>ML779011.1:1454574-1491782 GCA_009831015.1 Picea engelmannii | reverse complement strand
GATAGCCTTGTCTTCTTTATGAATTGGATTATCATATATGAATTTGCTGTATTGTAGGCTTCCCTCTTGCATAAATTCATAATTTGAAAACTGTTATGATTTCTTTTATGTCTTGTTTGTCCTGTAACTCACTTCAGGAAGCATTATAGCTGATCCCTTGCGTGAAGCTTAAGGGCTAAATGGTGTGAACTTCTTCCTCCAATCTGCTTACGAAGTCATCTTACACAGGGCAAACTTGGAGCGTATCCAGGTTAATTAGATAAATGTTTATCGTTTAATTAATTAGTAGTTTAGTTAGATTTAGATTAGATTATTTAATTGCAGTTAGTTTCCTTTCTGTTTTATAAAATACAAAAAAGACAAAAATAGATCCTTGGCTGTCTAAGAGCAGCGAACACATGATTTTTGCAGGTTTTAATCAAATCTGTAATCTGTCCATATTGTATATTTGTGAATAAGGAATGATTTTAGTTGATAATTAAATAGTTGATTTGAGTTATTATAATCATAGTTAGTAGTTTATAGTTAGATTAGTATAGTTAAGTTAAGTTTGTTTTTATTAGTTTCTAGTTTCCTTAGTTTAGATTATTTATCTTAAATCACTTTCTCTTTGGTTTCCTTACGAGACCTTAGAGCGGCCAACGGAGCCGTTAAACTCGTCAGGGTGGTCCATACCAAACGGCTTGGGTTATTTAGACAACCCTGGACCGGTTCCACTCTCCCAGTTGACGGATGGTCATTTTCGCCCGTCAACACCTTGACAGGTTTCAGGCTTGATTACCTGCTCGTTGTGGTCTACCCGACTATCGACTGTACCCGCCTGGTGACTGTTCACGTGCTGGCAAACTAGTTGCCAATCTTTTTAGGGACATACACAGGTGACTGCGGGGGTATACCGCGGTACCTAGGATAGACATCGGGCCATGCTTTGTAGAGTATACCTGGAGGGTCCTTCCGTTTTCGAGTTGCACTTGCACCGGTAAGTTTCTCTAGTGTTGGTTGTTGTAACTGTTCTTCAAAATAGTTAGTGATTGCTTGTCTTATCTCATAGGGGCTTCTTTTTAGTGTGTGTTACTATTCGAATGTGTAGAATACCTTAGTGTGTCATGGATCTTCTCACACAGTGGAGGATTCAGAGTTCCACCGGTCATGAAGGCTTCTAGGCCTACCGCCGGTTATACTGGAGCCACCCCCGCCACTATTGAGGCAAAGCTAGACCAACAAGGGTCTTTCGAAGCAACCGGGTTACAAACCATTGAGCCCGAACAACTCCTGGAGGAATCAACCGCCAATCTTGGTTCAGTTGAAACCCCAACCACTGATACTTGGCTGCAAGTTATTGTGCCAATTCAATTTTACGAATGCTTGTCAGTGCCTCACACAGCTATGGCAACAAACGTTGTTACTTCCTCTGGGAATTCTTCCATTCCCACCACCATTGCTACCACAGGAGAAGCATCTCCTAACTTGCCTTCGTCAGTTCGAGCCACCATGGTCTCGACTGCAACTACGTCGCATAGTGGACCGACCCCATCTATCGTGGCGGCCACACCTTCCTTCACACCTAGTGCGACAGGCCCTCCGTTCTCATACGGTATGCCTAGTTCGGGTACCAGTCCTGCACTCACTCACTCCACTTTACAGACTTTGAGTCTAGGGGCAGGGAGCTCTAACTCTCCTCTGCAAGGTCAACTTGGGGGCATTCCTGTCCCTTTCAATGCTTTTCCTTACGCAGGAGGTCATATCTCTCCTTTGTCCCCTTTGCTTGGTGGTCTGCATTAGTAGTCCGCCGAGAAGCCTGCACACACAAGTTCATTTGGAGCCGGGAGTCAAGGAACACCTGCGCAAACTTTTCCGGTAGGTTTGTCACCGTTTGTTTGGAACAGGACGTTTGGTAACAACACTTTCGCATCCACTGCTTTCACATCTGGGGGCACACCCATTTTTGGACAGTCTACTCCGGCGCAGGGTACTATTCCTGCACTGGGGACACATATACCAGGACCTTGGAACTCAGGACAAGGATCTATTCCTTCCTTTGGAATGCCATTCTGGGGTAATTCCTTCCACAGTCAATGGAACCCCGGACAGACTTCTATGCCTCTCCCATCAGGACTAGCATGGGGTAATCCTTCCCAAATTCCGTCGAACACGATGAATGCCCAACATCCTATGTCCTTCATGGGGAATCAACCAATGATGTCTCCACAGATGCAAAATCCTTATGCTGGTCAGGGCCATGGTTTCTACCAGAATCTGGGCCAGCAGCCAAACTTTTCCTGGCATCCTGGTGCCAGTCAAACTCCAGGACCCTTTTTCCTAGGCTATCAGCAGCAACCCAAACTACCATTCCTGGCGACATTACACTTGCTAGATTTGACACGGTTGTTAAATGATCCTATCTGTCACGATCCGTGTTGGCCTCCTATGCCAACCAAGTTTCCTTTGGACATTCCAAAGTTCGAGGCCAAGCCTAATGAAGATCCAGGTGATCACATGACTACTTTCCATCTTTGGTGTTCATCTAACTCACTGAAATATGACTCCGTCCAGTTGCAATTATTTCAACGCACTCTCATCGGAAGTGCCGCGAAATGGTACATCGAGCTTGATTGCTCAAGATATTCTTCTTTTGGTGAATCGACGATGGCTTTCCTTAACCATTTCTAGTTACCTGTGAGATACGATGCTGGCACAGAGCTGCTTGCCAATTTCGAACAAACGACAACAGACCATATCTCTGATCATATTCAAGAGTGGAGACGCTGAAAGAGTCTAATCAAAGTACCAGTCCCACCAGCATTCCTGCTAGAGTGGTTCCTTAAGTCTTTAGTCCCACAATTATCCAAATATGTCACGACTTCAGGAGTTTTCTCCGAAGAAGATGCCATCATGAGGGCCCAACAGTTTGAGCTTATCTATTCTCAGTCTGGTTTATTATACAACATCCTGTCGGATGCTCCACGATCAATACTGGATAAAACTAGACAGAGAGATGGGCCACATGCCGATGGTATTGTTGGTTCAGCACAAGCCAAGCCTGTTGAGCAATTGACAAAACAATTGAAATAGTTATCTATCCAACACTCAGCGGCCAGCCAGACTACTTCTTTGGATGCTCCTCCTACCCAAACATCGGAAGTACACTCCATGCAGACAACTAACCCAAAGGCCAATGAGAAACCTCAAGGGAAGAAAAAACAACGAAAGAAGGGTAAGGGGGAGAAAAAACCCACTGATAATGCTGGTGAGGGCACTACGAAAAAACAGAAGGTGAGGTATCTGTGCAACTTGTGTGCGGAAGACCACCCGACCCATCTCTGTCCTCAACCTACAGAGGCCCAAAAGTTTGTCACACAGCAGCAGCAAGCCGTGTTGACTAATCCTTTTCAGCATGGGAAAAATTTAACTCAAGCCTCTACAAGTGCCGAAGGGGGCAGCCAAGAAACCTGCCCTCCTCCAATCAACTCCTCATCTGCGAACGTATATATGGTTAGGGGTGATGCTTTAATAATGACTAGAGCACACGACTATAATAAACCAAGCGTCTCTAAAAAGGGCAAAGAAGCCGAAATCCCATCTCTTCCTCTACAGATTGAGAAGACGTTGGGAGAAATGATGACACACATTCCAAAGGGTGTGTTTAAGAAATCTTCTCATAATCCAAATGGAAGGGCCACCTAGAATTACTCTGTGGTGGAAGATTTATCCCAAACCCCTTGTGCTATGTCCGCTTTGGAGGTCCTTCAGAGTTTCCCTGCTCAGAGAAAATCCTTGTTGATTTCTTTAGGCTCTACTGAGACTTGTAACCCGGGTACCATCATGTTAGATACGACCGAATTGAAGCCTCATCTGCCTTACCACGTCGCGTTTCAGATAGTAGTGGCTCATCCCATGAAAACTTTTACATGGAATATCTTCCGCACGGTGGTCGACGAGGGCGCTTCGACTTGCGTTATGTCGTTAGCATGCTGGAAAGCCATTGGTCAGCCCGAGTTGTCTCCATCACCTACTCTCCTTACTGCATTCGATGGTCGTTCATTTCGACCACATGGCATCATTCCTTCTTTCCCTATGTAGTTAGGAGGGAAGACCGTGTGCGTCGAAGTAGAGGTAGTCGATGCCCCCCTCAACTACAATCTCTTGCTAGGTCGTAGTTGGACTTATTCTATGCAAGTTGTGGTTGCTACAGTTTTCCGAGTCTTGTTGCTTCCACATGAGGGTCGGATAGTGACCATTGATCAATTGTCCTTCTCTAGACCAGACCCAGCTTTGGGGGCATCCACTGTTCCCATGATAGATAATCCTCAAGTTGGTGTCGTTAACGTAGGAGTTGGTTTGTACCCATCTTTGATGGGTACTTTCAATTACCCACCTCCTCATGGTGATGTCAAGTTTATATCGACTCACTACAAGGCTGAGATTTTTCATGTCTCATCATTCCGCACGACTTACTTTCAGGATCCGTGGATTCTTCCTTCCCCATCAGCCACGATGGATGAGACGGGGTACTCTGGCATGTCCATGCCCTTGTCGGCTACTGAAGTAGTGTACTCTTTGGTCCAGCAAGCTTCAGCCACCCCTGATCCAACTCCCTCACAAGAGTTGGATCCACCTCTAGAGCCTATCTGGGCTCAGGGTTCTCTCGCCAGCATAGATTCGTTAGACTTAGTCTTGCCTTCTGACAAAGTAGTAATCGAAGCAATGACTAGTCTAGACAAACCTTGGGAAAATCTTCATCACAGATCATATTTCCTCCTATTAGCAACATTTCTTTTCTTTGGTATCGGGATACATGGGTCTGCAGGTTACCCGAGGAGCGCCCAAGCGCAACACATAAAAGAAGTCCTTTTTGGACTTAAAAACAAGTGAGCAAGCAGTTTAGTTTTCAGCGACAGAGCAGAATAGTGGTTGATGGGAAATCGTAGGATGACCAAGTCGCATCAAGCATAGTGCTAAAAGTTCTAAGCGCAGTGTTGTTTCGCGGGCTCGGGGTTCGTAAGTTCAAAGGGCGGACCATGTCCCTTTGGTTGTGCGAGATTTCGAGTTACAAAAAGGTGTCTGGATGGAAGTCAACCGTCCCTGACTATCACGCCCTGGGACTTCGCAAAGGAATAAGGCCAAAGTCCGATACCCCAACCCGCGAGGTCCTGAGTAGCGAAAGGCATGAGTACTTGGGCCGTAGCCAATGGTTACATACAGAAAGCACCGACCAGAAAGGGGGCCTGACCCGTATCGCCATCTCGATGATCGAAAGTTTGAAAAGGGGAATCGAGGGTCTTTGACCCATGATCTTGCGAATTGCGAAAGGGAAAAGAACTTTTAAAGTATTGGGCCCACAGTATCAAGGGGGTAATCTCAGCCATCCATTTGAAGCGGACACCTGGCGCACGATTAAGTTGTCTTGGCATATTGCTCATCGCGATTTCGAGGAGCAAGGAGTAGCCCCTGCATTCTCGCAAACATCGAAAAGAGTCATGGGGGTAGACACACGGTCACAACCCATGGGCACTTGGAAAGGGAGGGAGCTGCACGATGGAGGCTGAAGCACCGAATTCAATCACAGAAAGGCCCGTCACGACCTCCAGTTGCCGTCAAACCCGACCTCAATCCTGGTCTCTGCTTGGAGTAAATGAAAGCAAGAAGGGGTGGTTTAAACCTCTCGTCGTTCATTAATTGTGAAGCATGGAGGGTCTGGTAAGCGGCCTGCTCGAGAGGGTCCTGTGTACCCTTTCTTTCAGAAAATCCATGCTGACTCCTCGACTAGCTGGAGGAGGCCTGCACACGCTAATTCGGCATTTACCTCCTCCTGCAGGAGCCATGCGTGGTTAAGGTGGTGTCTGACAGAACAATCCCATCTGAATTTGGCTGAAGGGATACAGAGCCTTGGGCGACGAGCACGCCTCTGTTAGGCGTTTTTCTCTGAGTATATAAACTCAGTCTTTGTATTTTGTAAAGCATCAATGGTAGAGCAAAGCTCCCGATTGTAAAGTTTTAACAGATATCTTAGCTCTGGTTATGCATATATATGTAAGATTTCTTGTTTAATTGCAGACAATCTTTCTTTTCCCATCTAAGTTTTCACCTTACACTACGAGAGTTCATGATCGACTGATTCGCACAAATTGTGGCATTCGTGTTATGATAAAGGATTTATTGTGGCATTATTGTTCTCTCTGGTTTTCTGCGTTTGAGTGTAAGAAGATATTGCGTTTAGATGTTTTCTTCCATAGTCTGTTAGGAACCTGATGTTTAGATTAGACCTTTGCATTTCTCTGATACAAGTCTTCCCCCTACTCACCCTTACTACAACTCACTGTCTGAAGTTACCTAAGACCTCACTTGCGCATGCATGCCTGGCCTAGTTTCAGATTTGGAACCACATCATTCGAGTTAATCTCCATTTGATCACCCAATTAAACAAATCGTGACATTAAACTGATGGGTGTTGGGCTATGCTCCCATAAGAAATCTAGGAGTGACTTCCGACGCTAACATTTCTGGCGTCATTGCCGGGGATAAAATTGAAGATTTTCCCTGGGTCGAATGACATTGAGCCTCTGAATCTGAAGGTGCATCGGATTATCGGAGCCTTTCAAGATTGCTAATTTTCACTTGGTGACTCCATTGTGATGACTCTGCTGGGAAGAACCTGCTCTATTAATTATGGCTTTCAGAGGCAGGCATATGCGGTCTCATCCATAACTGCCTCTAGCTACGCCCGAAGCAAATCCAGAGGCGATGCTTAAAAAGGGAAAGGCCTCTGAAGGAGAAACTTCCATCGCCAAACCAGGTAATCCACTATCCCCTTCTGTAGAAACTCCATTTTCCTCTCCTTAGCTTCCCAACAGACCATTTTCTGAAGTTTCTCGCTTCTTGAATTTTGGGAGTGTTCCTGCTGAGTTTTCCCCTCCTGAGCTGGGATTGGAGGGAGAAATCCTTGTCACTCCCCTCTCCTTTGATGCTGCTTATTGGTGAATACCCTTGACCGCAGGAGATTTCCCTACACCTAGCTTAACCACTCCTGTGCAAAGAAAAGCGCTTGCCGACCTGAGTCCATTAGTCTCCGCCTTAAATCCTCTCTTGTTCTCCACTCCACTCCAAGACTCATTCCCGGTAGCCCCTTTGTGAACTCCTTCTCCTCCAAGCTCTCCTCCACCTAATATTACTATGGCTGGTGCTAATCCCCCTACGAATAGAATGGATGCCATAGTCACTGCCAGATATGCTCCCTTAATCCTACCTCATCCTATGAATCCTCTTCCTGCTGGGGATTACTTGAAATACACGCCCAAGTTCACTAGGGAAGGAGACATAACTGCCGAAGAGCACCTAGCTGCTTTCTATAGTTATGAAGACAACCTCAATATTGAAAATGAATATGTCTGGATGAGAGTCTTCGTCCAGAGCCTGGATGGCGAGGTGAGGAAATGGTTTAGAGGACTAGCCCCTGGATCTATTGCTGGTATTGAAGCTCTGGATAGTGCTTTCCTGAGGCAGTGGGGAGATAGGAAGGATTTCATGTATTACATGACATAGTTTGGGTCTCTGAAGAAAATGGAAGGAGAGTCTGTCTCTGACTTCTCCAAAAGATTCAACAAAATGTATAATAAGATTCCTACAGAGATAAAGCCCTCTGAAGCCTCTGCCCAAATTTCCTATACTGGTGCATTTGACCCTGATTTCTTCCTTCTGTTGAGAGAAAGGAGAGCCACCTCCTTGGCTCAAATGCAAGATGCAGCCATAGAAGTGGAATCTAATGTATTAGCAGCTGACAGATTGAGGAGCAAGGCTGATGTAGACAAGAGAAAGGGAAGATCGAAAGCTTCAACTTCCAACACATTGGTGTCCCATCCTCAAGTGGATGAGATAACTAAGATGGTGAAGTCTTTGTCTGCAGAGATGGAGAGAATGAGGGTGGAAGGGAGGCAAGCATATAAAGGCCCTCAGGTCGCCAAAAATAAAGGAGGATTCAGGAGGCCAAATAATTTTACTCCCCCAAATATGCAAAGGGAGAAGGGAAGAGACAGAGAAGACCAGAATATTCAGGCCCCTTTTCAAAACAATTTTGTGGCCGAGGGGGAAGAAAGAGAAGTCGACGAGCTTGATCCTGAAATCCACTGTGTCGGAGACACTCCCCCTTTCCCTCATCTCACCCAAGTAGCATATGAGGATTCTCTCATGGACAGTCAACTGAATGAACTAAGCAAGGGAGACAAGGTTAGTGGCGGCTGAGGGAGGTACAACCTGAGGTCTGATAAAAAGACAGCAACACCTGATATTCTCGAGCAGTCCGCTAGAATAGAGAAACCTACTAATGAAGTGGCTGATGGCCATAGAGGTAAGAAGGTTCAACCCCTCTCTTCCATTGTCCATAATCATGTTCCTGAAATGAGAGAAATCCCAAAGCCCGCATTTCCTTTTAATTTCAGACATGAGATTCAAAAGATCAAAATCCTTGTGCCCCTCACCGAGCTAATTAAATATGGAGAATTTAAAAGATGCTTCTCTGAGATTTTACATTCTGAAGCCTCATGCCTTCCCACAGACTCCATAAACCTCCAGAATGAAAAGCCAACGGTTGTCCTAGGACCCATGGTAGAAGATAGATATGATTCATCCCCTCCCTTCTACACCTCCCTGAATATACATGATAAAGTACTCCACAACTGCTTGATGGATTCAGGGGCCTCTCACAACCTCATGCCCAAAACTGTCATGGAAGAACTAGGCCTATAAGTCACCCGAGCCTATCATGACCTCTTTTCCTTTGACTACAGGAGAGTTCAATGTCTTGGAGTTATCAAGGATATGGTCGTGACCTTGTTTCAGCTGCCCATGAAAAGTGTGGTCATGGACATTGTAGTAGTCGATGTCCCCCCCAAGTTCGGTATGTTGTTGTCAATATCTTGGATAAAAAGATTGGGGGGAACCTTGCAGATGGACCTCACGTATGCTACTATCCCAGTGTTCAGAGGAAAGCATAGAAGACTATATAGGGAAGCCCAACTGGCCTACATAATCAGTGATGAAGCCAACGCTACCAATCATCCCATTTTCGCCTTGGACACTGATTTAGGCTCCAGTCTACTACAGCTCACCCATGCTCCTGAGCCCCCTCTTGAACTCAAAAAGCATCCCACCTCTCCTCACAAAATTCCTCCTTCCATCACCCCCGTTTGGAAAATGTTTTTTGATGGAGCCTGTTCCAGGGAAGGCGTTGGTGCTGGGGTGTTTTTTGTGTCACCTGCTCAGGAAACCATATCTCTGTCATACAAATTAGAATTTAAAACCACCAACAACGTGGCAGAGTATGAATCCCTTGTCCTAGGATTAAGAGCTGCAAGGGAAATGGGAATTCAGGAGGTAGAAGTATTCGGAGATGCAGAGTTGGTGGTCCAATAGATCAAAAGCGCTTATCAAGCTAAGCATCCTCGAATTAGAAATTACAGGAATGAAGCATGGGACCTAATTGACAATTTCTTCTCATCCTTCAATATATCTTTTATTCCAAGGGAGGATAATGTTGTGGCCAATTCTTTAGCTGTCTCAGCCAGTTTACTCAAAGTTCCTCTACCGCCTATGGTTAACCCTGATGTTGAGATAAAATATAGGCCCTAAGTACCGGACAATGTCAAGCACTGGAAGGTATTTGAAGATGATCTAGAAATCGAAATATTTCTCCAGTCTGTTGATGAATTTTCTCCGTTGCACATTGATTAGGATCCTGATACAGAAGAAATCCCTCACCCTGAGGTGTTTCTAAATAAAATTGCTAACCACCAGATTATTCAGCTACCCAGAAATCATATTCCGAGGGGACTAATTACTTTAGAAAGATTGTTCGATGGGAATGATGTGGCAGTAAAGGGTAGGGTTTAAGATAAAGATGTTGACACAGCCGAGTGCAACATTAGCACACCGGAGGAGCATAAGTTTGTCAAGCTGTTGTTGGCAGCCAATTCAATTTTTTCTATTGTCCTATAAGCTGCCTACACCTATGTCTTCCGAAATTCAAATTGTCGTCGCATTTTTCAAATAGACGATATTTTCATTTCTTGCGACACTTGCAAATTTGCTTCCATTAAGTTTTCACAACTGTAAGCGTGAAAACTTCTCCTTTCGAGGTCAAATTTCGATCACTATCTGAAATGTCGTCATCTTTTTATCGATATTTGCTATGGCACTTACCTTTTGTTTATCATTATATGGCTGAAAGGACTTTTAAACTATGCTCATTTGGACATTCTTTTATTGATTGCATAACTTGATTTTATTAAGTTTGTGAGGCATTGAGCATATGGGTTTATACTTTTTATACTTGCCTAATCATTGATTTTATGAATTGCATAAGGGTTATGGTTTATTTTGGTTTTTATATATATGATGTGATCCTTATGTTAATATTTTTATAGTTCTTGGCTTGTCAATTTTATGAATTCGATTGGCAAAATGGTTTAAAACTTTGATTAAATATTTATACAATGGCGCATGGCTAACATTTGGTGTTGGTTTCACGTTGAATGTCGATGGTTTTAAAACTATAGTTGATTCGGCGTGTTGTCATAACACTCACCATTTGATTCTTTGGTTGGCCAAACGATATGGTTTTTGAGCTATGCTATGATTGTTTGAACAGATGTGAAACTTGGCAGTTGTACTTTACCATAACTATTATGAATGGCGGTGAATAACTCCACCACCCTCGCATGCGTGCATTAATTCTTTCCCCCTTTGATCGTTCATTGCTGTTAGACCGAATAGCTCTACTCCTATGCATTAGTGAATTCGAACCAAACACTTACCATGTGCTCACGCCATGGACCTAGTCATCCAAGTTGAACCCAATGGCAACCAGGCCCTGTTGATGTTTGACAGTGCCCACAGTGACCTCGAGGAAAATGGGTGGGTTCCATTTATACAAAGATTCAAGGGTTTTAACCTCTGCGTAGCTCGACAATTTTCCATGACCTTTGATGGCTGTCGAGCCAAGGTCGACGATATTCAATTGGAAATTGATGAACAATTTATAAGTCTTGCTACAGGTTTACCTACTGCTGGACAATGATGGTCAAAGAATTGAAAAGTCAAGGAGGTCCCATGGACACTGCTCTTCCATTCGTGAAAAATTACCTCATGTGATAAAGGTTTGCCTGTGACCATGCTCAAACAATGATGACATGATTTGTTAATGTTAATCAAGTAGTTTATCACCTGCGAAGGTCGGTCCGGGTTTGTGTTCTTACACCACCTACATTTTCTTATGGTTTTTATGGGATATCAACTCAACTTGCCTTATTATTTGCATCGTAGTCTATTTAAAATGTCCAAGAAGTATAAAAGGCTCAAGGTTGATAACAACCTATTTCACCATGGGCTTATCAAGCTCATGGTTGTTTATCGGTTGAGTTCGCTTGGTGATACTTGGAAGGCTTTCATTGCCCGCAATGGCTATGAAGACACTGACCCTGTGCAGATTGATAAATCTGTGGTAGTTGAAACTAAGGTTGTACCCTCAGTCCCCTACTATATCCTACTACCTAAACCCTCAACCAACTCTCCTATCAACTTACCCGACACTGTAGCTAAGAGTGCAGAAGTCATTGATGAGCCTATGAGCGTAAAGCCCAAGGAAAACCTCACTACAAATGCTAAAGGGAAAAAGAATGCCCGTTTGATTTCATGAATGGCAAGAAATAAGCCAAAACCCCCTCTCAAGCCTAACCCTATCGTTTTAAGTGAGGACTCTGATTCGGAAGTGCAGCGTTTCTTGGCTAGCGAATACCCCTATTCGCAAGGTTTGTGTGCCGAACCCTCGTATGATTTTGTATCAAACCTACCCCCCTACCTAAAGGATGAACCTAACTAACTAGGCATTAAGTTGCGTTGTGAAGCCCCCGGTCATTTATCCAAACCCTCTCCTGCTCTGTCTAAACCTACAGTGCCACCCTGTGATCAATGCAGTTCGTGGTTAGAGCGCTATTATCTTGATGTTCTGATTCTCCAGTCAAGAATTAAATCTTTGGAGGACCAGATTGCACTGCTTACTAGTCAAAAGGCCAAGCTACATGTGACTGATAAGAAACAAAAGACGATAGGCTCCATCTTGTTTAAAAATGTGGAATCAGTCACGGCTGCCGTGAATTCTAAGTTGGCATAATTGAGTAGTCTCGTCATCACACAGGTATATTTTGATATCACTTGTTTATATAATGATTCGAATTCGGTGTTAAACAGTTCTGTTCATAGCATTGATTGGCTCTGTTACATTGTATGCATTCTATACATAGCTTTTCTTTGATGGAATTTTGTTTTTCCCAGTTTAGCTTCTCTTAGATTTTCATCGATTTGATTGATCTTAGTTTGGATTTTATTGGTTTGATTGAGTTAAAATGGATGCTCTGTTGTCAATTGAAGTCATTTGTATCTATTCTAGACAGGAGCTATTTCTCATATTCAATTTTGAACACAATCACATTTTGATTCGATTCCGGATACGCTATGATTGGCAGGGATTTTGATCAGTTTAATTATTACGTTTTGTTGTGCCATATGACTTTCAAAGAACAGGATTTCAACTCGAATCATTTCCAATGTGACTATGTTCCTTCGGAAACATTGCTTTTTATTTTTAACCTGTACAAACACGCCCAAATCATCAATAGATTTAATTCATAATGAGGATGCTAAAAACCCAGCCGGTTAATTCACATTGGTTTACTATTAGCTCGACTATGTTATGGGTCAGATTCGTATTTGCGATGGATACTCTGTTTGATTTTGATTTGTAAAATGAGATTGGTTATATCTGGATTCACGATTTGTTTCTATGTTAAACTCGGTCATGATTCATTTGAAATCAATGATTTCGTTCAAAACCAATCGAGTTTATTTGCCGATTTTACAATAACCAATTATCACTTATGTCGATTCTAATCAAAGTCAAATTAATCTGGTTACGATTTTGTATGAGTTGATTCTCGTACCTGTTAATCTAACTGTGGCAATGACAGCTCTAATAATTTAAAATGATTTTTTTTTTATCTGATCGTATCTCCTGTTGTTGGAAAAACACAACGTTTGCTTGTCATTTGTTTGATTGAATTACTTTATGAATTGGATATGAAGCGATTTTTAAAACTGTTTGGTTCTGTCTACCCGATTATGATCTAAGCAGAGTATGCCTGTTTCTCTATTCGGTTATTGAAATTTGATTCTATTGGATTGCAAATGATATGACGTTTTCAAATGAAATGATTTGTCATTGGTTGTTAATTCAATTTGATTTTATTAAAAAGATTTGATTCAATTTTAATTCTAATCCTGTATGTTATTTTAGACTAGCTACAGAATCAGATGATTCTGTAGCCAAGTTTGTAGAATTAGATTTTTATTGTTTTTCTAATAAAATATCTCTCTAACTTGTTATTTTTTGGTCTATTGCAGATGAATTCAAAATTGCATTGGATTTGATGAGTAGTTAGGGGATATTTGAAATATTTTGATTTCATTTTAGTTTCCTAGTTTAGTTGATCTTGGGAATATCTTCCCAGATTATGTAAACAGTTTGATACTATCCACAGGGAGGTTTTACACTGTGGAGAAACTTATAAATACCTATTATTTTTGTGTAATAATCATCCTCATTCGTGGGAGAACAAGGATATGGAATTTTAAGACAAAATTTGATGTTCTTTTACAGCTTTAGCTTTTCATAATATCAATGTTTTGTTTCATGTTTATGTGTATCTATTTGCATTTGGTTAATGACTACTTTAGCTATCTTAGCCTTTTGTAAATGATATAATTTGATCAATATAATCCATATCTGATTTCTTCCAGTTTATAAAAAACATAGCAATTGTTTGATTCGGTTTGTGAATGACAGATTTCTCTTCTTCATAAGTTGAATTATTAAGTATATGTTTTTGCATAACAGGTTTCCCTTATTGCAGAGATTTGAAATCATATAGTTGTTATGATTTTTTATGTCTTGTTTGTCATGTAAATAACTCAAAGAGCACCACAGCCTATCGTTTACGAGAAGCTTCTGGATCATCCGGTGCGAGTTTACTTCCTACGACCAGCTTCGAAGTCATCATACACAGGACAAATTGGGAGCGTTTCGAAGTCAGTTTTTCATTTGTTTGTTTAGTATATTATTAGTAGTTTCGTTTAGATATAAGTTTAGTTAGATATATGTAGAGTTAGTATATTAGATTTTTTAATTTCAGTAAGTTTCATTTCTTGTTTACAAAGTTATAAAAAAAAAAAAAAAAAAATACCTTCCTCTGTCTTAGGGCAGATAGTCAATGAGTTTTGCAGGTTTTATTCAAATCTGTATTTTGTGAATATTGTATATTTTGTAGATAAGTTTTATTTCAGATATTAGTTAGTATAATATTAGTTGGTAGTTTATATATATAGATAGCAGATTAGTTAGTTTGTTTTAGTAGTTAATTTTAATTAGATTAGTGTATTAGTTTGTTTTAGTGTTAGTAATAGTTTGTTTTATTTATTGTTAGTTAAATTAGTTAGCTTGTTTTATTTAGTTTTAGTTTGTTTTATTTGTTTTAGTTAGATTAGTTAGTTTAGATTAGTTTCTTTTCTTTGGTTTTCTTAGGACCTTAGAACGACCAACAGAGCCGTTAAACTCGTCAGGGTGGTTCATTCCAAACAACTTGGGTTATTAGACAACCCCGGACTGGTTCCACTCTCTCAGTTGACAGACTGCCAATTTCGCCCGTCAACAAATGGTGCTAGAAGGAGGTCCTGAACTTAATTAATCGCACGAGGCGGTCGCAAGACTCCTCCACCCCCTAATCGCTCACCTATAGTGACTAGAATCCGTTCACACGATAATATCCCTCTTCAAACAACAACTACTTCAACCGACGATCCACAGATCACAGTTGAGCCAACAACCCCTAATCCTACAGGTGGTGACATACAAGAGATTGTCCATCAATCTCTTATAAAAACACATAGTGCCTTAGCCAGTTTGAGGCGACCAAACCATCCGTGGGGTCAACCTTTGGATTTCTCTGATATCAGAGAACAATTAGGTGACATTAACCTCACTGTGAATCCTACAGATCCAAACTTAAATCCTGTTGCAGGAGGATCTGGGATACCTCCTTCACCACCTCCATCATCTCTTTATTCTTCTGGAGGGGATTCCTCTTCTGACAAAGGCAACTCACCTTCTCAGCCTTCCACACCCACTACCCCAATGGAAAATCAGAACAACCTTGCTAGACCCTGGTTGGACCAGGATGCTGTAGTTGTACTTGGATCCCAGCACCCTTTACCTAAGCACCCGGAGAAATGGCTTCCCAATTTTGATCCTGATTCAAAACAGATAGCTGAAGATCATATCAAAAATTTTATGTTAGCCATTAGACTCCACAATGTTAAACATGAAGACATTGCCTGTAGGTTGTTTCCTTATACTTTTGAGGGTAATGCATCCACTTGGTACTTTGCCCAACAACCCCATACCATCGTGTCTTGGGAAAAGTTTGAGTCATGCTTTTTGGAAAAATTCGGAGATGGTAAACCTTTGGAAGTCTTATTCATGGACCTTTCAATCTTAAAAATGAACCTGAAAGAAAAAGTTAAAGATTTTAATCAAAGATTCTTAACGCTTAAAAATCGAATCCCTGCAGATTCTATGCCTGCTGAGAGTCTTGTAATAGCTTACTACACTAAAGCTCTACATCAAAGCATAGCTATTTGGGTTAAACGATCTAAAAAGGCCACGTTATTAGAATCCTTCGAGGAGGCTAGCCAGATTGAAAAAGACATACTTAGCCTTAAGGACTCATCTAGCAGCGAAACTGAAACTAGCTCTTCTTCCAAAAAGAAGATTGAAATCCTCCCTAGACCCACACAAAGTAAAACACAACCTGAAAACTCTGATTTGGAAAACCTAACTAAAGTTGTTCAAAAACTGTCTAATCAAGTTATAGACTTAAAAAGGTTGACTGAAGAAGCTTCCTTGAGTAAAGGACCCTACAAACCTCCTTTCCGAAAGTCCTTTCCTACCAACCGACCTAACCCAACCACCGAAGGCCTTAATCTAGAAAGTTTGCAATGCGCTCTGCAAACAATTCTAGAAGCCCAAGATAACTTGATGCCCCCTGAGATCCCTCAGGAGGTAGTTGAACAGGAAATAGTTCAAGAAGAAGAGTCTTCTCCAAACATTTTTGGACACCTCTCGGATAGCATATTTCAAGCCAACTTCGAGATTGTTCACCCTTATAATACTAGGAGTAAGACAACAAACAAACCTTCTACTAAGAACACTACAACTTCACCTCCAAATCCATCTAAATCAGTAGAAACTAAACAGAGCAATGTCAGTCCTAACTTATATTACGATGTTGTTGAAGATCTTAAAAAATTAAGGGCTAACATTTCTATTTATGAGTTTTTGAAGTTTCCATTTTTGTTACAGAAAATGTTGCAAAATATTTCAGAGAACGACAAGAATGGTAATTCAATTGGTAATAAGGTTGTGCAAAGCAAAGTTCTACAGAAGACTTCCACTAAAAACAATCCTGATCCTCAAGATAAAGGAAGCCTTCCGGTAAACCCTATAAATAATGTAAATAATGTAGATAAAGTAGCATTAGAAACTGCGAGTAATAAGCAACAAGCTACTACTCTTAGCACTCGCAAGAATGTACCTCCATTTCTTTTAACTTTCGAGATTTTCAACAGAAATGTGCATAATTGTATGGTAGACTCAGGAGCATCATCCAATGTGATGCCTTGGTCTATTTGCCAAAATATTAACGCTGAAGTGGAACCATCTTCTTTAAAAATCATACAACTTGATCGGACAAATGTTAAAGTCATGGGCGAACTAAAAAATGTATTGATTAGATTATCGTCTAACCTAAAGTTTCATCAAGTTATTGATATAATTGTGGTAGATATTCCAGAAGTGTATGGTCTGTTTTTGAGCAGGGACTGGTTGGAGCAGCTACATGGTTACTTCGCAACAGACTGGTCTCACTTATGGCTTCCAGAGAACGATAAACCTAACAAGATCAGAGTGAATCATGAGCGCTACCTCAAGTTCACGGTTACAGATTTGAATGACCCCAACGAACCATACACACCTTCTACGGATACACCTGAAGTACAAGGGATGGACACCTTCTTCGGAAATTTCATGGCTGAAGTTTCACCTATCATTAATCTTGATCGGCAGTCCGAGGTCGCAGCATATATGCAACCAACAGCGTCTTTACAACAATCCCAAGAGCCCGATGGAAATCAAATTTGGTCTCTATATTTCGATGGTTCTAAGTCTAAAGAAGGAGCTGGAGCAGGCTGCATCATTATCGATCCGGCAGGTAACAAGACATTAATGGCTTGTAGACTAGAATCTGAATGTACTAACAATACCGCAGAATATGAGGCTTTACTGCAAGGTCTCAGAAAATCCCTGGATATGAACATTCAAAACCTGGTTGTTTTCAGTGACTCTGAAAAAGTGGTTAGGCAGGTAAGAGACTCTATACACTGTCTTTCCCCGCATCTCAAAAGTTACTAGTCTGAGCTATGGAGTTTAATGAATAAATTTTCTTCTTTCAATATAAATTCCATTCCTAGACTAAATAATGTTGAAGAAGATCTATTATCTAATGTAGCCTCTAAACTTCTTCCTGCAGAAGGCTTGTCCCCAAACGCATTCTTCGTCGAGCTATTATTTCGACCATCTGTTCCTGACAATATCACAAACTAGAGAGTATTTGACGATGATCAGTAGATCATTAACTTTCTGCACATGGAAGAAACCTTTCAAGGCGCAGTGATAGATGAACACACGCACAACGACAATTTGCACGATTTTACAGTAATACATGATCTGAAATCTCCTGAAGCTCTATCGGACATGGTAAATTCCATACTTAAATCCATAGTTAGATTAGAAAAGTTTTATGATTTTGAAAATAAATTTAAAAAGATGGTCAATTGTAAAACCAGTAGTTCCTCGTTGTCTTATGAAAAAATCAATTTAGGAACTAGTGAAAATCCTCAGTACATTAACTTAAGCTTGGGATGTTCTAAGCAAGAAAAAGATGCTTTTGTTAAATTGTTTAAAGAATTTAAGGATGTCTTTGCATGGACATATGATGATCTCAAAATGTTCGATCCTAATATCATACAGCATGTCATCCCAATGAAGCCCCAAACCTTACCCTTCCAACAGAAACTGAGGAAGATGCACCCTAAACTTGAACCGACCATTCAAAAAGAATTGAATAAACTCCTAAGTGCTAAAATAATACTTCCTGTTAGACACACTCAATGGGTATCCAACCTTGTCCCAGTGCGGAAGAAAAATGGGGAAATTCGACTATGTGTCGATTTACGAAACCTCAATAGAGCGTCTAACAAAGACAACTATCCTGTCCCACCCATGGAAGAGATCCTGCAACAGGTATCTAGTTCCGAGAGGCTATCCTTATTGGATGGTTTCTCTGGATATAACCAAGTCCTGATGTCTCCACCGGACCAACTCAAAACTACCTTCTGTACCCCATGGGGCACTTATGCTTATCGCAAAATGCCCTTTGGATTGATTAATGTTGGTGCTACATTTAAGAGAGCAATGGACATTGCTTTTAGAGGCTTAATCAATCACTCCATTGTAGTTTACTTGGATGACGTGACCATTTATTCTAAAAACAAAGACGATTATCTAGCTCACTTACGAGCCGTTCTGCTACGATGTCGTAAATACGACATCTCCTTGAACCCCAAAAAGTCCATCTTTGCAGTAGAACAGGGTAAATTACTAGGATTCATTGTCTCTAGTGATGGGATGATTATTGACCCCAAGAGGACTCAAGTCATCGCTAAAATTCCCCCTCCTACATCCAAAAAATCCATGCAGTCTTTCTTAGGCCAGGTCAATTTCGTGAGAAGATTTGTCCCCAGTTTCTCCGAAATGGTCAGGCCTCTACAGAACCTCATTAAGAAAGACACCCAATATCACTGGGGACCCACAGAAAACCAAGCTTTTAATCCTATAAAGAAGGCCATAATAGACGCTCCATCTCTCATGAGCCCTGACTTCTCTCAAGATTTCACACTCTATACTTTTGCCTCTGACTGTTCCTATGCCGCTGTCCTAACTCAGAAGAATCCCTAGAACAACGAAGTACCCATCGCCTTTATGAGCTATTCCTTCAAAGGTGCTGAACTTAACTACCCAGCGGTTGATCGACAAGCCTACGTTGTTTTCAAAGCAGTGAAGCATTTCCGGTCCTATCTTTTGAAGTCAAGGACGAAAATCATTGTCCCCTACCCTGTCGTAAGGAACTTGTCAGTGCAGAAGGAGTTAGGAGAGAAGAGAGCCAACTGGGTCACCTCCTTGCAGGAGTATGACTTAGAGATCACCCCAGCTCAGATTGTGAGAGGCCAAGGGTTGTGTAAGTTGGTAGTTGATTCAGAAACTGGACAGCAAGAAGATAGTGATACATCAAGACTAGGACAAAGCGATCAAAGTTTAATTTGTTGCACACAAAACCTCGTTAGTCCCTGGTAAGATGATATTAGATTCTATTTTGAACATGGATCAACACCTCGTCATCTTGACCCCACCAAAAGAAGAGCATTGAGACTAAAGTCCACCTCCTTTCATCTAGTTAATGGTATACTGTTTCGTCAGAATTTTGACGACATACTGATGCGCTGCCTCGAAAAAGACGAAGCAGAAAAATTCTTTCTTGAGTTGCATGCAAGAGAAGCTGGTGGCCACTTTGGTGGTGACACCACTGCTCATAAGGTTTTAAGAGTCGGTTATTACTGGCCCATGCTTTTTAGGGATGCCCATGCCTTGTGTCGTAAATCTATCATTTGTTAGAAAGCATCGGGGCAGTTGCAAAAACCAGCCTTTCCCTTGCAACCCGTTTCAGTAGATCCTCCTTTCCAGCAATGGGGCCTTGATATCATAGTTCCTATTAACCCTCCGTCCTCGCAACAACACAAGTATATTGTGACAGCCACAAATTACTTTACTCGATGGTCTGAAGCTGCTGCACTAAGAACTGTTAACACAAGTCAAGTGATTGCTTTTCTAAACTAGAATATTATCACCCGTTTCGGTATCCCTGATTGTCTAGTCTTTGACAACGCTTCATACTTTTCTTCTCTTGAGATGAGCGAGTTTTCTTTGGAAAAATGAATAAAGCTGAAGTATTCTGCTAGTTACTACCCCCAGGGCAACGGCTTGGCAGAATCAACCAACAAGAACTTGATTAAAATTATCAAGAGAACTGTGGCTGAAAATCACAAGAATTGGCACAATGCACTGTTGAAGGCACTGTGGGATGATAGGGTAACACCCAAAGCCGCTATAGGTAACTCCCCCTTTTTTCTCTTTTATGGCAGAGAAGCCATTCTTCCACATCACATTCTTCTTCCTTTGCTTCAGTTGTCACAAAAAGTCCAAGAAGAAGATTGTCCCCCTCTTGAAAACTGAATTAACGCTTTGATGAAGTTAGAAGAATTAAGAGCCCAAGCTAAGCGTAAGTTAGATCAACATCAACAATTGATTAAAAGCTGGTTCGATGCTAATTCTACTTCTGATAGAAATTTTGAAGTAGGCAATCTCATCTTGAAGTGGGAGAAACCACACGAAGGAAAGGGTGAGCACACCAAATTCCAAAACTTATGGCTTGGGACATTTTTAATTGCTGAAAAGTTGGTTCCTAGTTCCTTTCGATTACAGAATCTTGAGGGGCAGCTTGACACCTACCCGGTGAATGGCCAAGCCCTGAAAAGATACTTTACATGATAACTACCCTTGTATATTATGTACATATTTTTCTTTATTTTTTCTTTTTTGTTTGCTTTCTGTTTTGATTTTGATTTGAATTTATCAGTTTTTTGTGCATACCTGTACACTGAGCCATTTAGACTAAGACGATAGAAAAATTTCTTCGCTGAAATGACTTCTGAAGATTTGTAAAAACATCAAGATATATCTCTGAAATTGATATCTATGTTGGAAAATTTTGTTGTTTGAAAGAAGTTTACTGATTTCAATCTCTGAGCAAAGTTTGTCATGATCATCTATTATCTTTTTATGCTGTCCCTTTTCCGCAGAGGAATGAATCAAAAGATGTCTCTCTGTTGTAGGAAGTTGTTTTTATAAATAAAACATTTCTGGAGCTAAATAAAGGACACTGTTAAAAAATTCTGATGAGGTCTGAAAAAATATGTTAAAATATCAAGATTATCAGCGTCACCCCACTCAACTATATATCTACAAAAGAAAAACAAAATAAAATTATTAATAAGAGTTGTGGGAGGTGCTTGTAAATCCGTTGTGATACTGAACAGGTCTGCTGGCAGTGGGTAAATGCATGCATGGCACCAAGATAACTTCGCCGGGGTACTGAACAGGCCCGTTGGCAGCAAAGCAATGTCAGGTACATGAAAATCTGCAAAAAAATATAAGTAACCTCTTTAATGTCCTTTATTCTGATCTAGAACTTCTTGACAGGATACAGATGTCAGAGTGGGTTAAATGGCAACCCTGTCGAGGCTATGGACGCCTGCTGGCAGCAGTGGCCATGCCAACAGTATTGAAGATTTTATCTTTAATATCATGACTTACTGATCTTAAGACTGTTATTGGTTTTCATCTTTTAAAACACTACTGGAAAAGATGGTAAATGATGATGTTTGTATGATTTTCTGGTCGTCGTTTTTGAGTTGAAATTTTCTTTGCTGTCCTAATCTAAATTTATTTCTTTTGACAGAGATAACTGCTTCTACCAGTGTGTCGCCATTGTTGGTAGCCAATTCAATTTTTTCTATTGTCCTATAAGCTACCTACACCTATGTCTTCTGAACTTCAAATTGTCGTCGCATTTTTCAAATAGACGATATTTTCATTTCTTGCAACACTTGCAAATTTTCCTCCATTAAGTTTTCACGACTGTAAGCATGACAACTTCTCCTTTTGGGGTCACATTTTGATCACTATCTGAACTGTCGTCATCTTTTTATCGATATTTGCTATGGCACTTACCTTTTGTTTATCGTTATATGGCTGAAATGACTTTTAAACTATGCTCATTTGGACATTCTTTTATTGATTGCATAACTTGATTTTATTAAGTTTTTGAGGCATTGAGCATATGGGTTTATACTTTTTATACTTTCCTAATCATTGATTTTATGAATTGCATAAGGGTTATGGTTTATTTTGGTTTATATATATATATATATATATATATATATATATGATGTGATCCTTATGTTAATCTTTTTATAGTTCTTGGCTTGTCAATTTTATGAATTCGATTGTCACAATGGTTTAAAAATTTGATTAAATATTTATACAATGGCGCATGGCTAACATTTGGTGTTGGTTTCACGTTGAATGTCGATGGTTTTAAAACTATAGTTGATTCGGCGTGTTGTCATAACACTCACCATTTGATTCTTTGGTTGGCCAAAAGATATGGTTTTTGAGCTATGCTATGATTGTTTGAACATATGTGAAACTTGGAGGTTGTACTTTACCATAACTATTGTGCATGGCGGTGAATAAATCCACCACCCTCGCATGCGCGCATTAATGATTTCCCCCTTTGATCGTTCATTGTTGTTAGACCGAATAGCTCTGCTCCTGTGCGTTGGTGAATTCGAACCAAACCCTTACCATGTGCTCACACCATGGCCCCAGTCGTCCGAGTTGAACCCAATGGCAACCAGGCCCTGTTGATGTTTGACAGTGCCCGCAGTGACCTCGAGGAAAATGGGTGGCTTCCATTTATACAAAGATTCGAGGGTTTTATCCTCAGCGTAGCTCGACAATTTGTCGTGACCTTTGATGGCTGTCGATCCAAGGTCGGAAATATTCAATTGGAAATTGATGAACAGTTTATAAGTCTTGCTACAGGTTTACCTACTACTGGACAACGATGGTCCAAGAATTGCAAAGTCGAGGAGGTCCCATGGACACTGGTCTTCCAGTCGCGCAAAATTACCTCATGTGATAAAAGTTTGCCTGTGACCATGCTCAAACAACGATGGCACGATTTGTTAATGTTAATCAAGCAGTTTATCACCTGTGAAGGTTGGTACGGGTTTGTGTTCTTACACCACCTGTTTTTGGTTATGTTTTTTATGGGATATCAGCTCAACTTGCCTTATTATTTTCATCGTAGTCTGTTTAAAATGTCCAAGAAGTATAAAAGGCTCAAGGCTGATCACAACCTATTTCACCATGGGATTCTCAAGCTCATGGTTGTTTATCGGTTGAGTTCGCTTGATGATACTTGGAAGGCTTTCATTGCCCGCAATGGCTATGAAGACACCGACCCTATGCAGATTGATAAATCTGTGGTAGTTGAAACTAAGGCTGTACCCTCAGTCCCCTACTATATCCTACTACCTAAACCCTCAACCGACTCTCCTATTAACTTACCCGACACTATAGCTAAGAGTGCAGAAGTCATTGATAAGCCTATGAGCGTAAAGCTCAAGGCAAACCTCACTACAAATGCTAAAGGGAAAAAGAATGCCCATTTGATTTCATGAATGGCAAGAAATAAGCCAAAACCCCCTCTCAAGCCTAACCCTATCGTTTTAAGTGAGGACTCTGATTCGGAAGTGGAGCATTTCTTGGTTAGCGAATACCTCTATTCGCAAGGTTTGTGTGCCGAACCCTCGTATGATTTTGTATCAAACCTACCCCCCTGCCTAAAGGATGACCCTAACTACCCAGGCATTAAGTTTCCTTGTGAAGCCCCCGGTCATTTATCCAAACCCTCTCCTGCTCTGTCTAAACCTACAGTGCCACCCTATGATCAATGAAGTTCGTGGTTAGAGCGCTATTATATTGATGTTCCAATTCTCCAGTCAAGAATTAAATCTTTGGAGGACCAGATTGCACTGCTTACTAGTCAAAAGGCCAAGCTACAAGCGACTGATAAGAAACAAAAGACAACAGGCTCCATCTTGTTTAAAAATGTGGAATCAGCCACGACTGTTGTGAATTCTAAGTTGGCATAATTGAGCAGTCTCGTCATAACACAGGTATATTTTGATATCACTTGTTTATATAACGATTCAAATTCGGTGTTAAACAACTCTGTTCATAGCATTGATTGGCTCTGTTACATTGTATGCATTCTATACATAGCTTTGCTTTGATGGAATTTTGTTTTTCCCAGTTTAGCTTCTATTAGATTTTCATCGATTGGATTGATCTTAGTTTGGATTTTATTTGTTTGGTTGAGTTAAAATGGATGCTCTACTATCAATTGAAGTCGTTTGTATCTATTCTAGACAGGAGCTGTTTCTCATATTCAATTTTGAACACAATCACATTTTGATTCGATTTCGGATACGCTATGATTGGCAACGATTTTGATCAGTTTAATTATTACGCTTTGTTGTGCCATATGACTTTCAAAGAACATGATTTCAACTCAAATTGTTTCCAATGTGACTCTGTTCCTTCGAAAACATTTCTTTTTATTTTTAACCTGTACAAAAATGCCCAAATCATCAATAGATTTAATTCATAATGAGGATGCTAAAAACCCAGCCGGTTAATTCGCATTGGTTTAATGTTAGCTCGACTATGTTATGGGTCAGATTCGTATTTGCGATGGATACTTTGTTTGACTTTGATTTGTAAAATGAGATTGGTTATATCTGGATTCACGATTTGTTTCTATGTTAAACTCGGTCATGATTCGTTTGAAATCAATGATTTCGTTCAAAACCAATCGAGTTTATTTGCCCATTTTACAATAACCAATTATCACTTATGTCGATTCTAATCAAAGTCAAATTAATCTGGTTACGATTTTGTATGAGTTGATTCTCGTACCTGTTAATCTACCTATGGCAATGACAACTCTAATAATTTCAAATGATTCTATTTTGATCTAATTGTATCTCCTGTTGTTGGAAAAACACAACGTTTGCTTGTCATTTGTTTGATTGCATTACTTTATGAATTGGATATGAAGCGATTTTTAAAACTGTTTGGTTCTGTCTACCCGATTATGATCTAAGCAGAGTATGCCTATTTCTCTATTCGGTTATTGAAATTTGATTCTATTGGATTGCAAATGATATGACTTTTTCAAATGAAATGATTTTTTATTGGTTGTTAATTCAATTTGATTTTATTAAAAAGATTTGATTCAATTTTAATTCTGATCCTGTATGTTATTTTAGACTAGCTACAGAATCAAATGATTCTGTAGCCAAGTCTGTAGAATTAGATTTTTATTGTTTTGCTAATAAAATATCTCTCTAACTTGTTATTTTTTGGTCTATTGCAGATGAATTCGAAATTGCATTGGATTTGATGAGCAGTTAGGGGATACTTGAAATATTTTGATTTCATTTTAGTTTTCTAGTTTAGTTGATCTTGGGAATATCTTCCCAGATTATGTAAACAATTTGATACTATCCACGGGGAGGTTTTACCCTGTGGAGAAACTTATAAATACCTATTATTTTTGGGTAATAATCATCCTCATTCGTGGGAGAACAAGGATATGGATTTTTAAGACAAAATTTGATGTTCTGTTACAGCTTTAGCTTTTCATAATATCAATGTTTTGTTTCATGTTTATGTGTATCTATTTGCATTTGGTTAATGACTACTTTAGCTATCTTAGCCTTTTGTAAATGATATAATTTGATCAATATAATCCATATCTGATTTCTTCCAGTTTATAAAAACCATAGCAATTGTTTGATTCAGTTTGTGAACGACAGATTTCTCTTCTTCATAAGTTGAATTATTAAGTATAAGTTTTTACATAACAGGTTTCCCTTATTGTAGAGATTTATAATCATATAGTTGTTATGATTTTTTATGTCTTGTTTGTCCTATCATTTACGAGAAGCTTCTGGATCATCCGATGCGAGTTTACTTCCTCCGACAAACTTCGAAGTCATCATACACAGGACAAATTGGGAGTGTTTCCAGGTCAGTTTTTCATTTGTTTGTTTAGTATATTAGTAGTAGTTTTGTTTAGATATAAGTTTAGTTAGATATATGTAGAGTTAGTATATTAGATTGTTTAATTTCAGTAAGTTTCATTTCTTGTTTACAAAGTTATAAAATCAAAAAAAAAAGAAATACCTTCCTCTGTCTTAGGGCAGATAGTTAATGAGTTTTGTAGGTTTTATTCAAATTTGTATTTTGTGAATATTGTATATTTTGTAGATAAGTTTTATTTCAGATATTAGTTAGTATAGTATTAGTTGCTAGTTTATATAGATAGATAGCAGATTAGTTAGTTTGTTTTAGTAGTTAATTTTAATTAGATAAGTGTATTAGTTTGTTTTAGTGTTAGTAATAGTTTGTTTTATTTATTTTTAGTTAGTTTAGTTAGCTTGTTTGATTTAGTTTTAGTTTGTTTTATTTGTTTTAGTTAGATTAGTTAGTTTAGATTAGTTTCTTTTCTTTGGTTTTCTTAGGACCTTAGAACGGCCAACAGAGCCATTAAACCCATCAGGGTGGTTCATTCCAAACGGCTTGGGTTATTAGACAACCCCGAACCGGTTCCACTCTCTCAGTTGACGGACGGTCAATTTCGCTCGTCAACAGCTGTCAAGAAGTTTGACCACAAAATAGAGGGCCGAATATATTGAGTTGCTGAAGGAATTTGCTGATGTGTTTGCATGGACCTACGAAGACCTCAAGATGTATGACACATCTGTCATTGAACAGAAGATCCCATTAAAGGAAGGACCTAAGCCGTTCAGGCAGAAGCTAAGACAGATAAATCCCATGTTGCTGCCTGTCATGGAGAAAGAAGTAAAGAAGTTTTTGGAGGCCCAGATCATCATCCCCTTGAGATATTCTGATTGGGTGGACAATTTGGTTCCATTAAGAAATAAAAACGGAGAGATCAGGCTCTATGTCAACTTCAGGAACCTAAACAGGAGCTCAAAGAAAGACAATTACCCCCTCCCCAATATGGAACACATCTTGCAAAGGGTAACCAGAGCATCTAGGATCTCCGTGATCGATGGTTTCTCGGGTTATAATCAGATATCAGTAATGCCTGAAGACAAAGAAAAGACAACCTTCACCACTCCTTGGGGGACATTCATGTATGCCAAAATGCCATTCAGACTGATGAATGCAGGAGAGACATTTCAGTGAGCCATGGACATAGCCTCATTGGAGAAAAAGATCGGTTCATGGTGATCTATCTGGATGACATCACAGTCTTCTCGAGGTCCGAAAAAGAGCACTGCAATCACCTGAGGAAAGTCTTCTCAAAATGTTGAAGATTCAGCCTTTCCCTAAACCCCAAGAAATCCTTGTTTGCTATGAAGGAGGGGAAGCTACTAGGCCATATAGTATCAGCAGAAGGAGTGAGGATTGACCCTAGTAGAGTGGAGGCAATTCAAACCTTGTCACTTCCCAGGTCGAAGAAGGAAGTTCAATCCTTTTTGGGGAGGATTAATTTTCTGAGGAGATTTGTCTCGAATTTCACCGAGCTGGTGAAACACATCACAACCATGCTCAAGAAGGGAAATGAAGTAAAATGGACCGTTGAACCCAAGGAATATTTTGTCCAGATAAAGAAGGCATTGGCTGAAGCACCAGTGCTGATCAACCCTGACTATTCGAAAGATTTCCTGATTTTCTCCTTCGCTTCTTTCGATATAGTAGCGACGGTCTTGTTGCAGAGAAATGAAGAGGGGTGAGAGCAACCCATTGCCTTCTTCAGCAAGGCATTGAGAGATGCATAGGTTAGATATGAAATCATGGAGAAACAGGCCTATGCCTTATTGAAAGCTCTCAAATCTTTCAGGGTCTATGTCCTGCACTCAAAGGTGATAGCCAAGATCCTAGAGTTTGACCTGGAAATAAGGCCTATCAAATTGATCAAAGGTCAAGGCTTAGCCAAGTTGCTGACTGAAGCCAATTTCCAATATTTGGGGGTAAATTTCATGAACGAATGCTCAGGAATTCAGCAGGGTCAGCTGTCTGAAACAGACCCTCAAAGAGAGCCCCCATTGGCTTGATGTCCTTGGTATAAGGAAGTCATATATTTTCTACAGGAATTGCGACCCCCAGATGGCCTGCAAAGAAACAAAGCAAGAGCTCTTAAGCTCAAGGCAGTCAGGTACTGCCTCATTGATCAAATTTTATACTGGAAAGACCCCCTGGGGGTGCTTTTAAAATGCATGGATCCACAAGTGGCCGAGAGGATCATGGTCGAGTTTCATAGTAGCCTATGTGGATGGCACCATTCTTGGAAGACTACATCCCAAAAAATTCTCAGAGCCAGATACTACTGGGCCACCTTGTTCGCTGATGTCCATAGAGGTGTTAGAGCCTATGTCGCATGCCAAAGATTTTCAGGAAAGCAGTAGCTCAAGTCTCTGCCTTTGCATCCGGTGGCAGTTTCAGGGCCTTTCCAGCAATGGGGCCTTGATTTTATTGGAGAAATCCACCCCGCTTCCAGTGGGCAACACAGATGGATCCTGACGGCCACGAACTTCTTTACTAAGTGGATAGAAGCCATCCCTACTAGGAGAGCTTCCCATAAGGTAATCATTGGGTTCGTGGAGGACCTCATCACAAGGTTTGGCTGCCCAAATAAGATCGTCACCGATAATGCAACCACTTTCGGGTCTGAGCCATTAGCCAAGTTCTGTGAGCAGTTTGGGATCAAACTGATTCACTCCACCCCATATTATCCATAGGGCAATGGTTTAGTAGAGTCCTCCAACAAAAGTCTAATAAGGATCATCAAAAGACTATTGGAAGACAACAAAAGGGCTTGTAATTCGAAGCTGAAATTTGCTCTATGGGATGATCGGGTGACTACAAAGAGATCTATAGGCACCTCTCCTTTCCAGTTGGTGTACGGAGCGGAAGCTGTCTTTCCTTCTCAACTGGCCATTCCTATAGAGAAATTCTTCCAGGACTACCAAGAAGAGCCCAATGACATGATCAGAAGAATTCATCAGCTAGTGGAAGTCCAGCAGACCAGAGAGCAGGTAATGGAAAGAATTCAGGATCATCAGCAGAGGATCAAGTAGGTTTTCGATAAGAAAGCCAAGAAGGAGGAGTTCCAGATAGGAGACCTGGTGCTGAAGTGGGATGCTCCTAAGCAAGACAAGGGAAAGCATGGCAAATTTGAAGCCCTATGGATCAGGCCTTTTAGAATCTTTGAAGTCTTCTCAAATAACACATACCGGCTACGAGATTTGGAGGGCGAAGAAATTTTCAGCAGCCCAGTAAATGGGCATTTTCTTAAAAAATGTTTTGTCTGAGCCTTCGATGGCTCCTGTATTCTATAAATATTGTCTTTTATGTTCTTCATTTTTTCTTTTATTGTTTCAGCTTAATAAATGACTCCATAGCCCAACAACAAGGCATTGGAACTACAAAATGAGTCCTTAGAGCATCACAGGGATGACTCTATCCCCCATGGAGCCTAATGTTAGCAACATTTCTTATCTTTGGTATCGGGATACACGGGTCTGCAGGTTGCCCGAGGAGCGCCCAAGCGCAGCACATAAAAGAAGTCCTTTTCGGACTTAAAATCAAGTGAGCAAGCAGTTCAGTTTTCAGCGACAGAGTAGAACAACGGTTGATGGGAAATCGCAGGATGACCAAGTCGCATCAAGCATAGCGCTAAAAGTTCTAAGCGCAGTGTTGTTTCGCGGGATCGGGGTTTGTAAGTTCAAAGGGCGGACCATGTCCCTTTGGTTGCACGAGATTATGAGTTACGAAAAGGTGTCCAGATGGAAGTCAACCGTTGCTGACTATCACACCTCGGGACTTCGCAAAGGAAGAAGGCCAAAGTCCGATACCCCAACTCGCGAGGTCCTGAGTAGCGAAAGGCGCGAGTACTTGGGCCATAGCCAACGGTTACATATAGAAAGCACCGACTAGAAAGGGGGCCTGACCCGTATTTTCATCTCGGCGATCGAGAGTTTAAAAAGGGGAATCGAGGGTCTTTGACCCACGAGCTCGTGAATTGCGAAAGGGAAAAGAAATTTTAAAGTATTGGGCCCACAGTATCAAGGGGGTAATCTCAGCCGTCCATTTGAAGCGGACACCTGGCGCATGATTAAGCTATCTCGGCATATCGCTCATCGTGATTTCGAGGAGCAAGGAGCAGCCCCTGCATTCTCATGAACGCCGAAAAGTGTCATGGGGGTAGACACACGGTCATAGCCCATGGGAACTTGGAAAGGGAGGGAGCTGCGTGATGGAGGCCAAAGCACCAAATTCAATCACAGAAAGGCCCGTCATGACCTCCAGTTGCCTTCATACCCAACCTCAATCCTGGTCTCCACTTGGAGTAAATGAAAGCAAGAAGGGGTGGTTGAAACCTCTCATCGTTCATTAATTGTGAAGCATGGAGGGTCTGGTAAGTGGCCCGCTCAAGAGGGTCCTGTGTACCCTTTCTTTCAGAAAAGCCACACCGACTCCTCGACTAGCCGGAGGAGGCCTGCACACACTAATTCAACATTTACTGATTCAACTACTCCTCATGTAGGAGCCATGCGTGGTTAAGGTGGTTTCTGACAGAACAATCCCATCTGAATTTGGCTGAAGGGATACAGAGCCTTAGGCAATGATCACGCCTCTGTTAGGCATTTTTCTCTGAGTATATAAACTCAGTCTTTGTATTTTGTACAGCATTGATGGTAGAGCAAAGCTCCCAATTGTAAAGTTTTAACAGATATCTTAGCTCTGGTTATGCATCTGTATGTAAGATTTCTTGTTTAATTGCAGACAATATTTCTTTTCCCGTCTAAGTTTTCATCTTACACTACGAGAGTTCGTGATCGACTGATTCGCACGAATTGTGGCTTTCATGTTATGATAAAGGATTTATTGTGGCATTATTGTTCTCTCTGGTTTTCTTCATTTGAGCGTAAGAAGATCTTGCATTTAGATGTTTTCTTCCACAGTCTGTTAGGAACCTAATGTTTAGAACAGACCTTTGCATTTCTTTGATACAAGTCTTCCCCCTACTCACCCTTACTACAAATCACTGTCTAAATTTACCTAAGACCTCACTTGCGCATGCATGCCTGGCCTAGTTTCAGAGTTGGAAACACATTGTTTGATTTAATCTCCATTTGATCACCCAATTAAACAAATCATGACATTAAACTGATGGGTGTCGGGCTCTGCTCCTGTAAGCAATCCAAGAGTGACTTCCGACGCTAACACCTCCCAGCGTTAAGCCGAATCGAGGCAGGAGAATTCAATATCACAATGACGGGAGATCAACCATGTCCCATTAACCTCTTAGCTACATAGGAAATTTATGCTGAGGGAAATATGGCGACTATTGCTGCCACTATACCTATCAACATCTCATGAAACCCTGGCGTCATGGAGAATGTCTTCATCAGAGCGGATTGCTCCCCCGAAGAGGTTCATATTTACACGGATCTTTTCAAAGAATTCCATGACGTTTTGCCTGGTCTTATGAGGAAATCCTAGGCATCGATCCGAAAATAGTTGAACATGAAATCACAATGTATCCTGATGCTAAGCCTGTTTGACAGAAACTTCATCTAGTCAATCCTAGGAAAGCAGCAGCCATCAAGAGTGAGGTTGAGAAATTGCTCAATGTAGGGTTCATTTACCCTATTCATTTGACTCAATGGGTGTCAAACCCCGTGCCGGTCGATAAAAAACAAGGCACGATTCGTGTATGTACTGATTTCCGTGATTTGAATAAGGCATGTCCAAAAGATAATTATCCAACCCCATTCATCAACCAGATCATTGATGAATGTGCTAGTTGTGAAGCCTTTTCGTTCATGGATGGTTTTTCGAGCTATAATCAAATTCAAATCAAACCTAAAGACCAACACAAAACAATGGTCATTTGTCCATGGGGTACATTCTCCTATCGTAAGATGCCTTTTGGCCTTAAGAACGCAGGAGCCACTTTCCAGCGGGCCATGTCTTTTGCATTTCATGACCTCAAGCATATAGTTGAGGCCTATCTAAATGATTTAGCATCACGCTCTCGCAAGTGAAAGGATCATCCTACACACCTCAGACTAATCTTCGAACGTTGTCGCTACTTCAGGATTCGCTTGAATCCCAACAAGTGCAGCTTTTGCGTCACGTCAGGACGTTTGTTAGGTTTCATCATGTCAACAACAGGGATCATGGTTGATCCTCTTAAGGTGGAGGAAATAGGCCAGTTTCCCCCTGCGCACAATCTTACAACTTCAAAGTCTTCAAGGCAAGGCGAACTTCTTACGACGATTCATAGCCAACTATGCTGAAATCACCAAGGGATTTATGTGTTTACTGAAGAAAGATGTTCCCTTTTTCTGGGACGAAGCTGCTCAACGCTTTTTCGACACATTAAAACATGCCCTCACTACCACACCTCTGCTACAACCACCTAATTATAACAAAGATTTCTTATTATATCTGGCTTCCGCAGAGTCAACCATAGGCATGGTTTTAGTTCAGGAGGATGATTCGTTGTCCGAATACGTGATCTATTACCTGATCCATGGCCTCATAGGACCAGAACTTAATTATACCCATCTCAAAAAACTTGCGTTGGTAGTAGTTCATGTTGTTCAACGGTTCCATCACTATGTTTTGTTTCGCAAGACCACCATCATTGTCGTCGTGAATCCATTCCAGTACATGTTGACACGATGATTTATCGACGGAAAAATAAGTAGATGGATGGTAATCATCCAAGAATTTGACTTAGACTTCGTTTCAGCCAAGTCCAAAAAGTCATTGGTCTTCGCAGAACTTATCTCGGAGCTTCCGGTTGAGTCAGGTGACGTTGTGCCTGAGGAATCACCTATCCAGGGGGGTATGTTTTTGATTGAATCTTAAAACCCCTTGTACATAGATATATTGATCTATCTCTAGAATTTGAAGTGCCCCACCTTTTCTTCTCGTGATGAGCATCGGCAGATACTCCATCAGGCCAAGAACTATCTCATACTCAATGATACGTTGTATCGGAGAGGTGTAGACTACATCTTGCATCGATGTCTCACTCATGAGGAAGCCATCATAGTGCTCAACGATTGTCATACAGGAGCCTGTTGCGGTCACTTGTCTGAGTTGGCAATAGCCCAAAAGATTTTATGAGAAGGTTACTTCTGGCCCACACTTATGAAAGATTGTATCGAGTCGGTCAAGAAGTGCCATTCGTGCCAAATCTTCTCATGGAAGATGAGGGCACATCCAGCTCCCATGTTTCCTGTCATCATAGTTGGTCCCTTCACTAAATGGGGGATTGATTACACTACATGAAACCCCCCGTCTGCAAGGGGGAACTGCTATATCATCATATTTGTCGACTACTTCACTAAGTGGGTCGAAGCTATGCCAACATTTAATGATGATGGAGAGATGGTAGCTCTCTTCTTATTTAACCAGATTATAGCACGGTTTGGCGCCCCGAGAGAGATTGTCACTGACCATGGCAGTCACTTTCAGAACCAAATGATGTCTGAGTTAACATCAAAGCTTGGGTTATGACAAGAACATTCCTCACCTTACTATCCCCAAGCCAATGGGCAGGTGGAAGCTGTAAACAAAACTCTTAATACGATGCTATAGCGAACTATCAACTCAACCAAGTAAAATTGGCATTTGATGTTGTACTCAGCATTATGGGCTTACCGAACCTCAGTTAAGACTGCAATCGGTTTCTCACCTTTCCAACTTGTTTATGGGTTGGAGGTAGTCTTTCCCATCGAATGTCAAATTCCATCTCTGAAATTGGCAGTACAGTTATTGCCAAACACTTCTCCGCTTGAAGAATGGTTAGTACACCTTGAGCATCTTGATGAACAGCGTCACGATGCGGCCCTGGCCAATGAGGCTCATAAACATAAGGTCAAGTGTCAATATGATAGGTCCGTTCGTCCTCAGGTTTTCTCTGAGGGTGACCTTGTCCTGGTCTATGACCAAGAAAAGGACCCCCTGGGGGCAGGAAAGTTTAAAACCATGTGGTTCGGACCCTTCATCATTAAGGAGGTTTTAAAAAAGGGCACTTATCGTTTGGTCGATTTTGAAGGGAATTCTTTGGCAAAGCCTAGAAATGGGCTCTACCTCAAGAAGTATTACTCATAGAACGGTCACTGTGGGTAACTTTTTGTAACATATGTATAGTCTTTGTACTATTACTTTTTTACATTTCTTTTAAAATGTGTTATGGACGTGTCATTGATGTTATATTTCATCAATATGGCAGATGTCAAGTGAGTCCGAGGTGTTCATTGGGTATGCGGACAGTGCTAGTCGACACACGCGGAGGCTTGCCTCTGCAGCTTGGGTAATCTTTACACCACAGGGTCAGTTGTTATCTTCCGGAGGTATATGATTAGGTGACACCACAAACAATGTTGTTGAGTATAGTGCAGTTATTGAGTTGCTTCGTGACTCTTTGTCATTTGGTATCTCTCGTCTCCGAGTCTATCTAGACGCTTAACTAGTTGTGTCGCAGCTAAACAGAATATACCGGATTCATGACCCGACTTTACACCGACGATTCCTTAGGGTACATCTCTTGGAACACAAATTTTATTATATTACATATTTTCATGTTCCTAGGAGTCTAAATCAAATCACAGATACTCTATCTAATCACATTTTAGATTGGCATCTGGCTCACATATAAAAAAATCATGAACATAAACATGTAAATACATTTTTGTACACATAATCCATAAGACACAAAAAAGAGATAAAAACCATATATAAACATCATAAAATCCTCAGAGTACATAGATGGGCGCAAGCACCTCACAAGTGGGAACCATAACGAGTCACTGGGGCTTATGCCCTAAAAAAATATATACATATCAGTGCTTAGGGCACATAAAAGTCTAAAGTCTGTTCAGGGCATATGGGCCCTGTTATAATCATATATAGCTTGGCCCAAACGCTTAAACAATCGGACCCACGTCCTAGGTACCCCCACAATATGAGTCTGCAAGGAGGGCGGCAGGTCCTCTATCTCTTCCATGGGAACTATGCAAGTGAGCGCAGTAAAGTTCCGCTCAATCCACCTCAGGACCCTCTTGGCCTCTCCTGCTGGGAGGTTACCTGCTACTGTTGCTCCTCCAGCTGCGGCTTCTGGCCGTGGGCGACACCTGTTCCGAGCATAGTCGGTAGGTCACACGGGTCCCACATCTGCATGCAATAAACGTTCACCCATAAAAAACTTTGTTATACAAAAACATGATATATATATATAAAAAAAGACATAAAAATTACATATGCAAACAAAAAAAAACTAGATAGGTGGAGACTTACCCATCTCCCCTCGCTCCTCACCAGGAGGCACTGGTATCGCTGGATCTTTGGAGAAGTCGATCCTCGCATATGGGTAGTCCTCAATAGCTGGGATATGTCGTGATATCCAGGCAAAAAAGTCGTCATTGAAGTCCTCTACGGTCCTTCCACCACCCTATCGCGGCAGCAACACTGCCCATCTGCATACTACGAGGAAAGTAGCCAAATGTCCTCGTACTGTCAGCCGAGGACTAAAACATGGAACTCTCTCGAAGAAAAACGAACACAGGATGGTCCCAAACTCAAAGTTCCTGTGTGTCTGCTATCTGCAAGCTGTCAACTGACCTGTCATGCTCGCTAGTGGTATGGTACTCCAATCAAAAATTTGTGCATTCATGCACTGGATTGCACAATTCATCTGTGTGTGCGAAGCCTGGTGCATGGCTGCGGAGCCAGTAATCCACCCAATGAGCAATAAAATAGTCTAAAGAGTGAGGCTGGTAATCCTACTAACGGGTACCGAGGAAGTTCTTTGATTGGTCCCAGCCTCACAATACTCCTCTATCAGCTACGAGACTTTGCTCAGCCCCGCAGGAAAGGTCTGAAAGTTGACTGGTTCTCCTCTCCTCGAGAGGCCAGTCAAAAAGTAAATATCCTTGGTGGTGGGCACCAAGGATTTCCCCTCTATCATGAAAGCCTCTGCATCAGGGTGCCAATAGTCAACCAGGGCGTTCAGTAGCCTTGGTTGCGCACGCATAAACGGACACAAAAAGAATTTCACTAAACCACACTGCATCAGCATGGCCATAACATTCGGATCTGCGGCCACTGTTATTGGATAAATCCATGAGTGCGGACACAAACCGATCTCCCTAGATCCACCTGGATCTAGAACAAAATAGGACAGAATATACTGCTTTCCCTAGATATAAATATTGAATTAAATTGGAAGTGAGAAGAAGATATGTACCTTGTAATCACTTCCTTGGACTCTGTTGTTCCTTGCTTCGCTCCAGCGCTCTTGTGCGGTCAAGATCAAAACAGCACAAACCAACCAAAGTGAAAGCAAATAATATATCCAATAGCTAATCTATACATATGATCAATGAATTATGTAATAAAGTAGATCTCACTTTATGGGAAAGAAATATATCACTGTATCATATTAATCGAAAGAGAAACTTACAACCAGAGCCTTGATGTCATAAGGTCCCTTCCTACTGTCCTTCGTTCCCCACACACTTCTTGCTCCAAGGATTCTGAAACCATAGATCTGATAGCTACTCACAATCTATCTTGACAAAGCAAATCTCAAAGCCACTCTAATCAAGCTAATAATTCGAAGCCAACAAAAAGCTCAAGCTAAGAACCCCTTCTCCATGAGAGCTCCTCTCCTTTTATAAGTTGAAGAGGATAAGGTGAGGAGGTTAGGAGGATCCCACTAAATCATGAAAGCGAGTAAGATCCAAACCATTCGGATGCCTCCTCACCATAGAAGCTTCTCCTTCTAGAAGATTCGAGAAAACGCTCGTTTTTCCCATGTGCTGGCATTCTCGCACCCTAGCTGTAGTGCAACTCGCGAACTGTTCGCACCCTGGCTATAGTGCAACCTGCGAGAATTGGTCATTCTCACACCCTGCCTATATAGCAACTTGTGAACATCCCTTTTTATAAGGTTTTTACATAGGAAAATGAAACTTCTTTTCTCAGGAGAAGTTCTTCTCCCTTCTCTCTTTAGGAACTTAGGCCATTGTGACCCCTTTGAAGGCAACAGATAGGTTTACATCATTAACGATCATAGGGATGATGAAAATAATGTGTAACAGAGAGCCCCCCAAAGTATGAAGTTAGAACAGAGTGATAGCTGAAATACTTTGTCGAGTGTGTGTAGGGAACTAGGAACAGTCGGTCGGAA
>ML779011.1:1421893-1441848 GCA_009831015.1 Picea engelmannii | reverse complement strand
ATTTATAGACTTTTTGGCCTCTTTTTGTCACTTTTTTGGCCTCCCTTATCAGTTTCTTTATACCAAAAACCATTTAGAGTGATTCGGGAGTTATATGGGAGGGATTTGATCGGGTATTGGGACACTTTTTTTTGAGTTTTGAGAAAATTTTGACGGTCCATAATTTTTTTTCCAAGAATCAACTTGAGCATATAGGTTAGGTTATTACCCCAAATTTTGTGTCTCGTTGTCTTTTTCCTTTGCTATAGGAACAATCCCATCATGTTGTGACACAGAACCATCATATCTACTTTAGAAGTGTCGCAACTTGGCGGTAGAGCTTACTAGAACATGGATGCCCTAGGTAGGTCCTGGTTGCATTATGGTGTCCATGTCGTCTCTAAAACACTGTAGGCTCGGGAGTCCTTATAGTCTTTCCTGAATATGAGTTTGAGCCTCATTTGCATGATTCTTCTTCACTCTTTGTCTCACCCTCAGGACTCTTAAAAATAAACAGGTCTCCTTTTAAGCCCTTTTCAGACCCTCTAAAAATGAAAAGATTGTTGAGCGATCTTGTGGCCTTTCACGCTCGTTAAACTGAAATTTGAAGTCACGTCTATCCGACGGTAGTTTACCCCTTTTTCGGTTTGGATGGTCAACTGTACGAACAAAGGTATACTCTATCAAATTTCCATTCTTTAGAAGAGTACTCTCAGGTATAATTTTATCCCTTTTTCGGGCCTAAGGGACTAAACTTACGAAAAAGAAACCCCCACGGAGTCCATAGTTAATCTCTTTTTAGACTCCCTAAAATTGAATAGATTGTCGAGTGACCTTATTCTTTCACACTCATTACATTGGTCCAGAAGAATATTCCAAACGAAGTCCATAGCTAAGCTTTTTTCAGACTCCTTAAAAGTGAAAAAATAGCCGAGTGATCTTTTCCTTGTCACACTCGTTAAAATGGTTTTGAATCGACATCTAATCGGTGCTAGTTTATCCTTTTTTTGAACCGAATAGACTATCTTCGAAAAAGGTACCCCAATGGAGTCTCCTTTTATGTTTTTTCAGACTCTCTAAATATGAAAAACCATCGAGCTTACCTTCTTTGGGCTCGTTAAACTTACATTGAAGGACGTTACCATTGTGTGTTTTGTCAACCGCATTTGCATACCTTATCCAATAGCCTTGTGATAGTTTGCTTCTGCGTCTTAACTCCTTTGGCTGCCGGAGGATTTTTCCTGAGTATCATTTTCCAGAACATCAGTCTTGTCCTTGTGCCTTGAGCTTGTATGTTTTCAATACTCGTTCCTCCATTGTAACGTAATATTCCTTTATTCTTTTTCCAAAATTATCAAAAAGAACAAAAAAATCAAATATACCCCAAAAAGAGGATGGGAAAAGTATTTTAGTTATTGGAAGCATAATGAGTCACCCTTGGATAAAGCACATCTATCCATTTGATCATCAGACTATAGGATGTAGTACGACCTTAGGAAGCTTTTCTCGCCATATAGAGTTGTGTCCTCCACCGTTTGGTTATTCTTCCAAACATATGGAGAGTTTGTGTTGCCTCCTACTTCGTAGAATTATGATTAACATATATGCTGCTTGAGTCTCATTATTTGTCGTGATACTATCCAAGGGAACTGTGTCACCAAGCCTGAGTTGGCCCCTCTGCATTATGTCTCTTGTCCTCATGCCCAGCCATCCTTAACACCCAATCAAGTCCTTGTTCGAAATCATTGAAGCCTTCAGTCTGATCATCAATATTATCACGTCAATGATCGATGAGCCATCGAAGACCTCTGGGTAGTGCAGTCGTACACTCATATTACACTCCTACCTGAGTTTTGAAGATTTTGAAGTTGTTTCTCGAGCTCTGAAGATCTCATCTCTAGCCATCAGGACGAATTTGCTTCTGGAAGATGGATACCCTATATGTATATCTTTCTGATTTTGAGATGTAGCTCTATTGTGTATTGTTCACGGCTATTCTTTATAGTTATTTGACATGGATCTACAATGTATTTGATTGGTAGCCATGGTTCTATTTTACCTCGAGCATGGGTATGCCCGCCTCGGTGAGACATTTGTTATTTTGTATATGGCACCTCCTGGTTCCTGATCCTTGGGCTCAATCGTTCAGCACATCAGTAAAGTTTGGTAATGTATTTTGGCCATCAGATGCTCTTATGACCTCACACATTAGGGGGAATCTATTATAACCCTAAATTGCACCACACATGCTTACCTGGCATCAGGCCAACTCATATCCCTTCTTTGCCAAAACTCTGCTGAACAACTCTTGGAAAATCCTCTTATGTAAAGGCCCACATGCCCTAACCTGTTACTGCATGTGTGTACATGCTGGATGACTCACAACAACCCTTGTGTACCTACAAAAGAACAAAAAAAGGAAAGTTGCCGACGGAACACAAGTTTTGGGTGAGTTAATTGAAACTCTATTCCATGCATGGCCGAGGGTTCGTCCAAAAACCTAACTCCTTCTAGCCTATAAAAGAAGGGGTAGGGGTACCATTTGGAAGAGAAAAAAATATAGCAAAGAAACTCTACCCATTTACGTATTCCATTGTCCCAACCCTTTAGCCTTTCCTAATGCCAAAGGAGATTTAAAGCAAAGCAGTTGAAGGACAGAAGAAGAGGAGCCCAGGATCAGGTTCAAGGAGTAGTGGTTGGTCTCAACTTTTGTAAGTTGACTCATTTTAAGTAATAAAGAGAATGCTTTTCCCGTCCAAATTCATGAAATTTCTATGGTTTGGTTAGTTTATGTTTGATTTCTAACCCGTTAGTATAGAAGTAGCATGCATGTATAGTTGTTGTTTGTCTTGAGTGCAAGTCATCTTTGGAAGGAGCATTGCGAACAAGTAATCAAACACAATGGAGGATCAACATCAAACGTCGGTAACAAGGTAGGTGGATCTCTCCATGCATTTACTGAGAAAAGGGGATTTAAATCTAGGGATGTAGGTAGAAAGTAGTTTCTATTCGGTCAAATCTGCATGCAAAGTCTGAACTCTATTTGCTAGTCCATAGGATGTTTTTCCCAACAACAAGTATTTACTTCCATTATCTAATATGAGACAATTCAACCCTTTTTCCTTCTCATTCTCAACCAAATATTTTCATTTCTTAAAAGTGTCAAAAACATCATATTTTTTCCGAATGCAATAAACCCAAGTTTTCCTAGTTTCATCATCAATAAAAGTAAAATAATAACAAGAGACACCAAGAGATGATACCTGATCTGGTCCCCATGTGTATGTATGCACAAGATATAACTTTTCACTCTTCTTTTCCTTCCTGACTCTGAGAAATCTGACTCTCTTCTATTTTCCATAAACATAGTGCTCATAGAAATCCAAATCAAATTGTTCAAGATCTGACGAAAAATTCAGTTTATGGAGTATTTACATCCCCTTCTCACTCATGTGTCAAATACTACGATTCCACAATGCTGTATCCATTCCTATAGAAGATAAAGATATAGAAGATTCAACATTACTAGTACATAAATACAATGTACCTACCTTCTTTCCTTTTGCTATTACCAATGATCCTTTAGTGACCTTTCATGCCTTTTCTGTAAATGTAGATATACAACCTTCGCTTCCCAACTGCCCTATTGAAATTAGATTTCTTCTTGAATTTGAAACATGTATCACTTGTTTCAATAACCATTGGTTTTCATTATTTAACTTTATTTGTACCTTACCCATTCCAACAATTTTACATGGTTCATCATCACCCAAATGAACCCGTCCAAAATCACCTTCAACAAAATCTTGAAAATATTTCCTATGGGGTGTGGCATGAAATGAATCCCCTGAATCTAATACCAAAGAATCAATAATATTATCTAAATAAATAATTAAAGCATCTTGTAACACATCACCTGCTACATTTTCTTTCTTATTTTTCTCCTATTGTCCATCTAATTGTTTTTTTGGAGATTTGAAGTCTTTCTTCATATGTCCTTTCTTCCCACAATTCTAGCACTCTATCTTTCATAGTATGGATTTGGATATGCCCTAACTAGACATCCCATAATTCCCTAGGCTCTTTCCTCTTTCCCTTTGTATTCCACTATTCTCCAAGGCCAACACATTACCTCATGTCTCACCTGTATTTTTCCATCGCATTTCCTCGCTAAGGATAACACCAACAACATCATCAAATTTCAGAGTGTTTGAACCAGAGACATAGTTAATTACAACCATGACCAAGCCATTCAAACTTTCTAGCAACGAGCAAAATATTAGAAGAACCCTAACATCATCATCAAAGTTCATTCCTATAGAACTTAGTTTATTAGTAACCATATTAAATTCATTTAAATGGTTGGAAATAGACCCACCTTCTGACATCTTCATATTAAATAATCTCTTCATTATAAATACTTTGTTGGAGGCATAGGGTTTTTCATATAGTTTAGGCAATCCATTCATCAAATCCTCCATTGTCTATTCTTTTGAAATGTTGGAATCCACTGACGTTGTTGTTAGCACTAGGAGTCACCTTCTTATTGCATGTAAGGTAATCCCAGTACTCATCAGTTTATATGTGAATGTATGAGTGTTTTTTAAATAGTCAGATGGAAAAGACTCGAAATGATAATATCCTAACTCAGAAATAGGGATAACATGTACCAACAAATAAGGTCTTGAATAACTTCAACCAGTAGTTTGGGAGTAAATGTGGATAGAGGGAAGACTTGAATGAGAGGAATGTAAGGGCTACTGCGAACATCAAGTCTACAAGAGCCTAATGAAGAAAGTTTCTTAAAACAAGATCTTCTTGAAATTAGAAACTGCGAAGCTAAATAAACACCATGATAATACAATGATCAAACATCCACCATAACATTACCACAGTTATCCATGTGAATCATTCAAAACATGAACATTTAGCATTAGAAGCATATAGGATGGAATAGAAGCTGATTTCTATTAGTCAAAAAGTCTTAAGTCTAGTACACAGCTAGATCACAGTCACTTCATCAAAAAATATTACAGTCTAGGGAGCCCTGCTCAACCATCCGAGCCTACTAAAGCCATTGATCTATCTATTTATAAAAAAAAAGGAGGCAACAACTATAGGTATGAGCTGGCTTCTTTCCCTTGAGAACCTCTAAACATTTATTTGTTCTAACAACTAAGATAACAACGTATACTATAAAACAGGGAAATGTTGGTGACTAATCCAATCATGCTTCTAACTTCTTTGATCCTCTTTTGTTTCTCAACACCTATTTTTCCATGTGTCCTTTTGGAGCCTGTAGTTGTCCTCAAAATGCCAACGACTACTTCTGTTACTTTCTCCATCATCAACTTTTCCAAAAGTTGTTGGCCTAGTCCTCCTAGATTCCTGGTGTTTGCTGGAAACTTCCTTGGGTAGCAAATTTGTGTAGCTCCCCCCAAAACGGAACAAGGAGAGAAGGTAGTGTCTGTAGGTATCACCACTATGCTACATATATGTGCCAACATTTGTCCTCTTTCACAATATTAAGTAGCGCCCCTGAGTTGTGCCTAAGTGTAAACCTTCTCCCTGCCAAATATTACGTAGTGCCTGTATGCAGCCTCTGTTCTCTGTAAAATATTACGTAGCACCTTTACGTAGTGCCACTTACGTTGCGTCTGCATACAAGTTTGGGTAGCATGGCCAAAATGTAGCGCCTTTGAATCTTGAACATGTGCAGACCAGTTGGTGCTCTTTCATGATGACAAAACTATTTTACTTAGGTGCCTTGACTATACCAAAAGTAGTGCCCTTTACCACTGAGTGAAGCTAGCACTTATCAAAAACTCAAAATCCATATAGATAAATGCCTATAATCCTATATAGATGGCAGACATAGTATTTTCATATTAGTTAACCCTCCCACAAAAAAGGAACAATCCCCAAAAATGGATCTTACCCCTTAACAACTATTTTGCCATCTTAACACTTAGTCTCACACTCTTTCTAGTAGAAAGAATATCTTCAATTAACTCAATAGACTTCTTCTTCCTAGTGTTGGTAGGATTATTCAGTGTAGCTGAGCTCTCCTTAGCTACTAGTTTATCATATTCAATGGAAACTTCTAGCAACACCTATAAATTCCTTTGCGTTACCTCATCCTGGAAATGATTCAGTTCTGCCTTTATCTTCCTGTTCTGAACCTGGAAGCCTTTGTTTAGCCTATAGAGGTTCTGAAGATGCCTATGAAGGGGTTGAGCCCTTCTTGCTGCAAATCTGGCCAATTCAAGGGTATGCCTGTAGCCCTCCATAAGCTCTGTCAGATATGGCTTCCTTTTTCAATTTAGTCACTTCTTTTCTTGACTCCTTAAGTTGTCTAATAAGTCTTTTGAAGGTCTAACTACCAGGAGAAGTAGAGACATGCACAGTCTCAGCAGGCTTCTCCTCATCCTCTTCTTCCAATTGTGCAGGAATTTCCTTGGGTGTTTCATCATCCTTCTCAAGACCCTTTCCTTTATGCTTCTTCTCTTGTACAAAAGCTTCTTCTTTATTCTTCATAGACTTTTCAAAGTCTTTCACAGGGACTTCATATTTACTTTCTAAAGGTATTTTGGTACCTTTACCCTTCCTTTTGTGTACAGGGGTTTTTTGTTTCTCTTCTACATATTTTTCAATGCCTTTCCATTTCCTCTTATGCATAGGGGTTTCTGGTAAAGACTGCTCTTTGAAAACCTCTTTAGGAATTGATGACCTAGTGAAAGGTCTTTTACCCTTGATTTCAATTGCTGGAGGAGAAGAGGGAAAGAGAAGCTTCTTTCACTTTTTAGATGTCACCTTGGTAGAATAAGGCACTTCTTCTAACCCTGGTGGACGTGGTGGTGAGAAATATTTGTTTGGAGAAGGACAAACTTCCTCCTCAGTTTCCATGACCTGCTTGTTGATCTCTGAAACAGGGGCTCTTCCCTTTCTTTTCTTGTTGATACCTACTTTAGTAATGGTGGGTGATTAAGGAACTATGATCTATGATTGGGGAGTAGGCGTTGGGTCTATATTGAAGTGAGAAGTAACCACAAAATGCTCCCATGAAATCTCTTTCTTTCCCAACTCTTCAGAGACTAACATTCTAATGAATCCAGAGTGAAAAAGGCTAGAATCCACATCTTTAGATTTGGCTTGCACTTTATTTGACATTTTACCTATACTTTTCAGTAGGTAATAAGGAACATTCATCTCAACCTTACTAGTAAAATGTAACAACAGCCTTATGTGGTAATGATACAAGGTGTTAAATCTCCCTTCACAAGTAAAATATCTCTGTATAATTTTCAACATTCTGTTAAACTGTTCGATCAACTGATTCCTTGGCATACTCTTAGATATCTCATTGGCTTGATATTCAGGCTTGAAGAGATATTTAACAAAGGGTGAACTCAAGACCATGGCCTTGAACCAATTTTCACTTGAAATGGGAATCCTTGTTGCAGTTGAGATGGAGGCTTCAGTTACCTCAAATTCCAAGTCCCCAACTCTGGTTTTCTTGCCATCAAAATTTAATGCAAATTGTTTTTCTACCTCTGGATGGCCTCTCTGCATGTTCTGGAAGAAAGAGAGGCATCTTGCTCTTCGAAACATCTCCCTTGCCATGGTCTCTATGTCAAAAAGGCACATGTCCATAGGTTTCGTCCTAACTATCTTTCCACCTTTGTGTGCTTTCTTCGATTGAGGTCTCTCCATGGCTCAGAATGAGGGTTCTTGAAGGTTTAATGGATGGTAGTAAACGAGAAGGCTTTGAATAGAGTTTCAAATATAAGAGGCTGATCCTTTGCAACTGAGTAAAACATTTGATTGCGAGATGAAAGGAGGCAGGGGAAGCAATGAGAGGTTAAGTAGTGCCACTGGGTAGCGCACCGCATACACAGAGGATAGGCTATCTACATGATTGCTATTTGAATGATTGAGGTAGGCAACAATAAACTAACCTAGACACAGGCAATGAAGATACATGTCTGGAAATGAAAGAGAACCAAGCTACCATGCAAAGATGAGCTGCCCTACAACTGTACAAACTTGGCCGACCAAAACTCGAGCACAAATTTCTTATGAGAATTAATATGCAGAGGGGGAAGCCAAGGATACCTGTATAGGAGACACATGCTAAAATATTCAACGCAATCTTAGGATGAAATTTGAGAAAACCTCGGCCCTGGATTCTCGCACAACATCGGATTTGGTTCACATGTGGTCACCTAATCAGAACTAGCAAATTTATGCAACACAACATTGTCGAACTTTTCAAATTTAGAAACCGTTACCAAGGATCATAAATGCAAGATCCTTTGAAGGCACATTAACTGACTTCTTGCACTGAAAACAACAGACACGATATCATTCATGGCAATCATGACTTAGAGTGGATGAATGATAAACGTGACAGGTGCTATGGAACTGCCTGATGAGTAGGCAGCGCTTCCAAATCAAAAAATGATTGGACAGGTAAGCAAGGATGATGAGGCATGCATGAGAGGTCATGAGTGAGGAGAGAGGTGTGTCACATCAGCCTGATCATGGGAGGTATCAACCTAGGGACGAATCACCAAAGGGGACCAAAAAGAATAAACCATGAGCTAGAAAGGGTTCAAGGATTAAAAATCAAATTGAGGATCAACACATATGCTATGACTCAAATGTTTAGTCATCCAAGGGGTCCTATCAAACATAACATTAAATGGATGGAAATTTTATTTTAAAGAAAATTAAAATCTAAGGCTTTGAAAATGATAAAAACAAACTAAAAGACCCAAGGCGACTTATTGTGATAACATTGGCTCCACAAGGGATGGCATGCCCCCTGCGGGCTGCTAAGACTGAGTAGGTTCAATGCCTTATCCTAGGGCTATGGGGTCAGTTATTGGAACTTAAGATAAAAAGAAAATGATATTACAATGACATGAAGATCCACTCCAGGCTCAAGAAAAGTAATTTTTCAGGAAATGCCCATTGACAAGGCCACCAAAAACCTCTTCATTCTCCATATTCTGCAACTTGAAAGTGTTATTAGAGAATACCTCAGATATTTTGAAAGGACCGATCCATAAAGCTTCAAATTTACCGTGCTTTCCTTTATCTTTTCTCGGTGCATCCCACTTGAGCACCAGATTGCTTATTTGAAAATCCTCTTTGTTTACCTTCTTATCGAATGCCTGCTTGATCTTTAGCTGATGATCATATACTTTATCTACAAGCTACTCCTGAGTCTACTGCACTTCGACCAGCTGTTGAATCCTCTTGATCATATGATCTGGCTCCCCTTGATAATCTTGGAAGAATTTTGCCACAGGAAAGGCAAGCTGAGAAGGGAAAATGGCCTCAACTCCATACACCAGCTGGAAAGGAGAAAGACCCAAGGCCCTCTTTGTTGTCACTCTATCAACCCACAAAGAAAAGTAGAGTTTTGAATCCCATGCCTTTTTGTTTTCCTCCAATAGCTTTTTAACAATCTTTATAAGGCTTTTGTTTGAGGATTCTACAAGTCCATTTCCCTGGGTAATAAGGGGATGAATGAATCAATGTGATCCCATATCGTTCACAAAACTGAATCAATGGCTCATTTTGAAAGATGCAACATTGTTAGTGACAATTCTATTCAGACAACCAAACCTCGCCATAATGTCTTCAAGGAAACCAATGATTACTTTGTGGGAAGCATTCCTGGTAGGGATACCTTCTATCCACTTAGTGAAGTAATTTGTGGCAGTCAAGATCCATCTATGTTGGCCACTAGAAGTGGGATGAATTTCCCCACTAAAATCTAAGCCCCACTATTGAAAAGGTCCTGAAACTGCTATGGCCTTTAATGGAAAAGACTTAAGCTGTTGCTTTCTAGAAAATTTCTGACACTTATCTCATGCTCTGATCTTAGCACAAACATCTGTGAACAGACTAGGCCAAAACTACCCAGCCTTTAGAATCTTGTAGACATTAGTCCTCCAAAAATGATGCCCCCCACACAAACTGTCATGAAAATTAGACATAATCTTTTGGGCTTCTTGTGGGTCTAGGCATCTCAACAACACTCCCAATGGATCCTTCCAATACAAAATTTGATCAACCAGGCAATACTTTATTGATTTGAGCTTTAGTGCTCTCACCTTTTTCTTTTCCATACCATTTGGAGGTTGTAAATTATGCAATAAGAATATTATGTCCTTGTACCAGCTACAATCTGCCAACGCAGGGATGCCTTGAGAACCCTTGTCATTTAATTCAGCCTGTTGCTTTTTTGGACATGAGCCAATGAAATTTGCCCCCAATGCCGAGCAATTTGATTAAGCCAACAGCTTGGCTAAACCCTGGCCTTTAACCAATTTGGTAGGCTTGATTTCTAAATCAAATTCAAGGATCTTAGCAATCCATTTGCTTCTTTTTCCATCAATATCAAGTTGAATAAGAATTTTTTTATAGCAGCTGATGGAACATAAGCAATAACTCTTGAATGCAGCACATAAACTCTGAAGGACTTAAGAGCTTTAACCAATGCATAGGCTTGCTTATCCATGATGTCATATTTTAATTCTGCATCTCTCAAAGCCTGACTGAAAAAGGTAATGGGCTGCTCTAAGCCTTCAACGTTCTTCTGCAACAAAATTGCTTCCACTGTATCAAAAGAGGCAAAAGAAAAAATAAGAAAGTCCTTGGAGTAGTCTGGGCTGACTAGGACTAGGGTTTCAATCAAAGATTTCTTTATTTTATCAAAAGAGCTACGTGCTTCAATATTCCACTTGATTTCATTATCTTTCCTCAACATTGTTGTGATATACTTAACCAACTCAGCAAAATTTGACACAAACCTTCTCAAGAAATTGACCTTTCCCAAAAAAGATTGGACCTCCTTTTTTGATCTAGGCAGTGACAAGTCTTGTATGGCTTCAACCCTACTGGAATCAATCCTAACCCCTTCATCTGACACAATATGTCCCAATAATTTCCCCTCCTTCATGGAAAACAATGATTTTTGGGATTTAAAGAGAGACCGAATTTTTTGCATTTCAAGAAAACATTTCTTAAATGATCACAATCCTCTTTATCAGATTGAGAGAACACTATTATGTCATCTAGATAGATGACAAAAAACTTTTCCTTCTCTCCGATGAATGATATGTCCATATCTTGCTGAAAGGTCACCCCCACATTCATCAAGCCAAAGGGCATCTTGGCGTACATGAATGTACCCCAAGGAGTGGTAAAATACGTCCTCTCTCTATCCTCTAGAAAAACAGAAATCTGGTTGTAGCCAGAAAAACCATCAACCATAGACATCTGGGCTGCACCTGTCACCCTCTGTAATATGTGCTCCATCTTGGGCAAAGGGTAATTATCCTTTTTAGAGCTTCTGTTCAAATTTTGAAAATCGACACAAAGTCTGATTTCTCCATTCTTTTTCCGTGTGGGCACCAAATTGGCCACCCATCTGGAATACCTCAAAGGAATAATAATTTTTGCCTCTAAAAGATTTTTTACCTCTTTCTCCATGGCAGGCAACAACATAGGATTAATTTGCCTCAACTTTTTCCTGAAGGGTTTGGTCTCTTCTTTTAATGGAATCTTGTGCTCTATAATGTTTGTGTCATAAGTTATAAGGTCTTCATAAGTCCATGCAAATACATCAGCAAATTCCTTTAACATTTTGGTATATTCTTCCCTTTTCTTTCTTGATAGGTTGCTTGACAGCTTGACATATTTTGGATCCTTTTCTGTTCCCAAATTGCACTCAGTTATATCAGCATCATCAATAGACACTTTCCCCTTTACTGCCACATCATTTTCATCAAATAAATTTTCCAAAAAAACTTGTCCTTTTGGAACGTGGTTACTAGGTAGCTACACAATATGATGGTTAGCAATTCTATTAAGGAAAACATCAATGTGTGGAGTAATTTCAGAATCATGATCCTGATCAATGTGTAATGCAACAAATTCATCAGCAGACTAAAGGAATTTTTTAAGTTCTAAATCATCTTAAAACACCTTCCAATATTTGACATTGTCCGGTATAGAAGGCATGTATCTGACTTCTACATAATACTTGAGTTTGGGTGGTATAGGTATCCTGAAATTTCTTGCTGATACAACCAAAGAATCAGCCACAAAATTCTCTTCTCGTGGAATAAAAGAGATGTCAAACTCAGAGAAAAAATTCTACACTAGGTCCCATATTTCATTCCTATAAGATCTAAGCCTAGGGTGCTTAGTTTGGCAAAGATTTTTGGTCTGATGGACTATCGATTCAACATCTCCAAATACTGACAGTTTTTTAATTCCCATATCTTTTGCAACTATCAAGCCCAATACAAGAGCTTCATACTCTGCCACATTATTGGTAGTTTCAAATTCTAGTTTATATGACAAAGATATGATATCCTGAGTTGGTGAGACAAAGACCACTCCAGCACCGACACCTTCCTTAGAAGAGGCTCCATCAAAGAACATCTTCCAAACATAATTGGTTAGAGGAGGCTCTTTAGATAAGGTAGCTGACTTTTTTTTCTGATTTCAAGAGGAGTTTCGGGAGAATCAGTTAGCTGCAAAATGTTGGACCCCAAATCGGTATCGAGAGAAAAAACAAGATGATTGGCGAGGTTTGCTTCATCACTAATAATGTAAGCCAACTGGGCTTCCCCGTAAAGTCTTCTATGCTCCCCACCAAACACAGGGATAGTTTCATATGAGAGATCCATTTGCAAGGTCCCTCCAAGTCTTTTTATGAAAGACCTTGACAAGAGCATGCCAAACTTGGGAGGAACGTCAACCACCACAACATCCATAAGTATACTTTTCATGGGTAGCTGAAATAGAGTCACAACCATATCCTTAATGACCCCCAAGCATTTTACTTTCCTAGATTCAAAAGAATATAGGTCATGGTAGGTTTTTGTGACTTCCAATCCAAGTTCTTCCATAACAGATTTTGGCATGAGATTATGGGAGGCCCCTGAATCCAAAAGATAATTATGCAACACTTTATCATGTATATTGAGAGAAGTATAGAAGGGAGGGGATGAGTGATATCTGTCTTCTATCAAAGGGCCTAAAATCACAGTTGGTTTTTTATCTTGTAGATTTATTGAATTAGTGGCATTTGGAGAGGCTTTGGGCTGTAACATTTTGGTTAGATACTTTTTAAATTCTTCATTTTTTATCAATTCCAAATATGGTACGAGGATCTTAATTTTTAGGATTTCATTCTCAAAACTGAAGGAAGGGGAAGGCTTCAAAATCTCTTTGGTTTCAGGAGAAGGATTTTTTATCAGAACCTGTGGGCTTTGAGCGTCTTTTTCCTTGCTACTCACTGTTACAGCCTTGGCAGAATATTCTTTTTGAACAGAATAATTAGGGGTATCAGTTTTTCCTTCATTTTTCTTAGATCTCAGATTATATCTATTAGTATATTCCTTTTCTTTCTCTCCCTTTCTCAACTCATTAATTTGAATATCCATTATATATTGCTCATAAGAGGATTGAGTCAAGTGTGGGGATGGGGATGTATCACCTAAGGACTGAATCTCAGGATCAAACTCTACCTCCTCTTCTTCTTCATCAACAACTAAATTATTTTGGAAAGGAGCTTGAATCCTCTGATCATCTCTCTCTCTGTTTCTAGGAACTCTAGGAAGGATTTGGCGATCATTGTTGGGTCTTCTGAAATTACCTCTATTTTCAGTGTTCTGATCATTTCTATATGGTTGTCTTCCTTCTAATTTTAATTCCTCAATCTCAGTAGAAAGGGATTTTACTAATTTGGTCAACTCATCTACCTATGAATGAACAACAGGAGATTCAAAAGTGGAAGCTTTGGCTCTGTTTTTCCTCCTATCTCTGTCAGATTTCCCCCTAAGCTTATCTGAAGCAATTATGTTGGATTCTACCTCTAAGGCATCATCTTGCATATGAACTAAGGAAGGTGACCTTCTCTTTCTCAATAGAAGGAAGAACTTGGAGTCAAAAGCAATGGCATAAGTGATTTTTTCCATGGTTTTAGTGGGTTTGATCTCATCAGGGATCTTCTTATACATTTTGTTAAATCTTTTAGAAAAGTCAGAGATGGACTCTCCTTCTTTCCTTTTCAAAGATCCAAATTCAGTGATGTAGTACAAAAAATACTTTTTGTCACCCTAGTGCCTCAAGAAGGATTTATCCAAAGCCTCAATACCAGTGATGGATTCAGGGGATAGACCCGTAAACCAATTCCTAGCCTCACCAAAAATGATTTGGATGAAAACCCTCATCCAAAAATCTTCATTTTCAATATTTTGGTTGTCTGCATAGCTATAGAAAGCATCAAGATGTTCCTCCATTGTTATATCTTCTTCTCCAGTAAACATGGGCATGTATTTCAAATAATCTCAAGGGGGAAGAGCATTCATTGGCTGAGGAAAGACTAGAGGAGCATATCTTGCAGCCACTATGGCATCCATCCTATTTGCAGGGGGGTTAACAACTACCATTTGATTTTGGATTATAGGTGAATGAATAGGAGAAAGAGACCTAGCGACATGTAGATTAGGAGAAGAAGGAACGGATAAAGGGGAACTTTCAGTCTTCACAACAGTAGGCAGAGTCTTGGAAGGGGATGGTAAGGTCTTAGAGGTAGATGAAGTTCCTACATATTTGGCAGCAAAAGTCTTAATAGAGAGAGAAAAATTCAAAACTATCAAGACTGAAACACTTCTCAATATCAGGGGAGGAAAATGTATCAATGTTTTCTTCTTTCAATTCAGTTTCAAAGGAAGAGCATTCAATAGGAAACTCTTCAAAGTCAAGTTTTTTAGATACTTCAGCAGAAGATAAAGGAAGATTACTTGATAAAACAGCTAGAGTATGAAGAGTGGAATCAGGCAACTGACCAGAAGTACTTGTAGCAGCAGCAGAAACACATTTTTGAGAAGCTTTTCCCTTCTTGATTATATTCTCTGGGTCAGCCTCAAGTGGACACAAAGGTAGTTGTGGATTTGATGTCGTGTGTCTACATTTAGGCGCCAGAGTTGAATCAATGGAGTCACAAGGTGCAATATGCAATCTTCAAAATACTAAATCACAATGCACCTTGAGAGCTAGTAAGCATTGTCGTTCTATCCCAGGGAAAAGTCTTCAAATCGTTCCCTGGAAACGATGCTAAAAAATTTTAGCACCAGGAGTCACCTTCTGATTGCATGGAAGGTAAGCCTAGTACCCATCAGGTTATATGTGAATGTATGAGTGTTTTTTAAAAGTCAGATGGAAAAGACTCGAAATGATAATATCCTAACTCAGAAACAGGGCTAACATGTACCAGCAAATAAGGTCTTGACTAACTTCAACCAGTAGTTTGGGAGTAAATGTGGATAGAGGGAAGACTTGAATGAGAGGAATGTAAGGGCTACTGCAAACATCAGGTCTACAAGAGCCTAAGGAAGAAAGTTTCTTAAAACAAGATCTTCTTGAAATTAGAAACTGAGAAGCTAAATAAACACCATGATAATACAATGATCAAACATCCACCATAACATTACAACATTGATCCATGTGAAGCATTCAAAACATGAACATTTAACATTAGAAGCATATACACTAGAATAGAAGATGATTTCTATTAGTCAAAAGTATTAAGTCCAGTACACAGATAGATCACGGTCACTTCATCAAAAAATATTATAGTCTAGGGAGCCCTTCTCAACCATCCGAGCCTACTAAAGCCATTGATCTATCTATTTATAAAAAAAATGGAGGCAACAACTGGAGGTACAAGTTGACCTGTTTCCCTTGAAAACCTCTAAACATTTATTTGTTCTAACAACTAAGATAACAACCTATGCTATAAAACAAGGAAATGTTGGTGACTAATCCAATCATGCTTCTAACTACTTTGATCCTCTTTTGTTGCTCAGCTCCTGTTTTTCCATGTGTCCTTTTGGAGCCTGTAGTTGTCCTCAAAATGACAACTTCTACTTCTATTACTTTCTCCATCATCGACTTATCCAAAAGTTGTTGGCCTAGTCCTCCTGGATTCCTGGTGTTTGCTGGCAACTTCCTTGGGTAGAAACTTTGTGTAGCGCTCCCCAAAACAGAACAAGGAGAGAAGGTAGCGCCTGTAGGTAGCACCACTGTGCTGCATATATGCACCGACATTTTTCCTCTGTCGCAATATTAAGTAGCACCTCTAGGTAGTGCCCCTGAGTTGTGCCTGAGTGTAAATATGCTCCATGCCAAATATTACGTAGCGCCTGCATGCAGCTTTTGTTCTCTATAAGATATTACGTAGCACTACTTACGCTGTGTCTACATACAAGTTTGGGTAGCATGGACAAAACACAACACCTTTGAATCTTGAACATGTGCAGAGCAGTTGGTTCTCTTTCATGATGACAAAACTATTTTACTTATGTGCCTTGACTATACCAGAAGTAGTGCCCTTTACCATTGAGTGAAGATAGCACTTATCAAAAACTCAAAATCCATATAGCTAAACTCCTAGAAGCCTATATAGATGCTAAAAATAGTATTTTCATATCAGTTAACCCTCCCACAAAAAATGGAGCTTACCCCTTAACAACTATTTTGTCATCTTAACACTTAGCCTCACACTCTTTCTAGTAGAAAGAGTATCTTCAATTAACTAAACATAATTCTTCTTCCTAGTGTTGGCAGGCTTCTTCAGTGTAGCTGAGCTCTCCTTAGCTGTTGGTTTATCATCTTCAATGGAAGCTTCTACCAACACTTGTACAATCCTTTGGGTTACCTCATCTTGGAAATGCTTCAGTTCTGCCTTTAGCTTCATGTTCTGAGCCTGGAAGCCTCTATTTAGCTTGTGGAGTTTCTGGAGTTGCCTATGAAGGGGTTGAGCCCTTCTTGCTGCAAATCTGGCCAGGTCAAGGGTATGACTATAGCCCTCCATAAGCTCTGTCATCCTGGCTCTGTCATATATTGATTCCTTTTTCAATTTAATCACTTCTTTTCTTGACTCCTTAAGTTGTCTAATAAGTATTTTGAATGTCTGACCACCAAGAGAAGTAGAGACATGCACAGTCTCAGTAGGCTTCTTCTCGTCCTCTTCTTCCAACTGTGCAGGAATTTCCTTAGGTGTTTCATGAGCTGTCTCAAGATCCTTTCCTTTATTCTTCTTCTCTTGTACAAAATCTTCTTCTTTATTCTTCATAGTCTTTTCAAAGTCTTTCATAGGGACTTCATCTTTCCTTTCTAAAGGTCTTTTGGTACCTTTACCCTTCCTTTTGTGTATATATTTTTTTTTTTTTTTCTTCTATAGATTTTTCAATGCCTTTCCCTTTCCTCTTATGCATAGGGGTTTCTGGTAAAGACTTCTCTTTGAAAACCTCCTTAGGAATTGATGAACTAGTGAAAGGTCTTTTACCCTTGATTTTGACTGCTGGAGGAGAAGAGAGAAAGAGAAGCTTCTTTCCCTTTTTAGATGTCACCTTGGTAGAAGAAGTCACTTCTTCTAACCCTATTGGAGGTGGTGGTGAGAAATATCTATGTGGAGAAGGACAAACTTCCTCCTTAGTTTCCATGACCTGCTTGTTGATCTCTGAAACAGGGGCTTTGCCCTTTCTCTTCTTGTTGATCCATGCTTTAGTACTCGTGGGTGATGAAGGAACTATGACATGTGATTGGGGAGTAAGCATTGGGTCCATCTTGAAGTCATAAGTAACCAAAAAATGCTCCCATGAAATCTCTTTCTTTCCCAACTCTTCGGAGATTAACATTCTGATCAATCCAGAGTGAAAAAGGCTAGAATCCACATCCTTACATTTGGCTTGCACTCTATCTGAAATTTTACCTATTCTTATCAAAAGGTAATAAGGAACATTCATCTCAACCTTACCAGTAAAATGTAACAACAACCTTATGTGGTAATGATACAATGTGTTAAATATCCCTTCATAAGTAAAATATCTCTGTATACTTTTCAACATTCTGTCAAACTGTTTGATCAACTGATTCCTTGGCATACTCTTAGATAGATCATTGTCTCGATATTCAGGCTTGAAGAGATCTTTAACAAAGGGTGAACTCAAGATCATGGCCTTGAACCAATTTTCACCTGAAATGGGAATCCCTGTTGTAGCTGAGATGGAGGCTTTAGTTACCTCAAATTCCAAGTCCCCAACTCTGGTTTTCTTGCCATCAAAATTTAATGCAAACTGTTTTTCTACCTCTAGATGGACTCTCTAGATATTCTGACAGAAAGAGAGGCATCCTTCTCTTCAAAACATCTCCATTGCCATGGGATCTGTGTCAAAAAGGCACATGTCCACAGGTTCTGTCGTAACTATCTTTCCACCTTTGTGTTCTTTCTTCGATTGAGGGGTATCCATGGCTTAGAAGGAGGGTTATTGAAGGTTTAATGGATGGTAGTAAACATGAAGGCTTTGAATAGAGTTTCAAATATACGTGGTTGACCCTTTGCAACTGAGTAAAACATTTGATTGCGAGATGAAAGGAGGTAGGGGAAGAAATGAGAGGTTAAGAAGCGCCTCTAGGTAGCACAATGCATACACAGAGGATAGACTATCTACAAGCTTGCGATTTGAACGATTGAGGCAGGCAGCAATAAACTGACCTAGACATGGGCAATGAAGATACAGGTCTAGAAACTAAAGAGAACCAAGCTACCATGCAAAGACGATCCCCCCTATGACTGTACAAACTTGGCTGACCAAAACTCGAGAGCAAATTTATTATGAGAATTAATATGCAGAGGGGGAAACCAAGGATACCTATATAGGAGACACCTACTAAAATATTCAATAAAATCTTAGGATGAACTTTCAGAAAACCTTGGCCCTGGATTCTTGCACAACATCGGATTTGGTTGACATGCGGTCGCTTGACCAGAACTAGAAAATTTATGCAACGCGACACTATCGAACTTTTCAAATTTAGAAACCGTTACCAAAGATCATAAATGCAAGATCCTTTGAAGGAAATTCAACTGACTTCTAGCACTAAAAACAAGGGACACGGTATCAGTCATGGAAATAATTACTTGGAGTGGATGAATGATAAATGTGACAGGCGCTACGGAATTGCCTGATGAGTAGGCAGTGCTTCCAAATCAAAAAATGATTGGACAGGTAAGCAAGGATTATGAGGCATGCATGTGAGGTCATGGGTGAGGAGAGAGGTGTGTCACATCAGCATGATCATGGGAGGTATCAACCTAGGGACGAATCACGAAAGGGGACAAAAAAGAATAAACCATGAGCTAAAAAGGGTTCAAGGATCAAAATTCAAATTGAGGATCAACACATGAGCTATGACTCAAAAGTTTAGTCATCCAAGGGGTCCTATAAAACATAACATTAAAGGGATGAAAAGTTAATTTTAAAGAAAATTAAAATCTAAGCCTTTAAAAATGATAAAAACAAACTAAAAGACCCAAGGAAACTTAGTGTAATAACAGATGCTAGGAACAGTCGTATCTTTCCTAGTGGCTTCCTGTCAAGAACCTCCCATTCTTCATCCTTCATACTTGTCAAATTCTTTTCTTTTTCACCCCAACAATAGGAAAAGATCCTTCTAATGTAGATAGTATTCCATTTGCATCTTCCATAACTAGTAGTTTTGGCCATTAAATTAATCAACCCTAAACTTTCCATCTTCCACCATTTCTCCCACGCAAACCACGAACCATTTTTTCTTGCGAGTTACCTTTTTCTTTGATACCAATTGTTAGAAAAAGAGGACTGCAAAGCAGCAATATAAGAAAGATGAAGAAATAAAACACAAAAGATACACAATACAATAGAGATGCACATATATGTGGTTCACCTAATATGGGCTATGCCCACTAGAGAAATTATCAATCCTTCCTTTATTATAATTATCAAACAAATGAAATGATACAACCTACAACACACACGTTGTAACTTCCTCTTCTTTTCTCACAATATCCTCTCTCAGAATACAATATTCATCACATACACCACCGTAATACAATTCCTTAA
>ML779011.1:1372011-1398339 GCA_009831015.1 Picea engelmannii | reverse complement strand
ATTTTGGTTTACTTAGAAATATTTCCATTATGGTTTTCTCCTTGAAAATAATTGAGTTTTCATTGACTTGTTACGATTCCTTTGAAATCTCCAAGCACAATTGTGTAGAACCATGGAACTTTCCTATGATCCCAATGGATAAAGCATTGGTTAACGAAACTATTTGATAAAAAAATTGAGTTGTGCATATAAACTATAATCCATTGGTGGAACACAACTTGGACAATGGATAGCCATGAGAAACTCAAAACTCAAGTATCCAATGGCTTTCTAGTTATCTTTAGGGCCCCATTCTCTCACATAATGGTGATTGATGCTTTACTAAGAATACAACACAATGCTCAAATATATATGTATAAGGGAGATGCTTATTTTCACTCAAGAAAAATTAAAGAAGTTCTTAGATAATAGGTATCATCCCACGTGCCTCTAAGGGTTACTTATATCCCTTGGGAAACGAGTTTCATATCATGTGGGATATGAAAGTATCTCCACTAGGGCTATGGATGCTCACTAGGGATGAAACAAGGCTTCTGATATGAAGGTGACTTTTTTGAGGCTATGGATGCTTGTTGGTAGTGGAGAAACACTAGGAGATCAAGGATAAAACAACCTAAGTAAATATTCAAATATCCCTTATTTGTGGAAACTCTATGGTATTGTGTTGGCATCTAAGGACAAACTAAGTCAAGGAACAAAATCCATAAATCCGGCCTTATGGTTTTGGATAATAAGTTACTCAAAATTAGAGTTCAATCTTCATACAACTTATTCAATGGACAAGTTCTAGTGGGACCCAAGGGATTAACACTAAGATGCTTCAACAAGGGTAATTATTGCCTCCTCAGAACTTGTGTTTTCTAGTAGATAAGTTCCAAAGGTTCATGGTTTCACCCAATGTGTCTCCATTTGTTGAGACCTCAACACACCCTAAAGTTTTTCCAAATTTTTTGGGTACCACTTTCTTTTTATTGTTTTGATTTTGAACTCTCCTTTTTTGAAACTTTTCCTTTTCAATTCTAATGAAAATTTTACTCTAAAGTAAGTTTTTTGCTTTGTTTGAGTTTTTGTTTTCTAAAAAATGTCAAAACATTTCTAAGTCAAAAGATTCAAAATAAACTTATAAATCACACATTGGAGTGAGGTTTTCACTTTCATTAAAGTCGAAACTCCACTTTCTCTATCATTGAAAGTCAAAAGTATTCCCAATGGCTTTTAGTTATCATAGGAGTGTACACACTTTGATTTATTTGAAAGTGGAAACCATCCTCAAAAAAACTTTCACGGATTTAAATTCCAGTTTTGATCAAGGTAAAAAGTGAAATTCAAACTCTGTTGAAAGTGAAATTCAAATTTCACATAAAGTTAGGAGTGTGCTCTACTGAAAGAAAAAGTGGAAAATACACTCTCATGATCAGAGAAGAAAATTACTTTGATCAAAATAAAAAAGTTGGAAAGTCACTCTAAAAAATTGTGTAAATTCCACCTATGAAAAACTAATTTGTTTCCTATTATTACAAAAGTGCATCGAGGTTATTGCTAGATTTTCAACAAAGTTCTTATTACACTTTCCTTCCACTTAAATTCTTTTTAAATCATTCATAACCTTATCTTTTGCTCAACTTTTTGAAATTTTTGCAAAGTTAAAAGTTCAATTTAGAGGCCACTAAAAGTGAAATTATTACATGATAAGTATTAAATGACATCACACTGCAAACAATGTTTCTCCTAACATGAATGAGATTTTACTTTTTTGAATTTTAGTCAATATTTTAGTGAGAAAACTCATCATCATAAAAATTTGAATTCAACTATGCTTAAACAACTTGATATGCATTTTTTGTCTTCATGGGTGATATTATTTAATAAGTGTTTTAATAACAGAGTGAACAACAATGTTTGGCTTTCTTTGCATGGAGTAAATTATAGAGTTTAGTGGATCCAATATTCTTGTAATGTCACACGACCCCCTAGTTCTCATTTAGGCTGGTGGGGTGTCAAAATTTTGATTTTTTCAATTAATCCATTTCTCCAATTAGACCTCGCAGAATAATTCTCCTCGTCGAGAGATTTACAACAACTATAACCATGTTCAATTTCGAACTCTGGATGAAAAGTTACAGTCCTCTAAAGTTTCTTGGACTACTACCCTCAATTCCACCTTAGTGCGACATGGAACCCTTGTTACACATCAAAATTCCTCACTTCAATAATGTCATATTCTCATTGTGGTAAGTGTCATAAGTGTCACACTTTTATTGCAAGTGTAGCACTTTTGTCGCAAGTGTATCTTTCTCTTTCTGTAAGTGTCGCACCGCGAATGACAACATGAAAACACTTGACACAACCCCTAAAACATGTTAGAAAAAGAATCTCCGTCATCTGACAATCAAAACAAATGTTTTTTCTATGAGAATTACTCATCATGGCAACTTTTAGGAAGATCAATGCTCCCCTGGTCATACACATAGTGCGCTAGCACTCCTTTCCCATCTCACAGGGATCGTTGTAGCTCTTTGTTTCCCATTTTGGGGGAGCACCAAATTGGTTGAGAAAATCTTTGAAGAAATCCCTTTTTCCTCTAAGGACATCTATGTATGGATCAAGTTGGTTTGGCTCGAATCTATCTCCTGGGTTGCATCTAAGGGAGATATCACAACTATTGGAGCCATATCCTCAACTAATTCCAAATATACCCAAGGTGGTTGAGCCTCTCAAAGCCTATAAATGGAGGCATTCACATGGTGAAAATGGAGGGAAAAATAAGCAAAGAATTGTTATTTTGATTGTGGATCTTTCGAGCAAGGGTTGGACAAGGAGGACTTGGAGAGGTTGCCGCAACATCATTGTAAGTTTCCTTTTGAAGTTCTCATTAATAAACTTGGCTTATTTACTTCTAGTATGTTTTTACATGTACTCGTCTTTGCTTGTCTTAATCTTCATAGATCGATTGCTTTTGTCTAATCCATTAGAGTAGGAGATAATCGTTTGTGTCTTGTTGTCCATTGCAGGTACTATTTGGAACTCATGAATTGGAGTAGCTTGGACAAACTTAGAAAGTGAGGTACATCATACTCTCCCTCCTTCTCTATTTTTTGATGGATAAAATGAAGCGATAGGAATGGTACTGTCCAAAGGTAGTTTTCTATCTTGGTAGAGGGGTCTGTACTCCAAGGTAAATTTCACCTGTCTGTAGGCGAATATTTCCATAACAGAAATTGGCAACTCCACTAGGGATCGAATTTTCATTTTTGATCTTTCCTTTCTTCGTCCATATCCTTTTTTCTATCCTTAGATCCTATTTTCTAATTTAATCTATCCTTACATCTTTTCATCTTTGCTAAGTTGTCTTACAGAGCCTCTTACTTAATTTCTCTGAGTTTCTGAGCTTTCTGAGTTTTTCAAAAACAATTCTCAGGACTAGTGCCCCTCTATAGTTTAATTCAAAGCATTGTTGCTTGATCAACGCTCCCCAAAAGTGTATCAGAGAGTGTTGTAGCGCTCTGGTGCTTTGGTTACTAGAGCACCGATATTTTCTTCCTTTGAAAATTGCAAACTTTCTTGCTTGTTGGGCATAGTCCTTGGATCTTCTTCTCTGACTCAAATCTTATTCTATCAGATATTATCCTCTGTTTGACTCAAACTCGTTACTTTCCATTCTTTTAGTATTTATTGAGTTTGTTTTGTCTTTCCTTATTGCAAAAACAATCGTTTTCTATCAAACTTGGTTTCTTTTTGCTGCTCTTCTCGATTATCTAATTGATTAGAGATTTTCATAAGGAAGGTCATTGATCATAGTATTGTTTTTATATTTGATCCCTTACTCAATTCTGGAAGGCTATAAAGTGTGACTTTTGGTTTTTTTTTAGTGTTTTTCTTTGAGTGAATAGTTTGTTCCTCTTTTGGTCTCTTATTTACTACTAAAAGTGTCTTTGTTTGTGTACTTTTGCTTCCTCTTTTCAAATCCTAGTAGTGAACCTTTTTCATTATTAGTGAAAGCACGAAGCATTAGATGAACATTTTAGTTTTCATCTACAATAAAAAAAATAGATACTTGTATGCATTGTTTTTGGATATTGAAAATGTTTTCTTTATAATTTGGCAATCGTTTGAATTCTTGTTGAGAACAAAATAGTATAAAATTTTGCATTATTGAGTGTTTGATTAGTGAGAAAAGAAAAGAAGCTCTTCTCCTTCCCATAGCTAGAAGTTCATTGAAAACAAAGTTTTCATCTCATTCTTTTTACCTTTTTGGGAAGTCGAGTTTAAAGCATCATGAATTTCACTATCATACACCTTTGTGTATCGAACAACCATGATAATGAATGCTAATTAAAATCAAACTAGAAACTTTTATTTTTTGGATCATTACACCAACAATAGACTAGGATTAGAGCTTTGGGATAGGCTGTGAGAATAACTCTCCAAAGAATTCAATACAAACTCAGAATCTTGTGATAGGGAAAGAAAATACAACCTTCGTATAAGCATAGTTGGGATCCCCCTCTCACATAGGGGTTAAAAACAAGGTCGCTTATCCCTTCGAGACTTAACTAATCATAGTAGCAAGATCATATATTGGGAGTTATTCTTGAGGATCAATTGTTTTCATTTGGTCTCAGAGATTCATGAATTATGAATCTGTTTGGAGTCCCCTAGAGTTTACCGGTCCATTTTTCCTCAGTTCTCTTGAAGAATTTCGGACTTGTTATCCAACCCATATGTTCATACTCAACTGTCAATTGTACCTGCCCAGAGGCTGACTGCAAGTTGGTATCCTTAGTAGCCATAACATTTAGGGTTCTTACACGAGGTGAGAGTGAAGGGAAGTATTCACTATACCTAGAATAGATGTTGGTCAAACTTACTCCAGCTCCTTGGAAGGTAACCCACTGGTAAAACTGTGAGGGAACTTGCACCAAGGTGTAAGTCTGTTAAGTAGGACACCAACGTAACTGATCAACCCACTCATATCCTAGCCCCTTTTTGATTTTATCACACGATGTTGGATTTCATCACAAACTAGTACATTCATTAAAAGACATTGTTTTGCTTGTTGGTTTTCTAGATTTTTTAGCGAGTGTTGTTTGTTGACTTCAATTGTCCTTAAAAATTGGTATTGTGGCCGATAAAGGTCTTCATAGATCATGTAGGATGCAAGGGTTTCCTCTAGAAGGCTATGAACCCCTACCTCCTAACTCACCTGAAGGCACTTACCATGAAGAGGTCGAGAACCATTCAGACGCTGGGAGTTATGCTACTCATTTGCAAGCGAATCCCGAGAGAGATTTAGTTATATTTTAGGAATATTCTACCTTTCTTGTAAACCTAGCTTTGGTAGTTCCTCTTGATCCACACAGGTAATGTTGTAGTAGAATATTACCCTCTCTTACCGTCAAGGTCATATCATCAACTAGATATGGAACCAATACAACCAACTTTTAACAAAGAATACACTACTCCTGTCTGTTCTATTGAAATGGTATATCCACAACAAACTCCTATTCGTTCTATATGGAGAACCCCATTGGGATGATAACTTTATGAAAAAATTAATTTTAGTCGACCGCCCTTTGACCCTCCACATACATATACCTCCACCAGTGCAAAGGCAGGATTGTTAGGTCAGCTTATCGGTCGTCTCGTCGAATAAATAGTCAATATGGCTACCACTTCAAGACAAGTTCATAGTGAAACAAGAGTCATGTTACCTAGTCATCTGCAAAGTACCCTGACGTTCACACTTATCGTCCCTCTTCAAGCCATAAATTCATATACTCCACAAAACCTTGTTGGGACACCTTCACATCAAAGGATGCAAAACCATGCCACACAACCAAACCCAAATATGGGAAAATTCCCTACTGGTAGGAAACCGTCCTTCAACACACCAATTCCAAATAGGGGGAAAACCCCTTTCACTGGTCAAATCCTAGTTTCTACCCAACCAATGGAAGGGGGACAATTTCAACTGTCATTCACTAGAAACCCCCCACAATCTTGGGGACCACCCCAGGGAGGACTGTTTCACCAAACACATTAGGGAGGGCCATCAAACCCCAACCCACAAGGAGGAATACCAAATACCAATCCTTCTAGATTACATTCTAGACAACCCTTCCCAAGGGTCCCAAATCCCACTTGGGGTCCTCAAGGCCAACAATGTTTTCCTCTCCAAGGGAAAACCCCTTACCCTCCTCAAGGTCAACCTAGTTACCCTCCTCAAGGGAAAACTAGTTATCCACCTAAAACTAATCAAGCGAACTATCCTCCTTTTGGTTACACTAATTATCCTCCCCAGGGCCAAATGGGCTTCCCCTCTCCTTTTATGAAAATTCATCAACAAATGAATCCTACTTTTGCTGGTAAACATCAACAACATATGGGAGGACCTGTTAGCTATAACTATCCACCACAACTAGTTTATGGTCCTACTGGTGTTCCCATGCCACACCCGTTTCATCCTCAAGTCAATCGAAAATTAACGTTCTTAACCACTCTATATATACTATATTTGTTGATATTAACAAACGATCCCATATTGCACTACCATTTTTTGCCAGTCATTCTTGCCAAATTACCTTCCGATATTCTAAAATTTGATGGAAAACCTTGTGAATACCCTAATAACCACGTTATGAACTTTCATATGTGGTGTTCATCCACTTCACTCATGGATGATTCTATCCAGTTACGTATTTTCTAGTGTACACTTATGGGTTCAGTGGCTAAGTGGTACATTGGGTTACAACGCAGAATTTTTTAAGATTTTAATTCACTTGCCATGGATTTTCTCACTCACTTCCAATTACCTATCCACTATGATATCAACACAAAACTTTTTACCTCCCTTTTTCATACCAACTCTGAACATATTTCTGATCATATTCATGAATGGAGATGACGACGGTTGATCAAAGAAACCATTCCCGACCAATTACTGGCTAAATGGTTCACCAAATCTCTTTTACCTCCTATTTCTCGTGATGTAGCCATGGGTGGTGTCGTTACCGAAGAGGAAGCCATCGCCCATGCCCAATATTTGGACTTGGTTTATTCCCAATCCAGTACTTTGTATGAATTGATTCCAAACACTCTCCATACATCAACTGACCCATCAAAACCATCCTCCACCACCCATTTGGATGGAGTTATCGGTTTCATAAAAAACCAGTCCAGTTCACAGTCGACCACCATGAACAATCGTTCAGTCACTGCCCCAGCTACCGGGTCGACTTCACTGTCATGAAATTCTACCCCGAATCAAGTATCTGAGGTGAATGCAGTTCAATATGCTTCTCTGCAACAGTCAAGGGGGGGGGGGCATGGGAGAAAAATAAGATTAAACCTAAGAAAAACAATACTCAAACCAAAAATCCAAAAACACAAGAACAACCACCTGCTACTAAGAAACAACCGCAATGAAAACCAAAATTTCCATGTCTCATCTGTGGTGATGATCACTACACCCAATATTTTCCTCATCAGGATGAAGTTGCTAAAAATTTCAAAGGAAATTCTCAACCCACTGTGTTGACACATCCTTTTCCACAGCAGCAGTCACTGGTTGCACAAAATCCTACACCTCCAATAGGAGGTAACCCAAATTATCCTCCTAATGACCACTCATACTATGACATATGACACACCACCAAGTAAACCTAATAAGGAAAAAGTAACTACTGGCACTACACCGGATCCACTGTCCACTACAGTTACTCCTCCATATGGACCACTCCAGATTGATAAACCCAGCTTTGAATCTATTCTATGCCCACCCAAGAGCACAATTCGAAAGTTGACCTTTAATCCTAATTCACATGCTGCTCAAAAATACAACATTGTTGAAGATTTGGCCCAAGCACCTTGTGCTATGTCAGCTCTTGAAGTTATACAACACTTCCCTAGCCAACGTAGGACTCTCTTGGCAACCATCGGAGCTATAGATTTTGAGTCATCCAATAATATCATGTTCAACCTGAATAATTTTAAATCATGACTCTCTCACCAACTTGCTTTCCAAATCGATGTTGTTGTCCATAATCAACATATTCATCCCACGATCTTGGGTGAGGAGGAATCCACATGTGTCATGTCCTTAGCTTGCTAGAAAGGCCTTAAATCACCTAGTCTTAATCAATCTCCCACCATGTTATGAGCATTTGATGGAAGAGGTTTCTGTCCTCATGGATTACTACAATCCTTAACCGCTCAATTGGGAGGAAAAAATGTTTTTGTAGATGTTGAAGTAGTTGATGCTCCCCTCGATTATAACTTGTTTCTAGGAAGAAGTTGGTTTTATGATATGACTGTCGTCGCTTCATCAGTTTTTTGATGCGTCCAATTCCCTCATCAAGGTAAAATTGTGACCATCGATCAGTTAGCTTACTGCACCCCCAACACTCGCACTCAAATGACCAACAATATTCCTTTTCTGGGAGACTCAAAAATTACTTATGAAAGTGTTGGGGTAGGTCTCTTGAAAGAATCTTCTCTCAGGGGTACCTTTCCTACATCTCTTCCTCCCACTACGTAACACATTGAAATGGTTCATATGATTTCGACTATGGCACATCAAACCTTCGAATCATCTTATCCATGGATCGTGCCTAGTCCCTTATAATTTGATACACTAGGTGACATTATGCCACTTAGTCTTATAGAGGTTGAATACGATGCCATTCAGTCTACCTATCCTTCACTAGATGACCAACATCTATTGGCATCTACTACATAATCGTTACCATCCTGGTTAGATTCTCTATCGTCTACTTTTGATTACATCCTACATTTTTTTCCATCAGATGAATCTATTATGGAAACGCTTAGTATCGAGAAGGCATCTTAGGATGAAAACCACCATCGTTCTTCCTTTCTACCCAGTTTGGATGAAATCAAGAAAGATATTTCCTCTATATTTCCTAGAGATATCGTCGAATCCCCCCAATCTCCCATACTCACTCAGGATACCATCTCCGAGGGGAATTTGGGAAATATCTCTCAGACAATTACTATCAACATATCCATTAAAGAAGGTATTGTGGAAAACATACAACTAGGTGCCAATTGTTTAGTTGAAGAAGTTGAAACTTATACCAGCTTGTTTAAAGAATTTCATGACATCTTCGCTTGGAGCTACGAAGAAATGTCTGGGATCGATCCTTTGATTGTTGTGCATGAAATAAAAACTTACCTCGGAGTTAAACCTGTGAGAAGAAACTTCTCCAAGTTCATCCTAAGAAAACCGTGACAATCAAGTCAGAAGTCAAAAAATGATTAAAATCTATTTTTATTTATCCCGTCCCTCTGACCGAATGGGTTTCCAACATCGTTCTAGCCACCAAAAAACAAGGGAAAATTCATGTTTGTGTCGATTATCGGGATCTTAATAAGGCTTGTCCCAAAGACAATTACCCCATACGCTTTATCGACCAAATTATCAACAATTGTGCCGGAAGCATCATTTTTTATTTTATGGATGAATTTTTTGGATATAAGCAGATCGACATTTTACCGGCTGATCAACACAAAAGAACCTTCATCTTCCCATGGGGGACTTTTGCTTATCGGAAATTACCTTTTGGCCTTAAAAACGCTTGAGCCACTTTTTAGTGGGCTATGTCATATGTGTTCCATGACATCAAACATATCATTGAACCTTATCTCAATGACCGACCAAGTCACTCGACTCATCGACGAGACTATATTGGTCACCTACGAGCCATCTTTCTTCGATGTAGGATTTACAACATACATTGAACCCCCATAAATACATTTTCATTGTTGAATCAGAGAGACTACCTGGATTCGTAGTATCCAAATATGGGATTAGGGTGGATCCCTTAAAATTCAAATCCATTCTCTCTTTACCCCCTCCCAACAACCTTACCCAACTGCAAAGGTTGCAAGGGAAGGAAAACTTTCTTCGTTGTTTTATTTGCAATTACGTTGAAATAACTAAAGGATTCATGAGGTTGCTACAAAATGATGCCCCTTTCATCTAGGATTCCACTGCTAAGAACTCATTTGATGCTCTTAAGAATGCCTTAATGAACACACCTCTTTTGCACTGACCTAATTATGCAAAATATTACATCCTTTATTTGGCTGCCTCTACTTCCACTATTTCTATGGTGTTAGTACAAGAGGATCATGATGGCACCAAACATGTGATCTACTATTTGAGTATGAGGTCCCGAACTCCAATATTCACATGCCGAAAAGTTGGCTTTGGCAACAGTTATTGTCGTCCAAAGATTTCTCCACTACATTCTATTACGCACTACCATGGCCATTGAAAATTTGAACCCCATATACCAGATATTGACTCATCAATTACTTGGGGGAAAATATTTCAAATGGATCATCATTCTCCAAGAATTTGTTCTCGAGTTTGCCAAATCCAAGGCTAAGAAATCGTTGGTTTTTGCAGAATTAATTTGCAATCTTCCCCATACTAATGATAATACTAAGCCCAATGATTCTCTTCCCGATGAATCCATATTTCTCATTAGTACGTCCGATCCATGGTATGGATATATTCTTCTCTATCTCCAAACCCAACTCTTTCAGCCTAACATTTCATGTGATGAACGATGTCGCATTAGACACCATTCCAAGCACTACCTCATCATTGGAGACACCTTGTACTGCCATGGAATTGATACTATCTTATGACATTGCTTAACCCACGAGGAGGTTGAACAAGTTTTAAATGACTTTCACCTCGAAGCTTGTGGTGGTCATCTTTTTAGGATGGCGACAACCCAAAAAATATTGTGTGCTAGTTATTTTTGGCCTTCCATATTCAAATATTGCATTGAGGCTGTAAAAAAATTCCCACCCTGTCAGATATTTCAGAAGAAATCATGTACCCACCTAGCTCCACTTCATCCCATTTTCTTCGTTGACCTCTTTCCAAAATGGGGCATTGATTTTATGCAATGTAATCCTACCTTAGCTGGGGGGCATGGTTATATTATCGTTGTTGTCGATTATTTCACTAAATGGGCTGAGGATATGCCTATATTCCTTAATGATGGTCACAACTACAACACTTTTTGTGTGCAACCACATCATTTCTTGATTTGGTGTCCCACAAGACATTGTAACTGATCATGGATCCCATTTCTAGAACCAAATGATGGGTGAATTGCGCACCAAGTTAGGTTTTTTCCATGAAAATTCATCCCCCTACTACCCTAAGGAAAATGGACAAGTTGAATCCATCAACAAAGTCCTAAAAACCAGCTTCAATGCATGGTGGGAGTGAACAAAACCTCTTGGTATTTTCATCTCTTCTCCGCACACTTGGCCTATCGAACTTCAATTAAAACTGCAACTGGATTCACACTCTTCCAGTTGGTATACGAGATAGAAATGGTGCTACCGATCGAATGCGAGATTCCTTCATTGAAACTCACCATAGAACTCCTACCCCATAATTCTGTTGAAGAGGAATGATTCTTATATCTAACCAAGATGTATGAAAACCGTCGCGATGCTGCTCTCATCAATGAGACATACGCGAAATGCATGAAAACTCAATACGATAAGTCCATCCAACCTCACACTTTTGTAGAAGGAGATCTAGTCCTGGTCTATGATTAAGATCACGACAAATTGGGGGCAGGAAAGTTAGAACCCACATGGCATGGGCCATACATCATAAAACATGTGTTACACAGAGGCACCTACGAGTTAGTAGACTACAATGGAATATCTCTCAGTGACCCCTGAAATGGGCTTTACCTCAAAAAGTACTATGCATATAATATCTCGTATGTGTTCTTTGTACATTACTGTACTATATAATTTTGACATGCTGTGTCTTTTATTTTTCATGCATGAGCTTTACCCCAGCTTTTTATACTTTTATTTGTGATTGAATGCACATATGACATCATTATTTCCCATCTATTTCGGGTTTGCGGATGGCGCTAGTTGACATACCCAGAATATCACTTCTGCAACTTGGGTCATTTACCACTCTGGCGAGTTAGTGAGTTCAGGCGGAATTTTCCTCAGATATGTGACCAATAACATTGCAGAATATCATGTTGTCATCATACTTTTAACCAAATCCACCTCTCTAGGTATATCTCAATTGATTATCAACCTCGACTCTCAACTCGTGGTGCGTCAACTAAACCATGAGTACATCGTTCGCAAATCAGTTTTACTACATCTCCATCTAAGGGTTCGTCGTCTCGAGAGATCTTTTGAATTTTTAGAATATATACATATATTGAGAGAACTCAATACAATTACATATTCGTTAGAAAATTATATGTTGGATTGGTATATTGCGCATAGATAAACATTTGGAACATGAAGCATAAAAACATCACATAAAACAAAAATACAACATAAGTGGTCACTACGAAACTCGTTTATATATATATATATATATAGGCTTGATAGAATTTTTTTTGTCAAAATACATCATCCAAAAGTACATAAGAGGGAAAAACATTGGCTTTTTATGCCCATAGAATCATCATAAAGACTACAAAATGTCTGGAGACTCTACTGGTGCCCCTATGCTACGTTGTGCTCCACATACCACTCTTTCTACCCATCATAAAAAATGGTTGAGGCCTTCAGATACCCCAATTGTATGTCTTTGAAGGCACATAGGTGCATCTCACCTCCTCAGGGGAGGGACACCCATGGTTAAACCATGCAGGTTCCTCTCCACCTCACGTAGTCCTCCCACTACGACATCATGATCAACTACCGCCTCAACATCTCTGTGACATCCTAATGTTGGCATCTTTACCGAACGTGACACACCTCTGTCTGCATGATGAAAAGAAAATGATTTATATTTCTCATTGTACAACCAAAAACATATAAAAAATAAGAAAAATATTGTTACAAGGTTATGATCTTTTGTACCTGATGCATCCCACTGTATACACTCAGGGAGCACCAAATCTGCATTTCCCCTGAAGTCCACCCCAACATATGGTAAATCCTTGATCATAACCAGTTGTCTCCTCCACCATGTGAAGAAGTCAGCCGTAAACCAAAAATTTGAGGGCTCATTCCCAAACCTGGGGGAAAGACTAGTCCACCGTTCCATGCGAGGCTCAGTCACAAGACATGCTATCAATGCAACCTATGGTTGCATCCATGGAATCTGCTCCAGGAAAAATGAAACCAAGAAAGATCCATATCCAAACTGTTTTAATCTCCCCATTTTTCATTTGGAGATCTGTTTCTTAACGTTCCTAAAAACTTTGGCACTATAGTTGAATAACCTAGGCTCCAAACACTGAATGGCATAAGATATTTGGGATTTTGAAGTGAGATGATCACAGGTACTCCCTGTCATTTTTGTGATAGAAAATAGTATGGATTGGAGAGACAAATCCATCACGCCTTCTATGATGATCCTCCCTCCTACCAAGTGTGACCCTGATATGCAGTATTGGGAAACATATGCCTCTGTAGGTTGTGGAGTGGCCCGATGTCCAGATAAAAGAATGGTTTCTCCTCTCCTCAAGAGCCCCGTCAAGAAGTACACATCATCCATCTCTATATCGAGCATGTGTGGTCCTATTTGGAATGTTTTCTCATCATTGTCCCATAAGCCAATCAAATATTCAAGCAAAAGCACTTCCTTCCTCATATTTTGGAGTTTGAAGTACTTGAGCAAGTTGCAATTCCGTAAGGCCTACCTTGTTTGAGGGTTTTGCAAAGCGGCGATGTCATCAAGTTCATGCTCACGTTATTTCCATTCAATCATGATTAGCTATGAGAAAAACTTGCAAATTCACCAATTAATCATCATTAGCTAAGTTTTCAAAGAAAGAAATTTCCCCTTCCTAGCCTAAATATATAAAAAAAAAAAAAAAAAAAATCCGCCTAGTTCACCCTTAAAGAAGAAAACAGAGCACTAGCGCTCCCTCAATGCACTTACCGAGGTGTTGAAATTGTGATCGATGCTCCACTTGATTAATTGAGGGAGCGTCGATCCATTTCGACGTTCTAGGGCTTCCCAAGGAGCCTAAGAACCTAAACTAAGGGCTGAAATGCAATAAAAAGGCATGAAAATGAATGAGAAAGAGGAGAGGACCAACCTGATCTGGACATTTTTGAAAATGGTCAACCATAGCTCTCGCAATCAACGCTCGAAAAAACGCTCCAAAAGAGGAAAAAATCAAAGAGAAAAGGGGAATAGTAAAACAAAGGTAAAAATGATTTTTTGCCCTAATTTGATATTTGATATGGTCAAATTTTGATCATTTTTTCTCCTTTTCACATTTTATATGGTTTATTTTTGGGTTTTTTGTCATTTTTTAGAAGCTACTAATATCTTTTACCCAAGACAGCCTAATTATGCAGGAATTCGAGAAGAAATTCTTCGACAACCTTGTAACACTAATGAGCTTAGTATTTGTTCTTTCTCATTCTCATAAATACATCAAAATGCAACCGAGTATAATTTTATCACTTTTTCTGACTCGTAAAGGTTATACGAAAAAGGAACCCCCTGGAGTTTCCTTTAAGCTCTTTTTAAACTCTCTAAACATGAAAAGATTGTCGAGTGATCTTTGTTCCTTTCACACTCGTTAAAAGGTTCTAAAGGGCATCTTTTGAGTAATAGTTTATCTCTTTTTTGGACCTCAAATACTAAAATTTATGAAAAAGGACAACCCTGGAGTCGCCTTTAAGTTCTTTTCAGACTCTCTAAACATGAAAAGCCGTCGATTTTTCCTTCTCTAGACTCGCTAAAATACACATTGAAGGGCCCATCTGGGGACAAACCCTTACTTCTTCCAGTTCGTTAAATAAAGGAAGAGGAACTTATCGAAGGTGAGTTATATCAAGCATGTGTTATCCTCCTCGAGCTCGTTAAATGAAAAAGAGGTACTGATCTATCTGGATGGGGGAAAAATTGAAGGAAGTGGGTCAATTTTTTTGGGAATTCATTATGGTAGCTATTTTCGCCCTTGAACATGGCACTTGTTTGCATCTCGTCTTATAGTTGGATAATCCATTTGTCTCTGAGTCATACCATATTCATGTGTCACCATACTTTTTCTTCTTGTCGAAGAGTTCTTTAATTTATGTCACATTACATTCTTGGTTCTCGTCGAGTCAATGCTTCCAAGTCAGTTGTCGTGCCTCATCATGTTCAAGGGAATTTTCACTTAGAACCATCCATATGCAGTATTTCTAGTTCCATTTCTCGTGTCAGTCCATAGTCAATCAATTCACCATCTTACATCACTTTCCTATGTTAGTTTCATGTCAATGATGGGGGATACATCAAGGCCCTCCTTCGATGAGTCTTTTCCTGTCAAATTAAACATGTCATCCATGAATTAGACTTAGAAACCAATTAGTACCTTGGGACCTACATGCCTCAATGGCAGGCCTCCTCACTTCTGAAAGTGGGTTTACATCATTGACCTTTGATCGGATGATTCCATGAATGCTTGACCTCAGCTCATTTATTCACATTCGCTAGAATGTACTAGGGTACCTTGGGATTCATTGACATCATTGGTGATTTCCCTCGCACTTGTTAACGGTTTACCTCAATGATCAGTAATCAAGTGTCTTCTACCATGTTTGACATCAAATCATATATTCACATGGTTAGATTCATACCACATCGAGATTGGGATGAAGACCCTGAGTTGAGCATTCACTCTATTATCTACTTTACCCAGGCTGTGAAGGAGATCATTTGAGCATGATGATATATACATTGTCACATAGATCCACATTGTATTGGTCAATGGCTATGTTTTATCATCTTGTAGCTCCACTGTGTATTTTTTGTGGCTACGATCAGTTCATTTCATGGAGGTATGGATCCACATTGTATCTCTGGTGGCCATGTCCTTAATCAATATTTTTCATGGATCCATAGTGTATTGGTCAGTGGTCGTGCTTTGAGTCATCTCCTATTCTGAGCATAGGTATGCCTGCCTCGGAAATGGAACTTGTATTGATATTGTTTGATGATTGTCTGCATATTTTACCAGGTTCCCCGAATCCATACCCTTGCTTTGAAGAATCTACAAAGTTTTTCGGCCAATAGCTTTCATCTTCTGACTTCACACTTTGGGGGGAAATCTATTACACATCAAAATTCCTCACTTCGATAATGTCATATTCTCATTGTCGTAACTGTCGTAAGTGTCACACTTTTATTGCAAGTGTCGCAAGTGTCGTAAGTGTTTCTTTATCTTTATGTAAGTGTCACGTCATGAATGACACCATGAAAGAACTTGACACAACCCCTAAAACATGTTAGAAGAAGAATGCCCATCATCTAATAGTCGAAAAAAATGTTTTTCTATGTGAATTACTCATCTTGGAAACTTTTGGGAAGATCAACACTCCCTTTCTCATACACAGAGAGCACTAGTGCTCCTTTCCCATATCACAGGGAGCGTTGTAGTGCTCTGTTTCCCATTCTGGGGGATCGCCGAATTGGTTGAGAAAATCTTGGAAGAAATCACTTTTTCCTCTAAGGACAACTATGGATGGATCAAGTTGGTTTGGCTCAAATCTATCTCCTAGGATGCATCTAAGGGAGATATCACAACTATTGGAGCCATATCCTCAACTAATTCCAAATATACCCAAGGTGGTTGAGCCTCTCAAAGCCTATAAATGGAGGCATTCTCGTAGTGAACAAGGAGGGAAAAATCAGCAAAGAATTGTTATTTGATTGTGGATCTTTCGAGCAAGGGTTGGACAAGGAGGACTTGGAGAGGCTGCTACAACATCATTGTAAGTTTCCTTTTGAAGTTATCATGAATATACTTGGTCTATTTCCTTCTAGTATGTGTTTACATTTAATCATATATGCTTGTATTGATCTTCATAGATCGATTGATTTTGTCTAATCCACTAGAGTAGGAGATAGTCGTTTGCGTATTGTTGTTCGTTGCAGGTATTGTTTGGAACTCACAGATTGGAGCAGCTTGGACAAACTTAGAAAGTGAGCTACATCATACTCTCCCTCCTTCTCTCTTTTTTCGATGGATAAAATGAAGTGATAGGAATGGTAGTGTCCAAAGGTAGCTTTATGTCTTAGTAGAGGGGTCTGTACTCCAAGGGAAATTTCACCTGTCCATAGGGGAATATTTTCATAACAACCCTAGTACACATGTCACTTGACATGGAAATAGTGTAGCACGGACATGGCAGCTGATGTGGTTGTTTCCACCTATATCCTCAGTTATCATCTAATTTTCTTACTAGATTAACAACTTCATTTTATTCAGAGTCCCTGTATACCATCAAGGTTACCCTTTCAAAGTGTATCCATAATCAGCTTCCCCACACACTCCGATGGCCCTAGTATGATGACCTCCACCCTCGATAGATCAGATGGTCCTGGTGGACCGAAAATTAATGACTTTGATTGCATTGATTCCTCCAACGTGCATGATGGATAACACCTAATATTCCAACTCTCGTACTCAACCTTGTAGGTCCCATGAAAATCGAAAAACTGACGATCATCGTAACCACTCTCCAATTGACAGTGAAAATCATCTTTTGGAATACTCCATTCAGCATGTAACTTTCATCAGACCATGGCTTACTTTGACCGGAACTCCGCTGATAGATGGATAAGACCTTTCATTGTTGGATTGAAGGGCTTGGATCTAGCCATCTGTCCTAAAGGTTTTATGCCAACAAGGTTCCCACTTGTCCTTTCTTTGAATTACGGGTTGCCACGTGTTCTTCTCTGGACACGCAGGCACCCCTCATCATCATGATGTCACTCCTCCTTAGCATCGCTTAAGAAAAAACCTACGTGGTATCCAAGTTGGTGCCCAGAACATGTGGTCCTACCCATATATGCCACCTGGATTGACATGTGGCATCCAATCCATGTCACTTTTCATGCCCTCAAGGTGCCATAACACATTTCCACATGGCACAATATCCACCTGACACATGGACCCTCCACATGGACTAACATGGCATACCCATCATCATTGATCAATGGCATCCTTATAGGTGATAACACTTGTCCTCTGTGCAATGTGTGGCTGATGTAATCCTTATCAGTGTGACATCACCTTCGACCTAGCCTCATCCAAACCAGACCCGTCAGAATCAATGGTCAAGATTATTTTCAGCTAGGCTTCGATGGATGGTCAGGATTTCTCCTCATAGTCTTCCCATTGGAGTTATCCAACATCCTCTCCCCATAATGCTTTAATGGATACACACTTTGACCAATGGTCAAGATCCTATGATGCCAATGACCACGATTAAAGTAGCTTTCCAAGGGCTTGAACTCAATAGGTACCCACTCTCTATTACCTCAACCATTTACAGGCCATCATATGTCTTCCTCATAGGCTCTTTTCGTCAGTGTGATGTCACTCTTCCTCTCGATCACATCTAAGGGTTTCACACATTAATCAATGGTCGATATTACATATCACAAGACTCCAATTGACGGTTGATATTAGCCCTAGGAGTCTTCCCATCGGAGTATTTTCATTCTAGTGGACCAAACTACTCCGAAGGACACACTGTGATGGACAATCATGGTCAATATAAATTATTCTTCAATGGATCGATGGATCAAGTTAGTTCAGAGTCTTATCCTAGCCTAAACATGGACTACTCTGATGGCTCCCTCTACAATCAATTGTTGAGATCATTTAGATCCATTCTCTAATAGATCCAATGACTGTTAACGATTTGGATCCTTTGCAAACTCTCATATGTGAGGATCCCTCATCCACGACCATGATTTAATCGATGCACCAAGTTGACAACTATGATTCTTTCTGAGGAAAGAATGTGATTTCTCAAGTTAAATAGTCTAGTACAAGACTTGGTGGTTAATGGATTTTCTTCCAAAATTTTCGAAAGGCTTACCGATCCCCCTCATAACTCTATAAATTATTATTCTGACAAGCTGAGGCTTCCCTCGCTTCTTATAGGGGACACTTTCTCCCAACAAACTATCCAAACTAGGACAAAGTATTCCCAACTACAAACTGTCGAATTGTCCCCTCTGTCATCATCTATATGAAGGCTAAACTTTGCCTAAGTAAAGTTATATATATATATATATATATATATATATATATATATATATATATATATATATATATATATATATATATATATATATATTCAACAACAATATCTTTGAAAAATAAATCATAATTACAGTTCTTGCACGATTCTAGTAGCAACATACTGAAATATGAATAGCACAATAAATAACCAACACATGATTATATATTCAATCAAATAGTAAACTAAACAAACACACGGTGGACACTTATCTAATATAAATAGCCACCAACTGCATGCAGACCTTCAAATTTCCTCCTAGCCTTAGACTGTGCTTCTTATAACGCAACAATAGGTCACCCTGAGTTGGGGCTTAAACTCCACTTGGGAAAAGGGAAATCCATCCTAGTATAAGTATGCTAAACAACAATAATGTTCAGATTCAAGTGCCAACTCCAGCCAGCTACAATCCCTTATTCTCCACATGCCTGTCCCACCCTAGGAAGTGTGCCCCTTCTCTACTCAACAGTCCTTCAGCCACCCCACTTCTCTTCCATGGATTCAACAACATGTTGGACAGGAAGTCTTCAAGCTCTGTAGCTGTAATTAACACTTTGGGAAAATAATTCCAAGAAGTTCTCTCACTTGGAGAGAATGCTTATCGGCCTTACAACCTGCCTCTTTGATAACACTTCTCCTACCTGGAGAGAATGCTTATGGGCCTGAAAAACTGCTTCTTCAACTAGCCACGGGACTGACAACCCACTTTTCCAAGTACCCATGGGCATGAAAATCTACCTCTTTAGTTCAATCCTACAAGAAAACACTCGTTACAGGAAGCCACCAACTCTCCCATACAGTCATGGATAGAAACATGGCATGGGTGGTAGATGGAAATAGGGTTGAATGGTTATAATAGTATGTGATCCTCTCCCCTCTAGTGAGAATTATCAATATCCTTTTCCTCCTTGCAAGAATGATGGTCAAGATAGGAAATTACACTCCGTTTTCCCAATATATTGCATGTGCATAAAATTACACTTGTCACCTTATGATCCTTCTTTGAACCCACTTGGTGATTCGTTCTCATGTTTTAGGGACTTAGGATAAATATATATGTATCCCATAAATTATATTTTTAGGAAATATTATTACAATATTCCCTTGGCTTAAGCCCCAAGGCATAGTCCCTTTCCTAGACTCTTAGCCCCCTTTCACACAGAAGGAGAGTGTCAACTTATTAATAGACCCCCACTAAGGATTTTCAATTTATAGGTTCTAGTGTCCCAACATAAGCCATTCTTTCCAAGCATTCCAGCTTAATTAACCATCATTCACCTGATATCATACACATGCAGTTTTCATGAGACAATATCATAACAATTTCATTTAGAAATTCAACTTCTTCCATTCATGATATTCAATCTCATAATTCCTTGTTTGTTGCAGCAACAAGCATCGGTCTTTATTATGGCTTTCAACAGTGCCATACTTCAGACCATTTTTCTACATTAATTCTATCTTGCACTCAACCAAATAAATTTTCAATATATCGTGCACAACATAATTTTTATTGCAATACTTACAAAAACTTACAAGTCATCTTATAATTGTCTACCCTTAACAATTCAATCACAACTACCGAACATTTAGTAATTATAATGAAACTATCATTTCTTTCACATGTATTACTAGCAACCTGTCTTTTTCTTAGCCTTAATTATTTTCATTACTTTGTTCCCCGATAGAACTTTCCTATAGTCCATCCTTATATGACTACCTTAAGCTGCAACCTATAGCTCTTTCATTGCAATATCCAACAATTTCTAAATGTTCTCAACTTAAGGCAGTAATAATAATCATAAGATTTTAGTTGTTAATATAATCATTTCCATGAAATATAATATATACATGCATTTCCAAATTATATTCAACAAATGCATTCAAGCATACACAACTCTATCTTATCATGTATGTGTGAAAATTTTACCACTTTCACACTTTCATGATTTACTCATGCATACTATTCAATGCATCCTGGCATTGTTTTTAGAATTCCCTTTTATCCAAGTCTTGCATCTCAATATGGTGAGTTGGAAAATCTGGCCAATGCTTCAACACCTCATCCTTAAACTTCTTATTAATTTCTCAACTATTTGGATGTCTTCCTTTTCGACCTAAATAGTACACCAAGAATGTAGTTCTATGGTGCTCCTTTGTGTTGGAAAAAAGGTTGCAATTCAAACCCTAAGTATAGTAGGAAGTTCATTGAACATCTGTGCATCACTATGGCCTTTCCATATCTAACCATGTCTTGGTTTCATAGATGACCATATTTACTATAATTTATTCTTATAATAGGTCATGACTCTTTACTTAGTTTGGTTACTAACTCATAACCAACAAAATCCTGATATGTTACTATGTCATATGTATGCATTAAAAAGATAACAACTTTTATAACTGATGAAGGCTCCATGGAATTTACCATACCAAATGGTATTTCATTACCATAATGCACTCAAATCATACAATAATACTACTTCACCAAGTACTTTTGGCCAAGTATATTTCTATCCTAAATTCCCTTATGTTATTATGCAGTATAATTGCATAAAGACATTCATCCATGCATAGTTGTTATTAAATGGATTTTATAGTATCTAACTAGTTGGTAATAGTAGAAGATTCCATACCTCCTTCACCAACCTTTTAATCAACACTTCAACTTTTTGTTTCTTCCTTCATATGGAGGAATTTGATATGCAACAACATAATAAGTAGCACTGGCATCCATGAAATAACTCCTTCATTCCTAGAATAACATCCCTTATTACCACTTTCGTATAACATTAGACTAATCCTAGTCTTAACATGTTATATAGATTTTAAATAATACATAATCACTAAAGCATAGTTATATTCCCTAAGAATGCATCCTTAGCATGCCCATTGTTAGCACTCTATAAATTTGTTCGGATGATAAAAAAAATGATAGATTTAACCTCCAAACCCACTTTAGAGATGGGTACTGTCCTGCATAGCTCAAATAGGGCTCTCTCATGTCACTTGGTGTTTCTTTGACAATCAATGGCTAGGTTTTGTAAATTTGGGGTTTTTTTTATAAATTTGTTGGCAAGGAAGGGGAGAGACACTTAGGGCTATGGAGTCAAACTTCTGAAAATGAATGAAGACACTGACTTGTTTGTAGAAACCTGTTGGCAGCCAATTCACATTTTTTATGATCCTATAAGCTGCCTACACCTATGTTTTGCAAACATCATTTTTTTCCGTCACAATTTCCAATAAACGACATTTTTGTTTTTGCGACAGTTACACACTTATTTTCATTTTGTTTTCACGACTGTAAGCATGAAAAATTCTCCTCTCAAAGTCGTATTTTGATCACTATCTGAACTATCATGATCTCTTTATCGATATGCTTACTGTGCTTACATTTTGTTTATCATTACGTAGCTGGAAAGACTTTCGAACTATACTCATTGGACATTCTTATATTGATTGTATGACTAGGTTCATTGAGTTTGCAATGCATTTATATTCGGATTTGCACTTTATATGAATTGCCTGACCATTGATTCTATGACAATGCATAGGGGTTATGATAAATTTTTTGTTATATATATATGATATAATCCTTATGTCAATTTTTTCATAACTTTTGGCTTGTCTACTATATGCAATACCATTTTGGCACCTTGGCTAAACTTTTGATTATATGAATTGATACATTGGCGCATGGTTGAATTTGGTTTTGATTTTTAAGTCGGGTGTTTAAACTTTATGGTATAACGTTTGCACGCATTGGTATACACATTTGATTTTATTGGTTGTACACATGACTTAATGGTTGAACTATTATTATGGAGTGAACAGCTATGAAAATCAGTGGTTGTACTTGGATAATCAATATTTTTCATGGCAGACTCCACCACCTTCGCATGCTTGCATTTATGCTTATCCCTTTTTGCTCGTTCATTGATGTTGGCTCGGGTAGCTCTGCTTCTGGGTCTGTTGGTGAATCCAAACTCTTCCCCTACCATGTGTTTGGCTCCATGGCACCAGTCATACAAGTTGAGCCCAATGGCAATCAAGCCCTGTTGATGTTTGACAATGCCCGCCAAGATTTGGAAGACAGTGGATGGCTTACCTTCATGAAACGATTTGAGGGTTTTAACCTTTGTGTAGCACAACAGTTTGCCATGACCTTCGATGGTTGTCGAGCCAAGGTAGGCGACATACAGTTAGAGAGTGATGAATAGTTTATTAGCTTAGCTACGGGGTTACCTACTTCGGGACATTGTTGGTTTAAGAAATGCAAGGTCGAGGAAGTGCCATGGACATTGTTGTTTCTATCATGCAAGGTCACCTCTTTTGACAGAGGTATGCCCATATCTATGCTCAAACCACGATGGCATGATTTATTAATTCTATTCAAGCAGTTCGTGACCTGTGAAGGTCGATACAGACTTGTGTTCCTTTACCACCTGCGTCTACTGATGATTTTTATAGGGTATCCTCTAAACATGCCTTTCTACTTTCATCGAAGCCTGTATAAAATGTCTAAAAAGTATAAGAGGCACACGGCTGACAGTAGCCTGTTTCACTATGGGCTTATTAAGCTTATCGTTGTTTATCATTTGAGTTTGCACAGGGATAGCTGGAGCATTTTCGTTGCTTGGAATGGTTTCGAGGATCCGAACCCTATACAGGTTGACAAACCTATGGTGAGTGAGGTCAAAGCTGTACCCTCGGTACCCTACCATGTCCTACTGCCTAAACCCTCGACCGACCCTCCTATCAACTTACCCGACACTGTAATTAAGAGTGTTGAGACTATTAAGCCTATGAGAAAAAATCCCAAGGCAAACCTTACAGCTAATGCCAAAGGGAAAAGGAATGCTCAGCTCATTTCAAGAATGGCCAGAAACAAACCAAAACCCTCTGCCGAGTCTAACCCTATAGTTCTCAGCGAGGATTCTGATTATGATATTGAGCATTTTCTAGCCAGTGAGTACCCCTACTCGCAAGGTTTATGTCCCGAATCCCCTTATGATTTTGTATCAAACCTACCACCCTGCCTAAAGGATGACCCTAACTACCCAGGTATTAATTTGTCTCGTGAAACCCTTGGTCATTTGTCCAGACCCTCGAAACCCACAGAGTCACCCTGTGACCAGTGCAATTCATGGTTAGAACGATATTATATTGATGTTCCTATACTCCAATCAAAGATTCAATCACTGGAAGACCAGATTGTACTGCTAACCAGTCAAAAAGACAAGCTCCAAGCAACAGATAAAAAGCAAAAGGCAACCGGCTCCATCCTGTTCAAAAACATGGAATCAGCCACGGCTGTCGTAAATTCCAAGATGGCATAATCAAGCAGCCTCGTCGCTACACAAGTATGGTTTTGACATCGTTTTGTTTTTGTAAATAATCTAGGTTGATGTAATGGTTTGAATTGAGTTTTTAAACGGTTTTGTTTACATCGTGAATGGCTCTGTTATAATTGTGTGCATTCTATATATAGTTTCGTTTTGAATAAAAAGAAATTTCGATCCGATATACGATCTGATCATTCCTAGTATAGCGATCGATAGATTTTGATTGGATTTGAGTGGTCCTCATTTGAATTTGATTGATTGGTTTGCCTTATTAATAGTATGTCTTCGACTGGATTGGTTTGTATCCGATTTGAAAAAGAAATTTTTCATACTTAGTTTAGAACACAATCGTGTTCGGATTTGATTTTGTTATGATCTATAGGCTATGGTTGGTAAACGATTTGATTGAGTTTGGTTGTTATGATATGCTCTGTCTTACAATTTTCAAAATTGAGATATTTCTCTGTTCGACTTTAATTTGGGAAATGAACTACTCTATTTTTATAAAAACAATATGTTCATTTAAGTCTGTATAGGTGTGCCTGAATCATGGAATGGATTCGATTTGTGAAAACTATGCTAAACCTCAACCAATTGATTCATTGATTGTAATGATTTCATTTTGATCAAAGTCGATCAACCCTGTTTGCCCAATTGGCCATAACAAATTATGAATTCTACTGCCAGTCAATCAAGCCTGTTATGATCTTATTTTAAATTGATTTTCGCGCCAAATTTGAATTGATCTATTCGTGGCATGAATCGTTTGCTGTGTCAATGCGGTCATCCAAGTTTCCACTATTCTTCCAGATCGAAGGTGAATATCGTTGCATTGTGCGGGGAGGATAGAAAGTGTAGGATGATTATAAATATCAATGCACTGGACAACTTTATTATTCAGGTTGGGGTTAGGTTGTAAAGGTAGCTGGGGTCTTATTGTTTGGTTAATTGGAGGAGTACCTGCTGGTAAGGAGAGTGGTTGTGGGAGTTGAGGTAGTTTATTTTAAAAGGGGGCTTGTTGTCCTCTCCAATTTTGATTCCACTGATTCTGATATGGCTGTTGTTGTTGTGGAGGCCAAGAGGTCCATATTGAGGGATCAACAAAGGGTGGGTTATTTTGTTGCATGGGTGGGTAAGTTTGTTGCATGGGTGGGTAAGTTTGTTGCATGGGTGGGTAGTTTATTTGATTAGTATATTGCATCTGATTGAAGGGGGGGTAACTCATTTGATTATAAGCAGAATAATTATTCCAACGATTAAATGGCATGTTAGAGTTCATACCTTGTCCTCGCGGTTTCCACTGTCTCCTTTGAGTCATCAGATAGACAACTTCAGCTTCTTCGTCCATTGGTTGCAATGCTGCCTTAATCCCTGGTAAAGATGGAAAATTTTGGGTATCATGATCTTTGTCACAAATAGTGCAGATAGCTTTCCTGTCCAATGGACATTCTCTTTTTGGGTGCTTATCTCTGCATTGAGGACAAAATATAGACAAGGTTGCTTCTGCTTCTGCTTGCTTTTTCTTAATCTGCAGGGTATCCATTTGTGAGGCAAAAGAGCTCAGCATTTTAGTTTTAAAATCTTCAAGCAAATTACCTATCTCAGCTCTTGTTGCTCCTCCACTGGCTGATTTTTGGACTCTAGAAAATGTAGTATCTTTGTTGTTTAATCTGTTTCTTGAAGCTCCCCTTGAACATCTTTTGCATAAATTGAAAATTTCATCATATGATTCCTTGGATATGTCCCCTTTCCCAAGCATGTTAAGCATGTCTAGAGAGTCATCCCTTACTCCTTTTAATAAAATAGTTTTGAGAATATCCTTACTTACATTGGGATGACTAGATCTTTGTAGATTGTATTGAAGCCTTTCTACAAAGTCTTCTAGATTCTCGTCTTCTTT
>ML779011.1:1349664-1370989 GCA_009831015.1 Picea engelmannii | reverse complement strand
TCATGAAAACAGTAATGCAGAAAACAATTAACTCTATCTAACAGAGAACAAAGCCACCTAGTTCCTTTCTTTCTAAGCAGGAGCCTTGAGCCTTATTTCTGTTTTTAGCACACTTGTGAGGTTGAGGTTTACAGAGAACAGGGCAATCTGATCCCTTCCTTTCTGAGCAGGAATCCCTAACCCAGTTTCTGACTAGCATCAATAAAAAAAAAAATCTACAGAGAATAGGGTGTTTTTGGTTTCTTTCCTTTCTGAGCAGGTACCCTTAACCCAATCCCTAGATAGCACACTTGCAGAGGTAAATGAAATCTACAAGAGACAAGGTGTTGTGATTCCTTCCTATCTGAGAAGGAACCCCTTAACCAAATCTCTGGCTAGCACACTTGCAGCAGTAAATGAAATCTACAGAAGACAAGGTGTTGTGATTCCTTCCTGTCTGAGCAGGAACCCTTTAACCAAATCTCTGGCTAGCACTCTTGCAGTGGTAAATGAAATCTATAGAAGACAAGGTGTTTTGATTCCTTCCTGTCTAAGCAGGAACCTTCTACCCAGACCTCTGGCTAGCACACTTGCAATAGTAATTGAATTCTACAGAGGGTATGATATTCTGATCCCTTTCTGTCTGAGCAGGAACCTTTAACCAAATCTTTGCCAACCTCATAAAATCATCACACGATATTGTTGATAAAAAGAATTACAAATTCCATTTAATTAAACTAGGATAGAGTCAGTAGTGTTTCAGCAAAGCGGAATCCATTAAAAAGAGTGTTTCAACAAACGACAGTTAAACAAAGCATAAACAAAAATTATACTAGCACACTTCTAACTAATGGGTGAATCTTGTGAAGAAGGTGGGCCCTCCCTTCTCACAATATTCCCCTGAACGAAAAGCTAGAGAAGGATACTCAAAGTAGTCTTACATTCATCTGTCGAAATATCACATTACAAATTGGAGGAATAGAATACGTCCCGCTTCTCTGGAGTTGCTTCAATACATCAAAACTTGGATGCCCGAATGAAGAATTCCCTTCTCTTTTAAAGAGGGAACCTCCTCGATGCAATATATCTAAAAATTACAATGTATAATTTAGTCGGATCTTCTTTCTAAACCAGAGTAGGATGTCCTCGTCTCATGCAATAGAAATGCTATTTCCAGCAACACTAAAAGGGAATGCACTAAGATGGTTTATGAGCCTTGGAGGCCACGTAATCACATCATGGGACCAGATGAAGCAGAAATTTCTGAACAAGTACCAGGACTACTGCAGAACGAGAGAAAAGAGGGAGGAGCTATTTAAAATGATGCAGAAAGAAGACGAGAATCTAGAAGACTTTGTAGAAAGGCTTCAATACAATCTACAAAGATCTAGTCATCCCAATGTAAGTAAGGATATTCTCAAAACTATTTTATTAAAAGGAGTAAGGGATGACTCTCTAGACATGCTTAACATTCTTGGGAAAGGGGACATATCCAAGGAATCATATGATGAAATTGTCAATTTATGCAAAAGATGTTCAAGGGGAGCTTCAAGAAATAGATTAAACAACAGGGATACTACATTTTCTAGAGTCCAAAAATCAGCCAGCGGAGGAGCAACAAGAGCTGAGATAGGTAATTTGCTTGAAGATTTTAAAACTGAAATGCTGAGCTCTTTTGCCTCATAAATGGATACCCTGCAGATTAAGAAAAAGCAAGCAGAAGCAGAAGCAACCTTGTCTATCTTTTGTCCTCAATGCAGAGATAAGCACCCAAAAAGAGAATGTCCATTGGACAGGAAACCTATCTGCACTATTTGTGACAAAGATCATGATACCCAAAATTGTCCATCTTTACCAGGGATTAAGGCAACATTGCAACCAATGGACGAAGAAGCTAAAGCTGTCTATCTGATGAATCAAAGGAGACAGTGGAAATCGCAAGGACAAGGTATGAACTCTAACATGCCATTTAATCGTTGGAATAATTATTCTTCTTATAATCAAATGAGTTACCCCCCCTTCAATCAGATGCAATATACTAATCAAATAAAATACCCACCCATGCAACAAACTTACCCACCCATGCAAAAAAATAACCCACCCTTTGTTGATCCCTCAATATGGACCTCTTGGCCTCCACAACAACAACAACCATATCAGAATCAATGGAATCAAAATTGGAGAGGACAACAAGCCCCCTTTCAAAATCAACTACCTCAACTCCCACAACCACTCTCCTTACCAGCAGGTACTCCTCCAATTAACCAAACAATAAGACCCCGGCTACTTGTACAACCTAACCCCAATCTGAATAATAAAGCTGTCCAGTGCATTGATATTTATAATCAGCCTACACTTTCTATCCTCCCCGCACAATGCAACGATATTCACCTTCGATCTGGAAGAATAGTGGAACCTGGAAGAATTCGGGCATCCAAGTTTTGATGTATTGAAGCAACTCTAGAGAAGCGGGACGTATTCTATTCCTCCAATTTGTAATGTGATATTTCGACAGATGAATATAAGACTGCTTTGAGTATCCTTCTCTAGCTCTTCATTCAGGGGAATCTTGTGAGAAGGGAGGGCCCACCTTCTTCACAAGATTCACCCATTAGTTAGAAGTGTGCTAGTATAATTTATGTTTATGCTTTGTTTAACTGTCGTTTGTTGAAACACTATTTTTAATGGATTCTGCTTTGCTGAAACACTACTGACTCTGTCCTAGTTTAATTAAATGGAATTTGTAATTCTTTTTATCATCAATCTCGTGTGATGATTTTATGAGGTTAGCAGAGATTTGGTTAAAGGTTCCTGCTCAGACAGAAAGGGATCAGAATATCATACCCTCTGTAGAATTCAATTACTATTGCAAGTGTGCTAGCCAGAGGTCCGGGTAGAAGATTCCTGCTCAGACAGGAAGGAATCACAACACCTTGTCTTCTGTAGATTTCATTTACTACTGCAAGAGTGCTAGCCAGAGATTTGGTTAAAGGGTTCCTTCTCAGACAGGAAGGAATCACAACACCTTGTCTTCTGTAGATTTCATTTACTACTGCAAGTGTGCTAGCCAGAGATTTGGTTAAGGGGTTCCTTCTCAGACAGGAAGGAATCACAACACCTTGTCTCCTGTAGATTTCATTTACCTCTGCAAGTGTGTTAGCCAGGGATTGGGTTAAGGGTTCCTGCTTAGAAAGGAAAGAAACCAAAAACACCCTGTTCTCTGTAGATTTATTTTTTTTATTGATGCTAGTCAGAAACTGGGTTAGGGATTCCTACTCAGAAAGGAAGGGATCAGACTACCCTGTTCTCTGTAAACCTCAGCCTCATAAGTGTGCTAAAAACATAAATAAGGCTCAAGGCTCCTGCTTAGAAAGAAAGGAACTAGGTGGCTTTGTTCTCTGTTAGATAGAGTTAATTGTTTTCCGCATTACTGTTTTCATGAAAGAGTGTTAGTACCGAGTCTCTGTTTGAGAGTAAGGGTCATGTTCTTTGATTGCAGAATAGTTGTTCTTTCCCATTGCAGTGTTATTTTAATGTAATCCAGGATTCTTAGATTGAACTTTAAAGAATTGCAATAGGGGAATTACTTTCCTGTGATTTAATTCAGAGCTTCAGTTCATTCAAGCAAGTATAAATAGTATGAATTTCTTTTCTACAACACTAAGTTTCTTTTGGAATTGAGCATATACAGTGCGTGGCTATCTTTGAAATAAAATACTTCCCTGGGTTGATAATTTATGTATCACTTGATTGTTTGAATCAATTAAGCAATTATAGTGACCAACAGCCTCTACAGAACCTGATTAAGAAAGACACCCAATATCACTGGGGACCCACAGAAAATCAATATTTTAATGCCATAAAGAAGGCCATAATAGACGCTCTGTCTCTCATGAGTCCTGACTTCTCTCAAGATTTTACACTCTATACTTTTGCCTCTGATCATTCCTATGCCGCTGTCCTAACTCAGAAGAATGTCGATAACAATGAAGTACCCATCGCCTTTATGAGCTCTGCTTTCAAAGGTGCTGAACTTAACTACCCAGCGGTTGATTGACAAGCCTATGCTATTTTCAAAGCAGTTAAGCACTTCTAGTCCTATCTTTTGAAGTCAAGGACGAAATTCATCGTCCCTTACCCAGCTGTGAGGAACTTGTTAGTACAGAAGGAGTTAGGAGAGAAGAGAGCTAATTGGGTCACCTCCTTGCAGGAGTATGACTTAGAAATCACCCCAGCTCAGATGGTGAGAGGCCAAGGGTTATGTAAGTTGGTGGTTGATTCAGAAACAGGACAGCTAGAAGACAATGATACGCCAAACCTAAGACAAAGTGATCAGAGCCTAATCTATTGCGCACAAAACCTTGTTAGTCCCTGGTACGGTGATATTAGATTCTATCTTGAACATGGGTCAGCACCTCGTCACTTAAACCCCTCTAAGAGAAGAGCACTGAGGTTAAAGTCTGCCTCCTTTCATCTGATTAATGGTGTACTGTTTTGTCAGAATTTTGATGGCATACTGATGTGCTGTCTTGAAAAAGACGAAGCAGAAAAAGTCTTGTTAGAGTTGCATGCAGGAGAAGATGGTGGTCACTTCGGTGGTGACACCACTTCTCATAAGGTTTTAAGAGTTGGTTATTACTGGCCCATGCTTTTTAGAGATGCCCATGCCTTGTGTCGTAAATGTATCATCTATCAGAAAGCATCAGGGCGGTTGCAAAAACCAGCCTTTCCCTTGCAACCCGTTTTAGTAGATTCTCCTTTCCAGCAATGGGGCATTGATATCATAGGTCCAATTAACCCTCCATCCTCGCAACAGCACAAGTATATTGTGACGACCATAGATTACTTTACTCGATGGTCTGAAGCTGCTATGCTAAGAACTGTCAACACCAGTCAGGTAATTGCCTTTCTAAACTCGAATATTATCACTAGTTTCGGTATCCCTGACCGTCTAGTCTTTGACAACGCTTCATACTTTTCTTCTCTTGAGATGAGCGAGTTCACTTTGGAAAAGGGAATAAAGCTAAAGTATTCTTCTAGTTACTACCCCCAGGGCAACGGATTAGCAGAATCAACAAACAAGAACTTGATTAAAATTATCAAGAGAACTGTGGTTGAAAATCACAAAAAATGGCACAATGCACTGCTGAACGTGCTATGGCCTGATAGGGTAACGCCAAAATATGCTATAGGTAACTCCCCCTTTTTTATCGTTTATGGCAGAGAAGCAATTCTGCCACCTCACATTCTTCTTCCTTCACTTCAGTTGTCACAAAAGGTCCAAGAAGAAGATTGCCCCCCTTTAGAAAACCGAATTAACGCTTTGATGAAGCTAGAAGAAGTAAGAGCCCAAGATAAACGTAAGTTAGATCAACATCAAAAATTGGTTAAAAGTTGGTTCGATTCTAACTCTGCTTTTGATAGGAATTTTGAAGTAGGTGATCTCGTCTTAAAGTGGGACAAACCACACGATGGAAAGGGAGAACACACAAAATTTCAAAACTTGTAGCTTGGACCATTTTTGATTGCTGAAAAGTTGGGTCCTAGTTCCTTTTGATTGCAGAATCTTGAGGGGTAGCTTGACACCTACCCGGTGAATGGCCAAGCCCTGAAGAGATACTTTGCTTGATAACTACCCTTGTATATTATGTAAATATTTCATTTTTCTTTGCACTTTCGTTTGCTTTCTGTTTTGATTTTGATTTGAATTTATTAGTTTGTGTTTTTTTTTGAAAAGTATACATGCCTGTACACTGAGCTATTCAGACAAAGACGATAGAAAAATTTCTTCGCTGAAATAACTTCTGAAAAATTTGTACAAATATCAATGATATATTGCTGAAATTGATATCTATTGTTTGAAAGAAGTTTACTGATTTCAATCTCTGAGCAAAGCTTGTCATGATCATCTATTATCTTTTTATGTTGTCCCTTTTCTATAAAGGAATGACTCAAAAGATGTCTCCCTGTCATAGGAAGTTTTTTTTATAAATAAAACATCTCTGGAGCTAAATAAAGGACAGTTCTAAAAAATTTCTGATGAGGTCTGAAAAAATATGTTAAAATATCAAGATTTTCAGCGTCACCCCGCTTAGCTATATACCTATGAAAAACAAAATAAAAAATTATTAATAAGAGCTGTGGGAAATGCTTGTAAACCTACCAGGATACTGAACAGGTCTACTGGCAGTGGGTAAATGCATGCATGATGCCAAGACAACTTCGTCGGGGTACTGAACAGGCCCGCTGGTAGTGAAGCAATGTCAGGTATATGAAAATTTGAAAAAAGGAAACCTCTTTAATGTCCTTTATTTTGATCCAGAACTTCTTGGCACGATATGGATGTCAGAGTGGGTTAAATGGCAACCCTGTCGAGGCTATAGATGCCTGGTGGAAGCAGTGGCTATGCCAACAGTATTGAAGATTTTATCTTTAATATCGTGGCTTGTTGATCTTAAGATTGTTATTAGTTTTCATCTTTTGAAACACTGTTGGAAATAATTGGTTAATGCTGATGTTTGTACGATTTTCTGGTTGTTATTTTTGAGTTGAAATTATCTTTGCTGTCCTAATATAAATTTGTTTATTTTGACAGAGATAAATACTTCTACCAGTGTGTCGCCATTGTTGGTAGCCAATTCACATTTTTTATGATCCTATAAGCTGCCTACACATATGTTTTGCAAAACATCATTTTTTTCGTCACAATTTCCAATAAACGACATTTTCGTTTTTGCGATGGTTACACACTTATTTTTGTTTTGTTTTCACGACTGTAAGCATGAAAACTTCTCCTCTCGAAGTCATATTTCGATCACTATCTGAACTGTCATGATCTCTTTATCGATATGCTTACTGTGCTTACCTTTTGTTTATCATTACGTAGATGGAAAGACTTTCGAACTATACTCATTGGACGTTCTTATATTGATTGTATGACTGGATTCATTGAGTTTGCAATGCATTTATATTCGGATTTGCACTTTATATGACTTGCCTGACCATTGATTCTATGACAATGCATAGGGGTTATGATAAATTTTTTGTTATATATATATGATATAATCCTTATGTCAATTTTTTCATAACTTTTGTCTTGTCGACTATATGCAATACAGTTTTGGCACCTTGGTTAAACTTTTGATTATATGAATTGATACATTGGCGCATGGTTGACTTTGGTTTTGATTTTTAAGTCAGGTGTTTAAAATTTATGGTATAACGTTTGCACGCATTGGTATACACATTTGATTTTATTGGTTGTACACATGACTTAATGGTTGAACTATTATTATGGAGTGAACAACTATGAAAATCGGTGGTTGTACTTGGATAATCAATATTTTGCATGGCAGACTCCACCACCTTCACATGCTCGCATTTATGCTTATCCCTTTTTTCTCATTCATTGTTGTTGGCTCAGGTAGCTCTGCTCTTGGGTGTGTTGGTGAATCCAAACCCTTCCCCTACCATGTGTTCGGCTCCATGGCACCAGTCGTGCGAGTTGAGCCCAATGGAAATCAATCCCTGTTGATGTTTGACAATTCCCGCCAAGATTTGGAAGACAGTGGATGGCTTACCTTCGTGAAACGATTTGAGGGTTTTAACCTTTGTGTAGCACGACAATTTTCTATGACCTTCGATGGCTATCGAGCCAAGGTAGGCGACATACAGTTAGAGATTGGAATAGTTTATCAGCTCAGCTACGGGGTTACCTACTTTGAGACAACGCTGGTTTAAGAACTTCAAGGTCGAGGAAGTGCCGTGGACATTGCTGTTTCTATCATCCAAGGTCACCTCTTGTGACAGAGGTATGCCCGTATCTATGCTCAAACCATGATGGCACGATTTATTAATTCTAGTCAAGCAGTTTGTGACCTGTGAAGGTCGATACAGACTTGTGTTCCTTTACCACCTATGTCTACTAATGATTTTTATAGGGTATCCTCTAAACATGCCTTTCTACTTCCATCGGAGCCTGTATAAAATGTCTAAAAAGTATAAGAGGCACAAGGCTGACAGTAGCCTGTTTCACTATGGGCTTATTAAGCTTATCGTTGTTTATCATTTGAGTTTGCACGGGGATAGCTGGAGCATTTTCATTGCTCGGAATGGTTTCGAGGATCCGAACCCTATACAGGTTGAAAAACCTGTGGTGAGTGAGGTCAAAGCTGTACCCCCGGTACCCTACCATGTCCTACTGCCTAAACCCTTGACCGACCCTCCTATCAACTTACCTAACACTGTAATTAAGAGTGTTGAGACTGTTAAACCTGTGAGAAAAAAGCCCAAGGCAAAACTTACGGCTAATGCCAAAGGGAAAAGGAATGCTTGGCTCATTTCGAGAATGGCCAGAAACAAACCAAAACCCTATGCCAAGTCTAACCCTATAGTTCTGAGCGAGGATTTCGATTCTAATATTGAGCGTTTTCTGGCTAGCGAGTACCCCTACTCGCAAGGTTTATGTCCCGAACCCCCTTATGATTTTGTATCAAACCTACCCCCCTGCCTAAAGGACGACCCTAACTACCCAGGTATTAATTTGTCTTGTGAAACCCTCAGTCATTTGTCCAGACCCTCGAAACCCACAGAGTCACCCTGTGACCAGTGCAATTCATGGTTAGAACGATATTATATTGATGTTCCTATACTCCAATCAAAGATTCAATCACTGGAAGACCAGATTGCACTACTAACCAGTCAAAAAGCCAAGCTCCAAGCAACAGATAAAAAGCAAAAGATAACTGGCTCCATCCTGTTCAAAAACGTGGAATCAGCCACGGCTGTCGTAAATTCCAAGCTGGCATAATCAAGCAGCCTCATCGCTACACAGGTATGGTTTTGACATTGTTTTGTTTTTGTAAATAATCTAGGTTGATGTAATGGTTTGAATTGAGTTTTTAAACGGTTATGTTTACATCTTGAATGTATCTGTTATAATTGTGTGCATTCTATATATAGTTTTGTTTTGAATAAAAAGAAATTTTGATCCGATATATGATCTGATCATTCCTAGTATAGCGATCGATAGATTTTGATTGGATTTGAGTGGTCCTCATTTGAATTTGATTGATTGGTTTTCCTTATTAATAGTATGTCTTCGACTGGATTGGTTTGTATCCGATTTGAAAAAGAAATTTTTCATACTCAGTTTAGAACACAATCATGTTCGGATTTGATTTTGTTATGATCTATAGGCTATGGTTGGTAAACGATTTGATTGAGTTTGGTTGTTATGATATTCTTTGTCTTACAATTTTCAAAATTGAGATATTGCTCTGTTCGACTTTAATTTGGGAAACGAACTACTCTGTTTTTATAAAAACAATATGTTCATTTAAGTCTGTACAGGTGTGCCCGAATCATGGAATGGATTCGATTCGTGACAACTATGCTAAACCTCAGCCAATTGATTCATTGATTGGAACGATTTTGTTTTGATCAAATTTGATCAACCCTGTTTGCTCAATTGGCCATAACAAATTATGAATTCTACTGCCAGTCAATCAAGCCTGTTATGATCTTATTTTAAATTGATTTTCGCGCTAAATTTGAATTGATCTATTCGTGGCATGAACCGTTTGTTGTGTCAACGCGGTCATAACGATTGGAATGATCTTGTTGAATTCATATTGAAAAGGAAGCGTAACAGTTGCTTGCCATTTGTTTTGATTATAATCTATTTCACAACTGTTGGATTCGATTGGTTTTGAAATGAATTGATTGACTGTGTTATTTTTACCAAATCCGGTTACGATTCATTTGAATGAAATGATTTTGGCCAAGGTCAATCAATTTATAAAAATAAATGATCGGATACCTATAACGAACTCTGTTTGATTAATCCTGTTACGATTTTGTTATGATTCAGTTATGGTTTGGGTTCGCTCACAGCCTAAATCGCTTGCTATACAGTTATCGTGATTTGAAAATAATACTGTCCGATTCGATTATTTCTCCTGTTGATAAGACAAGTATAACGAAATGTTTACGATTTGTTTTGTTTTCAATAGAATATCAAAATGATCTCATAAATGATGGATTCGATTTTTTGAGAAATGATTACGATGTTGTTCCATATGATTTCATTTACCTGACTTATGACAATAATTGAAACAGAGTATTTCTCTCTTTGTATTCGGTTAAATGATGTGGATCATGTTTGAGTTCATAATGGAATAATGATTTCAATTTATGACTCATTCTCAAATAATTATTGGATCATAATTGAATTAAATCTCCTTAAAATATTTTCAATTAATGTCGATTTTGATTTTGTATTTTTATTTAGACTAGCTACAGAATCAAAGGATTTTGTAGCTAGTCTGTAGAAGTAAATTTTTTATCATTTATTAATAAAAGATCCTTCTAATTTGTTCATTTTTTGTCCTTTCCAGGTGAATTCGAATTGCATGGGATTTGATGAACAGTCTAGAAGATATTTGAATATTTTAGTTTCATTTTAGTTTCTTAGTTTAGACAACTTTGGGATATCTTCCCAAGATTTCATGTAAATAGTTTATAACTTCCACAAGGAGGTTTTACCCTGTGGAAAACCTTTAAATACTTCTTATTTTTGTAATAATGATCAATCTCATTCGTGGGAGAACAAGGATATGGATATCTAATACAGACTGAGACAGAAATTGATGTTCTGCTACAACTTTAGCTTTCGTAATATCAATCTTTTGTTTCATGTTTATGTTTATCAATTTGCATTTGATTAATGACTACTTTAGCTATCTTAGTCTTTTGCAATTTGATATGATTTAATTAATTTGATCCATATTTGATTTCTTCCAATATTTAAAAACATAGCAATTACTTGATTCAGTTTGTGAATGACAGATTTCTCTTCTTCATCAATTGAATTATTAAGTATAAGTCTTTGCATAACAGGTTTACCTAATTGTAGAGATTTATAAATCATATAATTGTTGTGATTTTTATGTCTTGTTTGTCTTGTAAACAAACTTAAAGAGCATTGCAGCTATCGTTTATGAGAAGCTTCTGGATTATTCGGTGCGAGTTTCCTTCCTCCGACCTGCTAGTACAGTCATCATACACAGGGAAAATCTGGAGCGTTCCTCTAGGTCAGCTTGCAATTTATTTTAATTAATCTATTAGTATAATATTAGTATTTCAGTTAGATATATTTGTATTTTAGATTAGTGATTTAGTTTAGTTAGTTCTGTTTTATTTCTCATTCATAAAATTATAAAATCAACAAAAATATCTTTTTCTGTCTTAGGGCAGAATATAAATGAATTTTTCAGGTTTTATTTAAATCTATAAATTGTACATATTATACATTTTGTGAATAAGTTATATTTCAGTTAGTAGATAGATAGATTAATTAGAGTTAGTATAGTAGTAGTTAGTAGTTTGCATTTATAGAATAGTTTATTAGTTAGTTTTATTTATTGTTAGTTAGTTTAGTTTGTTTTAGTTTTAGTTAGATTAGTTAGTTTAGATTAGTTTTTCTTTTGTTCTCTTAGGACTTTAGATCGGCTAACGAAGCCACTAAACCCGTCAAGGTGGTTCATTCCAAACGGCTTGGGTTATTAGACAACCCCAAACCGGTTCCACTCTCTCAATTGACGAACAATTGATTTCGCCCATCAACAAAACCTCCAGAGGATAAAGGCTAAATGAGGCGATAAATCTGAGTTATAATTTGTAAATTTGCAGAGTGTAGGAAGAAAGAGAAAACATGTAACTGCATTAGAGCATTAAACAAATGAATTCTGAATTAGTTAGGAAGAATTTAACACAGTTTAAATTTCTTCAGCCGAGAGCATCACAAGATGAATTATGGGCCTTTGACTATCCAATTTAAATAGAAGACAGTGAAAATGAAATAAGAAATACAGGAAATGCATACAAAGAGAGGAGACAAAACTCACATCACCACCATTAGAATATTTTCATAGAAACTTCAAAGACTTGTGCATATGTATTCACTTCAGCTTCAGAAAATTACAATTGAGTTCTGAACAACTAAAATTGTGCCCTTGCACTTCTGCCAACATTAATACATTTTGAACTTCTAATACTTATACAATTTGAGTTCCTTCAGCTTGAAACCGATTACAATAACTAAAATGAAATGTTTCATCTTATGAAATGATTACAATGATTACAAATGATAGTTTCGGTTTTTGAAACCGATTACAATAATTAACAAGAAAAATGTTTCATGATCCAGCTATCGATTCCTCTAACACTTCAATTATGTTCCTTGCCACTTGTTCTGCTCTGGTCTGCTACCTGATCTACCATCTTCAGTGACACTTGGACATCATCTACTGGATCCTGGAAAAATGCACTTTGTCTTTCCCAGCCATACTATCTCCTTCCATTGTAGGTCAGAAAGGATATCGTAATCCATCATTTCTTTGATCAGGATCTCCAGGTCGATGCAAGAGGCATATGTCATCATTGGTAATCCAACTTTCACAGATTTGAACTGATTCAGAATCTCACAATATGTAATCAGATGTTCAACCAAGGTTGCTCCTTTTAGATTTTCCTCTAGGGTTTCAAACTTGGAGTGATCCATTCTGCACTGAGTGAGGTGAGCATTGTATTCTTCCTGATCATATAATTTGCCTTTACCATCCAAAAATGGTGGGAGCCCTTTAATAAAAAATTCTTCAAATAAATCCTTGAATTCTTGCACACTTTGTTCCATCTATGTTGACTTAGTTTGGACTGATTTTCACACGTTATGTTTGGAAATAACCCTCCTGGCCTAGATGATCAATGTATTTCTATATTTCACCCCAATGGTATGAATTTCTGCAATAGGGATGGAGTTGAGCAGGTTTATGGAATTTTGGGTCCACTCTGATGGTTTCTTTGCTAAGGTCTCATTTACAATAGTGCACCTGCTTCTGGCTATGATGGCCATGCTATCTTTATCATTGATGAAATTTAAATACACTTTGAAATTGGAAACTTCAGCAACTATAGAATCCCAGATGATGTGTTTGGCTCCCTGCAATAGTCCTTTGCCTCTTAATCTTATTTTCAGTTTGTCTATCCTCTCCTAGAAGGCTTGATTATCCTTTTGAAATTGAGCCATATTTTCATCTTTTGTTTCCATTTCCTACTTCAATTTATCTATGTCTCCCTTTAACCCCTTGATTTCTCCTACCTTCAGGATAACTTGTGACATAGCCTGGACAAGTCCCTTAGTGCTTGGCCCAACTTATGCAACAAGAGGTACAACTACAAATCTATTCAACAATTTTGTCTGTCCTTGTGACCAATTTACCTTTTCTTGTTCTAGCTGCAACACCTTAGCTTTGTAATCCAATGCCTCTTGTCGAAATTCTTATTTTTCTTGTTCTAGAGAAACTGGTTTTGTTGTTTGTGGATGCTCTGTGGCAGACATTTTCAGTTTCTTCTTCAATATTTGAATTAGCTTGTCTTTTTCATCCAATGAGGATTTCACCCCTTGAGGTCCTTTAGACTCTAGCCTCTTGACCTGAGTTTTCCAAGCTCTACTGGATTCCTTTTCTTGCCTTAAATTCCCTTCCAACTTTATTGCATAAGATGACAGCTTGGAATTATTCAAGCTTAAACTCAGGTAATCATAATACAACATATCACTAGTGTTCTTATGGAATTTAACCTTTTCTGGAGAACTGATGTTGTCATACCTTATCTTTATCTCAGATACTTTGTCTTCATTTACAACTGCTATATTAAAGGTCCTCTTCTCTATATCTCTTACTGTGAACATAGAAGATTTGTGCTGAGAAATATTTTCCACTTCAAGGACTAACTCCCTCATCTCACCCATAGCTATATTTCCTTTCTAAGCATATTTTTTTTCCAAATCTTCTTTAGATTGATAAGCTGCTCCAGATGTCTTATCAAAGATGTGATTTTTGCTGCTGAAAGTTCTTGAGCTGCATTCACTTTGGATCTTTCTTCCCTTCCCAAATTCTATAGTGATGATACCACTCTCCACCACATCCATATTCAGTTGTTCTTTAGTATCTTCCTCCTCTATATCCACTATCTGTGGGGACTGTGTAATCTGCATTTTCTTAGGGGCAGTCTACTGATCATTAGTGCCCATGGCCTCTGAACTACTTCTCTTGCTATAAACATTTACTTTGGGGACTTTGAATATCAATTTCTGAGGAGTTTGTTGTGATTGAATCTATTGCAAGATTGCCTCCACTTGTTGTGTTTGAGTTGGTTGCAAGATTTCTTCCATATCAGCATAGACTTCTAGATTCGCCAACTTATCAAAACCCTCAACATGTTCATGCTCATAAGGGGCATGTTTGTTCATCAGTCTTCTCTTGGATATGATTTTATGTGGATCATATATTCTTCCCTGTAGCTATGCAAAACCAAACTCTCTGAGGTTTGCTTGAATCTGAGATAGGCATGATCTAGTTTTGACAATGAAGGGTCCAATGATAAAATGGAATTTGAGGTTAGAGGCTTTGTGCAATTTCAGGAAATGCTCTATCTCATATATGATTCTTTTCCCAATGAATTCAAGGGAAAAGACTCTGGGGGTCAGAAAAATAGGCAATAGGTAAGGGGATTCATGACAACCATAAATCTAGATTATTGTTGAATGCATGAATAGTACCCAATCCCCCACTCTATTTTTTGGATTTGGTTGTAAATAGCTCCTCATGTTATCTAGAACCCTTGGTAGGATGGTGTTGAAAATCAAACTGTAAACCCTAGACATGACTTTGTTGATGAAAATGAGCAATGTGATCCTCTTACATTTGGTTGATATGAATGGTGCTTTAGGAAATTCTCTCTTGTTTGTCTCCAAGAAAATCTTCAACAAATAGTTGTAATATCTGAAATGCCTTAAAGAGAGAAAAATCACTAGTTGTTTATGGATATTATCAGTTATGAATTGATCAAAACTAACACGGACTGACAAACCGGACTCTGACTGAAACAATGCCAACAAGAAACCCAACATGACCTCGACCACATGTTTTTCATTATCTAGACCTAAAATTTGACTCAACAGGGAACAGACCCATTGGAACTTAATAAGCATTATACTCACATTCATTGGAAAAGACAGACTCTCTGAAAGATGTTCTGGTTTGAAAATTGTCTATAAAAACTGATCTCGGACTTCTGACGAACACTCCCTGTAGACTCTAATTAGCTTTTCTTCCTCAAAAGGTTCAGACACTGCAGATAAAGACTCTGGCATTCCGAGGGCACCTTGAATTGATAGAATTTCTACCCTACACAGGACCTCGAACCCCTGTTTATTTATGATGACTTTCTCTTCCTATGAATATTGCTCTACGCCCCAACCTATGAATTCAGGAAAAGGGAAAGTGACTTCAAAAACATAAGGGGCTATAGTGGCTTGGATTTCTTCAAGGAATGTTATTTGCTTCCCTACATTATCTGATAGGTTACTTCTGGAAATAGAGATGGGTGAAATGGTGATTTCAGTGTCGAACACGTCTGAATCTCAGTAAATTAGGGCTTCTTCATTTGACACGGGGTATTTCTCTATTACCAAAGTTATGATAGGATCCATGGTGGCGATGAAAAATACCTAGAAATGAGAAGAAATGGCATGAATTTGGTGAACCATTGAGCTACAGTCGAACGAGGGTGCTCACGCCAAATTTCAAACATTCCAATATTTTGAAAAAAACTAAAATAAATAATAAGTGTTTTTTATATACTTCTCCAATTTTGGGGGCGCGAGGAAGTAGTTTTGGGAAACCCACTTCTCACCTCGAAAGGCACCCAGTGATGCCACGTGGTCCAGACCCAAACCTATGGTTTAATTTTTGGCCTGCTTTCGGGAATTTTCCTCCGCGCAACTCCTCCCCCCCGAAATGATCCCCGAATGTCGATCCGGGGAGCTCGTGATTTGCGATGTATCGGGTCCCATCAACTCCACGCTCCCACCATATTTATCCATATCCTACCATATTTAGCCCCTTCTCTAGTTTGTCAAGCTTCCAAATTGATTTAGCACCTTGCCAGATCATGAAATATCGATTTCACGTGAAAATTTTAATCGTGATAACACGGGCTCCAATTGGGGTTGTTATCCTCCCCACGAGGTAATAAAGAACGACATACCAAGTGCCTACCCATTGGGATTTATTTTAATCCTGCAACTGAGTTTATCAATGTCTTATTCACAAAACTCAAATTATAGTTAGCATAAATTAGGGCCTTCGCTTCCAAATGCTTCAACTGAAAAACAAAAATGGTTATATATAATGAATGGAAAGGGTGATAATTCCTTTAAATGATATAATGTTTGAGAAACATGTCATTCACAGGTCCTCCTCCAACGATATCTCCATTACTTTCCTGTAGCAGATAGGTATTATTTCCATGGTATGCCATAATTTTAAAAGGTCCCAACCACAGATGGTCAAATTTCCCATGCTTTCCCTTGTCTCCATTTTTGGCATCCCATCTCAACCCCAAATCCCCCACTTTGAAATCATCCTCCTTAATATGCCTATCAAAATCCTTTTTAATCATGTCTTGGTGCAGTTGAGAGTTGTTGAAGGCTTTCTCTCTTGTTTGTTGTACATTGATCAGTTCATCTGTTCTCCTTCTAGTGGCATTTGTTTTAGCATCCTTCTCCGGTAGCAACCTCATCACTGGCAATCCTAATGCAGTAGGAAAAATTGCTTCTGTGCCATACAAAATATGGAAGGGTGAAGTGGCGATAGATCTTTTTGTAGTGATCCTGTTAGCCCATAGTGCATGGATGAGTTTTTTATGCCAAGCCTTTTTGTTATCTTGCAACATCTTCTTGATAATTCTGGTTAAGATCTTATTGGATGACTCAACCAATCCATTACCTTGAGGGTAATAAGATGTGGAATGGCCAAGATTTATATTGTAATCACTGCAAAATTTTTCCATATTCTTGGACTTAAATGTTGTTGCATTGTTTGTAATGATTTTGAATGGACATCCAAACCTTGACAAAATATTGTTCTCCAAAGACTAAATGATGACAACATCAGTGGCTTGCCTGGTGGGAACTACTTCAATCCACTTGGTGAAGTAATCTGTGGCTATCAATATCCACTTGTGCTAAGTTGAGGATTGTGGATGAATTTATCATATTAAATCAAGGCCCCATTGTCTAAAAGGTGCTTCAACAGAGATGGGCTTCAAGGGAAAAGGCTGCAATTTCCTCTTCCCATACAAAATTTGGCATTCATGACAGCCTTAAACTTCTTTGTAGAAATCAGAAAAAATGCTAGGCCAATAGAACCCAACCCTCAATATCTTGTGCACAATAGTTCTCCAATAATGATGCCCTCCACAATCACCTTTATGAAACTCTCTAATGGTTGTTTTTGCTTCTTCTTCTAGCAAACAACTCAACAAGATTACTCCTAGATCCTTCCAATACATAGAATAGTTTACAATACAAAACTTTTCTTCTTTTAACTTTAATAACCTGGCCTTGGTTTTACTCAATTCAAGAGGAGCCTGCAAATTTCTCAACACATAAACAATATCAGCATACCATGGGGAGTCAAGGAATTTTTGAGATACCTAAGGGAGATTTTCTTCTTCTAATTTTGTTGACAAATCAGCAATGAAGTTAATTCCCAAGAGCTCGCAATTTGTCTGTGCCATAAACTTGGAAAGTCCTTTCCCTTTGATCAACTTTGTAGGTTTGATCTCAAGGTCATATTCCAACAACACAGCTATCCACTTTCCCCTTTTTCCCTCAAGATCAGGCTGAGTTAAAATGTCTTTCACAGAACTAGTGGGCACATAGGCAGTGGCATGAGAATGCAATATATAAACTCTAAACTCCTTTAGGGATTTGACTAGTGCATATGCCTATTTTTCCATGATATCATATTTTAATGGGGAATCGCTCAATGTCCTGTTATAGTATGCTATAGGCCTCTCAAAATTCTTCTCATACTTCTGTAACAGAACACCATCAATGGTGTTCTTTGAGGAAAAATAAAACAATATAAAGTCTTTTTCAAAATTAGGACTGGCCAGTACTGGGTCTTTGGTCAATGCCATTTTAATATCTTCAAATGATTTTCTAGCTTCAGGGGTCCACTTTATCTCATTTCCTTTCTTGATCATATTAGTGATATGCTTTATGATTTCAGCCAGGTTAGGGATGAATCTTCTCAGAAAATTTACTTTCCCCAGGAAAGATTGCACTTTTTTTTTGCTTCTGGGTATGCCAATTTTAAGGATTCCGTCAACTCTACTGGGATCTATTTTTATTCCTTCCCTTGAAATAATGTTCCCAAGAAACTTCCCCTCTTCCATGCTAAAATTATACTTCTTGAGGTTCAATGAAATGCCAAACTTCCTACAATTTTGAAAATCCCTCCTTAGATGTTTAAGATGTTCTTCATTAGAAACTGAATACACGGTGATATCATCTAAGTAGATAACAATAAATTTATATTTCTCATCAGAAAAAGCTATATCCATAGCCCTTTGAAATTTTTTGCCTGCATTCATGAGCCCAAAAGGCATCTTGGCATACATGAAGGTGTCCCATGGTGTTGTAAATGTTGTCTTTTCCTAATCATCAGGGTGGACCATGATTTGATTGTACCAAGAGAAACGATTCAGCATTGACATTTTTTGAGAACCAACCACCTTCTATAGAATGTGATCTATCTTAGGCAGTGGGTAGTTGTCCTTCAGAGACACTCTGTTCAAATTTCTGAAATCTACACATAATATGATCTCTCCACTCCTGTTTTTGACAGGTACCATATTTTCCACCCATTTAGAAAACCTCAGAGACACTATGATATTGGCTTCAAATAGCTTCTTTATCTCTTTCTCAATCAAGGGGAAAAACAAAGGATTGATTCTTCTTAATTTATGTTTGAAAGGTTTATGGTCCTCTTTGATTGGAATCACATGCTGAATCACTTTGGTATCATAAACTTTCAGATTTTCATAAGTCCAGGCAAAAGCATTAGGAAAATATTTCATTATATTGATGTACCTTTGCTTGAACTCTAGGCTAAGTGTCTTGGATAGCTTGATAATATTGGGATCTTCTCGAGTCCCATTGTTGCAATCTTTAACATCTCCATCATTTATAGTAATTTTGGGACTCCTGGCCACATCATTGTTGTCAAAGAGTTTTTCTAATGGGACCAGGCCTTTGGGAATGATGTTATTTTTTAGCTGCATTATATCCTTACCAACAATATGATTTTTGAAATAGTCATCATTTGCAAACACAATTGCATATTCTTCTTCACCACAATATTCCTCATCAATATTCAAATTTGCAAATTCACCATCCATCTTGAGGAAGCTTTCTATTTGTTTATCGTTTTCAAAAACCTGCCAGTACTTAATATTATCAGGCACTGTTGGTTTGTTCTTGACCTCAATCTCATATCCCCTTTTAGGAAAAATGGGAAAATTGAAAACTGAGGCTGAAGTAGCTAGAGAATCAACAATCTGATTCTGACCCCTTGGAATCACTGAGAGACTATATTCTAAAAATTATTCAAGAAGGTCAAGCATTATATTCCTATATGCTCTTAATCTGGGGTACTTTTCTTGATATATTCCCTTCACTTGATTTATGATCAACTCAGAATCTCCATGCACAGTTATCCTCCTGGCACCCATTTCTTTCAAAGTCTTCAATCCCAATACTAATGCCTCATATTCATCCATGTTATTTGTGCACTCAAAAGAAAGTTTATAAGAACAATGTTTTGTGGCCAGTCTGGGGGGGTTAATCCACACACCAGCTCTTGCTCCTTCTCTGCTGACAACTCCATCAAAGCTCATGTTCCACATCTCATTCTCTGCATAGTATTGATGTTCTGAAATTTTCTCAATCCACTAATCAGATCTGTCTTTGGAATTCATATTAGTGTCTGGTGCCTTTTCTTCAAAACTCACATCATTAAAGAAAATAGAGGATCCAATCTCAGTTTCCATAGAATAAATGGGATGGTTGTTTGGATGGGATTTGTTACTGACCATGTATTTGAGCAAAACTTCCTTGTACAATCTCCTATCTTGACCAAAGACATGGATAGTGACGTATGACATATCCATTTGCAAAGTCTCTTTCAACTTTGCAGCCCATGACCTAGATAACAACATACCAAACTTAGGAGGGATATCAGAAACCACTACATCCATGACAATATTATTTTTTGGAATTTGAGACAAACATACCACCAGGTCTTTGATTAGTCCCAGGCACTTCACCTTCCTTGAATCAAAGGAGAAAAGATCTTTGTAAGGCCTTGTGATGTCTAGACCCAATTGGTCCATGACCACCTTGGGCATTAGGTTATGGGATGCTCCTGAATCCAACATAGCATCATGCAGAGTCATATCATGGATCTTCAGACTGACATAGAAAGGGGGGACCTCATCAACATCACTTCTCTCCTCCACACGTGGGCCAAACAAGATGGCAGGACGATCATCTTGTATGTTCAAAGTATCAGAAGTTTCTTCCATCTTGAGCATTTTGAGGATCTGATTTCTATATTCACTATTTTTTATCAACTCATTGAATGGTATAGATATTTTAATCTTGGCCATATCAATTTCAAGATTAAAGGAAGATGGGGTTTTCTCTACCTCTTTGGTGATTGTCTCCTTTCTTGTTTCAAGTACTTTCTTCTGAGGCTCTTCTTTCTGCTTTCCTTTATCCATGACATCTTTTGCAACAAAGTACTTTTTAGGCTAACTTGAAGAAAGCATGTTATTTTGAGATTCTTTGGTAGGATTTCCCTTTGGAGGATTTGCAGACACCTTTTTGTTTCGAAGATTATACTATTTCTGGAATTGCATGATGGCATTCTACAGCTCTATTTGGTAATATTATTTTTCTACTAACAACCTTTCATCATCCTCTTGCATGACGATTTCATTTTCATCCATGAAATGGTCATGTTCTTCTTTAGTCAAAAATACCTCTATTTCATTAGCATCACAACAATGCATATTGTATTCAAAATTTTCATTTACATAATTATTTGAAAAGGAGATATTATTTGTTGATCACCCTGGTTCCTCTACTCTCTTTGTCTGATTTGTGGAATTGTTGGTCTCTTATGATTCCTAGGTGTAACATCAGCCTATTCTCTACTGTTAGGCTTGTTATCCAAATACATCTGCTCCATGATTTTCTCCATGGTCTTCATCATCATTTCAAACCTCTCTTCTGTTAGGATATTTAGACACTTAGGAGTTAGTTAAGATCTACTTGGTATAATATGTCGTTAGGTAAAAGTGTGTTTCTTTAGTATGCATTAGTATGCATTTGTAGTTAGGCAATCCGACGGTCACGATATGTTCCCGACAT
>ML779011.1:1314385-1332426 GCA_009831015.1 Picea engelmannii | reverse complement strand
ACATTCTCATCAAGGGAATCATATAAATCAATTACTTGACATCAACCAATGACATCAATCAAACCAAACCATTTACATCAATGACATATGATCCAACAATCTCCCAAGTAATCAAACCATTGGCATCAATGAAAAACCATTGGAATCAATGACAACATGATCCAACACCCACCTCTTGGACGGGATCCAACCCGTGACCCATTTCTTAGGCCGAAAATCTAAATGCCACACTTTGACCAAGGTACCTAGTGACCAACTTTAAGGACATCTACCCAGGTGGCAATTGTGGGCTACAATTGCACCTTGATTGGATTTTGTGTGGCTATTGGGAAGTATCACCAGCTCTTTCGGGATATGCCCCCTTTACCCCTCATTATAACCAATTGTTTCATCCTTCACTAGTTTCTCTTCTAGTGACTTCAGACCCCACTATTGAGTACTATTAGAAGGTCCAGTGCTATTTGAGAGGAAGGACGTTATGTCTTCTAGGACACGAGTATTTGCTTTCTTTTTTATTCGCCCACATGGACAAAACCCTCTTACCCACACATATATGCTTCTTTCTCATTTATGTATGATGCACATCTGATTACAATTTGAATTTGATTTGGATATATATATTGTGTAAACAGTCATAGAAAAAGCTCTTGTTTCTATATTTCTCTCACCACTTTTTGTACACATTTCACACAACTAGTCCGACATCATAGGGGAACCATAGAACCCCCGTCGTTCACGACGTTTTCTCAACCTCCCTCCTATCTTAGGGGGAGTATCTAGTCATACCCTCTCGTCAGTACCTCCTTCACACACTCCTATGAGTGCTACCATCTTAGGATCAACGTTGCTTGGTTCTACATTACTTGGGTCCACTTCCCAAGGTCATCCATTCACTCGCTCTCCTTTGCACGGAAGCAGGGGACCCACTTCCTCTCAAGGAGGAAGCACAAACCCACCTAGTCCCCATCAAGGGTCAGGTTCACAACACACCATGGCCGGAGCTAACCCTCCCCCCCCACTACAGATGCCATATTTGGCCTCTCTCAACATACTGGATCTCACCAAACTCACCAATGATCCTATATTGCATGACGCCACATGGCCTGCAATGCCAACAAAACTTCCTTCAGACATACCAAAGTTTGAAGGAAAGGCAGGGGATGACCTCGCCAACCATGTCATGACCTTTCATCTATGGTGTTCTTCCAATATCATTATGGATGATTCCATAAGACTGTGATTATTTCAACGCACACTCACTGGCCCATCAGCCAAATGGTATGTTGAAGAAAAATCAGGGTCCCATGCGAGCTTTGAGTCATTGGCCAAAGCATTCTTGACCTTCTTCCAATTACCCATCCATCACGACAATGGTCTAGAACTACTGTCTAACTTCAAACAAACCTCAACCACACACATTGTTGACCACATTCATGAGTGGCGTAGGCGACGTAGTTTGTGTAAAGCAGAAACCACCAAGCAACAATGTCTCGACTGGTTTCTTAGATCACTTGTCTCTCTCCTTGGTAAGGATGTAGCTTCCACCTTCCCGCAATCTGAAGAGGAAGCCATCAGTAAGGCCCAATAGTATGACCTCATCTACGCACAGTCAGGGTACTTATACACGGTACTCCCTGATCTTCCAAAACCTGTGCCATTTGGTCAAGACAAACCTAGGATGTCTCACTCAGTAGACGGATTAATAGGTGCCACCACACACCATAGTCCACAACCCCAACCACCACCGATTTATGGAATGCCTCAATACCCACCGGCCTACAGGGGAACTTCTTATTACCCCCCACCCCCTTATCAACAACCATACCCTGTTGCTAGACCACCACACATTAGTGGACCACCACCGGCACCTCCCATACATCCACCTCTTCCAGCCACTAGTGGTACTCCCTCAACATCAACTTATAGTACTAGTGAAAACATTACGCCTTCCTATGTACCTTACGGATCGGTACCACCACATAATCCATACTTTCCATTTCCTGGTCCACCACAGCCCATGGCTCCCCCACATCCTCATGCGGGGGTAAATTTTGTTCAACCTTCTGCTGCTCAACAATACCAAAATTTTGAACAGTTGAACACAGCCAATCCAACTCATCCATCGAACAATGCCAAGAAGAAAGGACGGAATAGGAATAACAACAACCCTGGTAAAGGCAGGAATCAACCCCCACAACACCAACCCACTGGGGGCAATCAGAACCAAGGGAACCAAAACACCCAAGGGGGCAATAACAACAAACGCCAAGGGTAGAATAATGTTAAAACCATTTTCCCTTGTGCCCTTTGTGGTGAGTTCGGTCATTACACTCACCATTGCCTCCAGATCGCTGATTTCAAAAGATTGAAAGACTCTGGGAGCCTTCCCCCTTCTCCTGCGCAACCTGCCCCTCAACAGGCACCACAACAATACGCGCAGCAACCCCTGACCGTCGTGCTGGAAAATCCTATCCCACATCAAGGTGTGATAAACACACAATAGGACATGCAACACCCCCCACCTTAGGTAGGTCAATACCACAACCCCAACAATCCAACAGAGCAAACAATTCTCCTCACCAGTGAGGAAGAAATCCTTTTGCAAACGCATAATTGTCAGTATCATACACCAGCTGAGTCTACTCCCATCTCTCCGGAGACAAACCCTACACCGACAGGACCCCTGTTGGTGATCCCTTGCCCTTTCGCCGAACCACCACTATATATCCCTCGCATCCCCTTACACAGGAATGTCCACAACCCACAGGCTAGGGCCGCTCATAACTACAGCTTGGTAGACAACTTAGTGCAATCCCTGGTTGCCATGTCAGTTTTGGAAGTCCTCCAGACTTTTCCTACTCAGCGGAAATCACTACTTTCCACCCTGGGGGCAGTTGACCTTGCATATACTTGACTCATCACCTTTGATCTTGATAGCTGCGAACCTCGTCTTCCTACCTTGGTCGCTATTCAAATACCGGTCAAAATACGAAACATCACCATTCATCGGTGTATCATTGATGAAGGTGCATCTACATGCATCATGTCCAAAACAGTATGGCAGAAACTTGGTTTCCCAGAACTCATACCCTCCGCCATCACATTACGAGCATATGACGGATGACCATCATCTCCTGAAGGGATCTTCCAAAATGTCCCTATTGAACTCGGGGGAAAGACTATTCTCATTGATATCGAAGTTATCAACGCTCCACTCGATTACAATATCTTGTTTGGACATAGCTACATGTATTCTATGAAGGCAGTGGCATCCTCCGTCTTTTGAACAATCATGTTCCCCCACAATGGGAAGATTGTAACCATCGACCAAGTCTCACATTATCAGCCTAACCCATCTGCCAATCTCAATAACATTCTTCCTCTCATCCATACCAACAAAGACGCATATCCACTCGTGGAGATGGGTCCTGGAATTTTTAAAGATCCATCCTTATTAGGGACGTACCATGGAGCACCACCACTCCTTCACACTGCTAATCAAGTATGCGTCATCTCCTCTAATGGAACCCACACAGAGGATGTTAATTCTCCTCAGGAGGCTTCAGTCATTCCTGACGTCTCAACAGTCGTAGCACCACTCCCACCAGAGCCTCCTGCGCATTCGTTGACCCCGATAGTCCATGAATCCACACCCTCTCAGGGGCCTAGTCCCATTTGGGAGACATTTCCCCAACCCCTCACTCAAATTCCCTTCTTTTACCCTCCACCCGGTATCTAAGCTTTTCAGGTAGCCGCAACGCTCACACTACCCAATATGGTATTAGCAATCCCAGTGTGGTATCTACATCCACCTGAGATGGTCCCTCGACCATCCCTTCCCCCACAGGAAGGCCTCCCCATGACGATTCTCGTCCTTACCCCCACTACACCCATACTCCCTAACCCCCCTTCTACAGCTGGGGGCAGGCGAAAGAAGAAGGAGCCCACTGCTCCACTTCCTCCATGCATCCCACCACCTTGCGCACTATGTGAGAAGGAGGGACACCAAACCAATAACTGTCCCTCACTACCGGAATTACGAAATTTGATTCCCCTCAATCCAACCCCCACAACACCCTCCACTACTTCTAGCCCAACCACTATCACCCACCCTTCCAGTAGTAAAGGGTTGAGGACTAAATTCATGTGTGCTATCTGTTCCGAGTATGGCCATTACACCCATCATTGCCCAGCACTACCACGTTTCCAGTAGACATTAGTTGTTGTACGCTAGAACTTCTAGAACAACCCATGCCCTGCTACGTCCTCTTCAACAACTATCACTGACATCCACTATGTCACCACTTCAGTCAATGAATGTCTAAGATGCCCTTTTTCTCTCTGCGATTCATTGGCTCATTTTACATACCAGTGTCCTATGATCCTCGAATATAGGCAACGTTAATTGGCTCTGCATCATCGACCCGTAGAGGCGATAATTGACATTACTTTGTCACTCGAGGCTCTTCATGTCATTTCTCCTGAACCTGAGGCACTCCCAACACCTCCATGGTTCTTAGATGACCTCTCTAAGGATTTACCCCGTAACCCCCCTAATTCCCCTGCTCATTCCCCGATGGACACTCTCCACCCAACCACCACAGGTACCCCTTAGTACTTCAATATATGGTTTATGTCGAGTGAACCCTCACCCTCTCCTAGCATTTCCCCCTTTGCTTCTCCATCAGGGGGAAACCACACTGTCACTGAGATCACTCCTCACAATCCATTATATTCCCGTCATTTCCAATGCAACGAGGAAATACTGGAAGAGATACAATGCCCGGATTCTCCTTGGGACGCACTACATCATCGTGCACTCTTCCTTCCACAGGAAGCCCTCATGCCTCCTAACCAAAACCCCATTTACGCGGTCAAAACCAAAGATTTTATCCCATCCGGGCCTATAGATTGGTTCAACAATCCCATTCCTTCCCCCGATGCTTTTGAAGAAGGTAACATGGCCAACATTTCCCCCACCATCAAAATCGACATTTCCATTCAAAATGGCATTGTCGAAGAAATCATCATTGGAGCTGCTTGCACTCCTCAGGAAATCACCGCATATAAAGCCCTCTTCCAGGAATATAGGGATATTTTCTCCTGGTCATACACAGAAATTCCTGGCCTCGATCCCTCTATTGTCGAACATCGCATTGACACCTGGCCTAACATCACACCAGTTCGCCAGAAACAACAACCGCTACACCCATCTAAAGCTGTGGCTATCAAAGCCGAAATCGACAAATTACGTACGGCCGGGTTTATTTACCCCATCGCTTATACTTCATGGGTTTCCAACCCTGTACCCGTCGACAAAAAATAGGGCACCATCTGCATTTGCACCGGCTTTCGAGATCTCAATAACGCATGTCCCAAAGACAACTTTCCAACGCCTTTCATCGATCAAATTATTGATGACTGTGCAGGCCACGAGGCTCTCTCCTTTATGGATTGATTCTCTGGCTATAACCAAATTCAAATCCACCCAATCAATCAGTATAAAACCTCATTCATTACCCCGTGGGGTACTTTTTCATATCGTGTCATGAATTTCAGTTTAAAAAATGCCGGTGCAACTTTCCAGCGGGCGATGACATACATCTTTCATGATCTAGCTGCTATCATCCTCGCCTACTTGGACGACCTCACAGCTCGATCCAAGCAACGCACCCAACATCTCGATGATTTACGCATCATCTTTCAATGGTGTCGCCAGCACAACATCCGCTTGAATCCTCTCAAGTGTGTGTTTTGCATCACCGCAGGGCGCCTCCTCGGTTTTATCATTTCCCAAAGCGATATTACCATGGTCCCCCTTAAAGTCAAAGCTATCACCGAAATTCCACCTCCTCAGAATTTACGACAAATTCAGAGTCTACAGGGCAAAGCTAACTTTCTTAGACGCTTTGTTCCCGATTACGCCATACGTGCACATGGTTTCCTTCGCTTACTATGTCACGACATCCTTTTTCATTGGGACGACTATGCCCAACAGTCATTTGACGATCTTAAAACAACGCTTTCAAATGCACCTTTGATTAGTGCACCTAACTACAATCGCGACTACATCCTCTACGTATCAGCATCCGCTGTATCAGTAGTCGGTGTCCTTGTCCAGCTCAGAGATGACAATCATGAATATGTCATTTACTATGTTAGTAAGAACCTCTCAGGGCCACCCTTGAAGTATAAACATGAAGAGAAACTTGCTCTTGCAGTTGTCCTCACAGTCCAGAAACTGCGCCATTACATTCTGCTTCGCACCACAAAAGTTGTCGCAGATTCCAACCCTATGCAATACTTGCTCAGCCGTCGACAAGTTAACGGAAAATTCGCTCGATGGATCGTTATCCTTCAGGAGTACGACCTCGAGTTCTCAACACCTAAGAGTAAGAAGGCCCTCATTCTCACCGAACTTGTCATGGCCCTCCCCTCTGACACACCCAGTGCCCCCGTCAACACCGGCTTTCCTGACGAACATCTCTTTTACATCACTTCCGATGATCCTTGGTATGGCGACCTTCTCATCTACCTACGCACTCAAAATTTTGATAACCACCTATCACGAGATGATTTTCGGTGTATTCACCATCAGGCCCCCCGTTATCTCCTCATCGGAGACATCCTATACCGACGGGGCATCGACACCATTCTCCATCGATGCCTGACTATTGACGAGGCTGACAGAGTCTTAAATGACTGCCACAACGGCGCATGTGGGGGCCATCTTTTGGGTATATCCACTGCTCAAAAGATTATCCGGGTCGGTTACTTTTAGCCTACCCTGTTTCATGATTGCATTCATGCCGTGAAATAATGTGAGCAATGTCAGCTCTATGCCAACAAAGCCCGCCCTCCCCCCACTCTTCTTCACCCTGTCATTACTGCGGGCCCTTTTTGTAAATGGGGCATCGACTTTATGACTTGTAATCCCCCCTCCAGCAATGGTCACAAATACATTGTTGTCTCCATTGATTACTTCACCAAATGGGCCGAAGCTATTCCCACTTTCAACAACACCGTTGACACTGCAGCGCGTTTTTTCTTTAACCACGTCATATCCCATTTTGGAGTACCACTCCAACTTGTTTCCGACCACGGGAAACACTTCAAGAATGAGATCTTCGTTGAACTCTCATCTTGGCTAGGATTCTCTCATGAGTTTTCCTCGCCATATTACCCTCAGTCAAACGGACAGGTCGAGGTAGTGAACAAAGTCCTCAAGACCATGTTACAGCGCACGGTTAATAAACATAAAACCAATTGGCATCATATGTTATTTTCTGTGCTATGGGCTTATCGAACGACAGTAAATACCGCTACAGGTTTCACACCATTTCATTTAGTCCACGGGGTCGAGGCAACTCTTCCCATCGAGTGCGAAATTCCCACCTTACGCACCGCAATTGAGCTATTACCTGACACTGCTCCAATGGAGCAGCACTTGCTGAGCTTGGAGTCTCTGGATGAATATCGTCGATCTTCATTATAGAACAACGAGGCAGCTAAAAAATGATCCAAATATACCTTTGATCGCCATGTCAACCTTCGATCATTCTGTGAAGGCGACCTCGTCTTGGCTTATGATATCGCTCTTGATATCATTGGCCACAGAAAATTCGAATCACTTTGGCATGGCCCTTACATCATCCAACATTGCCTCACCAAAGGCGCATACATCCTAGCCTCCCCCGAAGGCCTCTCGCTGAAGGAACCCATCAATGGGTTATATCTCAAGAAATTTTATGCTTAAACATCGTCATACTACTTTAGGTTATTTTCTTTTTTAAAGCATTTTTTAATCTTTTTTCTCCTTCCCTCTCATCTAAACTATCCTTTGTGTTATTGACAGATGCTTCCTCCATTAGATTACCACATCGGTTATGCCGACAGTGCCAGCCGTTGGACACAAAATCTCACTTCGACTGCTTGGGATCTCTACACTCCCTCACATGAAATGCTACATTCAAGCGGCATATGTTTGGGACCAACAACCAACAACCAAGCTGAATACACTGTTGTCATTGGCCTCCTGGACGACGCCCAGCATCATCATATTCATCACCTTAGCATTTTCCTTAACTCTCAACTAGTTGTTCTCCAGCTCAACAATATTTACCGTGTACGCGATCCGTGCCTCTTTCGTAAATACCTGTAGGTTAGACTGCTATCTCGACATTTTGATTCCATTACATTTACACATATTCCAAGACAATTGAATCAAACAATAGATCAAATAGCTAACATGGTGTTAGATTGGCATATATCACATCAAGCTACACATACATAAACATCTCACAAATGCTGTCACAGCATATATATCGAATAGACATCAGCAAAAATATGTAGACAACATCAGGATCTCAAAATGTGTATACTCATGTATATATAAAGACCTCTCAGTCCATCTGAATGTTTACATACAAAAAATACATGTATCCGCAGGCCAATGCAGCACCTCAGTACAAAAACTGGCTCACCAGCCTATAAACAAAAAGATATATATCATACATCAGTCAGGGTGCCTCTATCGCACCCCCACCTACTCCTCCCTCAGGAAGAGGTGGTGGCCCACCACCACCTGCCCCAGGCGGTGGTGGAGGACCACCCACAGGACCCTCTTGCCCCGGCAGCAGGCGTCCACTCATCATCGCAACAAGCACTGCTGCTCGCTGCACTAGGGCCGACCATGGTGGCGGCACCCCCACACACTGCTCCAGGAAGCTCTCATCTTGGATACGAGTCCACATGCCCTCAGGCACATCCTGCAACACCATCTCTAGACGACGGTGTATGTCATCAAAATCTACTCCGATCATCACTGGAGGAGCATGTGATGGCCCCACACCAGGGTCATCAAATAGGCGCCTCCTCACTGCCCTCTTGAGCTCAGCAGGTCACCCTGCGGCATCATCCTGCCGCCGTCTCTCTCCCTGTGATCATCTCTTCGGCTCTCGACGAGTCGACTCTCTCTGCATCTCTACCTCGCACCCGCGAGGTGCCACATCTGCACATGCACAAAGAAACAACAACAGATAGTATCAACATCTATATCATATACATATGGACTGATCTCTCAAAAGACAACATAAATCACAAAACATACCTCGATGGTCAAAAGCCTCCCTTGGAGGCAGCATCATGTTTGGGTCACCTCGGAAGTCAACCCCAGCATAGGGGTACCACAGTACTACCTGCGGCATCTACCGCCATATCCGTGCCGCATCTGCTAAAAAATAGTGGCCACCTTCGCCACCACAGTGGCGAACCAAAACTGTAGACCACCGCCTCAATCGCGGTTCTCATGCCCTCGACATCTCCAGCAGTACCCTCGGGCGCAACATCGACACCCTCTCCAAAAACCAGGCTACCAGGATATACCCAAAAGTGAACTCTCATGTACCTGTGGACCGACAACAGTCCAACTGCGCTATCATCCATGCATGCAGCGTCAGTCCCCATGCAAACTGCTCACCGCCCACCACTCTCTCTAGCACCAGCGGCTGGCCACCACTAATCTGTTGGGTCGCAAGAGACCCATATACCCAAACAATCATTGCCACTATGCAACGATGTGCCAGGGAGTCTATAGCACTAATGCTCACCAAAGTCCCAGACATGAAGTTCTTTCCTGAGCAATATCGCTCGGCGATAGTAACCAGGGTTGTCTCCCTCGGAAGAACAGGCTCTTTCGGTAGGGTCATTCCTCGAAAGGGGAGCCCAGTCAGAAAATATACATCCTCCACCGCAGTGAAGGGGATCTGCTCTCCTCACACGAGGAAACAATGCAGCTCCGGACTCCACATCTAGAGCAGGAACTGTAGTAAATACTCATGTGCCTGTATCAACAGGCACTCAAAGAACTTTAGCACCTCACAGTACCGAAGATGCAAATGGAGGTGTGAGTACTGCAGAGCCGGGAATGAGGATCCTAAAGGCCAATATCAGAGGGTGTGACTGGAAATGTAAATGCAATACAGCGGGAGAGACTACATGCCAGTGTTGAGTATATACCTGAAGGAATGATGTTGATGGATATTGATCAAGTACCTGCACACATAACAACCAATTACCCAAAGTGAACAATATCTAAAGAGAATCAAAGATATAAGCATGTATTAGATAAATGTGACAATGCGCATGCATACTTGACCATGATATGAAAAAAAGGCACCCCGGGGGCTCAGGATGAAAAGTGACTCAGGGAAGTAAAGAAGAAGGAAGATCCACAATTCTTTGTGGTCAGGAAACCAAAAATTATTTTGACTAGCACAAGAGTGGATGACTTGCCGGAAGAAATTCAGGAACTGCTGGAAGAGTTCGCTGACATTGTGGTAGATGAATTACCTCATTCATTGCCGCCGAAGAGGAGCATGAGTCACCATATAGACCTCATACCAGGAGCTAGTTTGCCAAACAAAGCTGCATACAGGTTGATGTCGCAGGAGAACGAAGAGGTCAAAAGGCAGGTGCAGGAACTATTGGATAAAGGAATGATCAGGGAAAGTTTAAGTCTATGTGTCGTTCCAATGGTACTGAGTCCAAAGAAAGATGGAGGTTGGAGAATGTGTACTAATTCTAGAGCCATTAAAATGATAACCATCAGATACAGGTTTCCATTGCCACAGATGGATGACTTGATGGATTGTTTAAGTGGAGAATTGTTTTTTTCAAAGGTTGATTTGAAAAGCGGATACCATCAGATTCGCATGAGGGAAGGCGATGAGTGGAAGACATCCTTCAAAACCAATGAAGGGTTGTACGAATGGCTAGTCATGTTGTTTGGCTTGACGAATGCACCGATTACCTTCATGAGGCTAATGAATGAAGTGCTGAAGGAATTCATTGGTAAGTTTGTCATTGTTTATCTGGATGACATATTGATTTTTAGTAAAACAGAAGTAGAACATCTGAAGCATTTAGCTGTAGTAATGAAGAAGCTACAGCAGGAGAAGCTGTTAATCAACATGAGGAAATATTCATTTATGAAGACAGAACTCTTTTACTTGGGTTTTGTCATATCGGCGAATGAATTGAAGAAGGACCCAAGTAAAGTGGAGGTAATTAAAAATTGGCCAACACCGACAAATATTTTCGAGGTGAGAATTTTTCATGGACTGGCTAGTTTCTACCGAAAATTCATCAGGAATTTCAGTGGAATTAGTCCAGCAATGATGGATACTGTTAAGAAAATACATAAATATTTTCATTGGACTGAAGACGTAGAGAAGAGCTTCAATCTGTTGAAGCGGAGGATCACAGAATAGTCGGTTTTGGTGTTGCCGGATTTTACGAAGGTGTTCTAGGTGAAATGCGATGCAAGTGGCTTTGCCATAGGGGCGGTCTTGAGCCAGGAGGATAGACCAATTGCATATTTCAGAGAGAAGCTGGATGAGGCAAAATTAAAGTACTCCACATATGATAAATAATTTTATGCCATCATACATGCATTAAAGAAATGGAGGCACTATTTGATTCCAAGAGAATTTGTTTTGTATAGTGATAATCATGCATTACAGTTTGTAACTCAACAGGAGAAGTTGAATCAAAAACATGCTAAATGGGTAGAGTATATTCAGAATTTTACATTTGTAATAAAACACATTTCAAGTACTGCTAACAAAGTGGTTGATGCTTTGAGCAGGAAGTGTTTGATGCTGCAGGAGTTCCGAGTCAAAACATTGGGTTTTGAAAATCTTAAGGACATGTATGCAGGTGATGCAGATTTTGCAGAGGCATAGGAGGTAGCTGAGAATCCAGTTCTCAGAGACAGAATCCCATGGATAGATTATATGATCTAAGAAGGATTGTTGTTTAGAGGCAATCAACTATGTATTCCAAATTGCTCCATGAGGGAGAATCTGCTAAAAGAGAAGCACAGTGGTGGATTGGCAGGGCATTTTGGCCACGACAAGACATTTGCAAAGCTAAGCGAAGCATACTTTTGGCTAGGGATGCGGTTGAAAGTCAAGAATTTTGTTGACAGATGTAGAATTTGCCAGCATTCAAAGGGCAGGAAGCAGAATGCGGGATTCTATCAATCATTACCCATACCCGAGAGGCCGTGGGATGAAATCAGCATGGATTTTGTATTAGGATTGCTGAGGACGCAAAGAGGACATGATTCGATCTTTGTAGTGGTTGAAATTTTTTCCAAAATGGCACATTTTATCCCATGCCATAAGACCAACGATGCGACTCACATCGCAAATCTATTTTTCAAGGAGGTCATTCGACTTCATGGATTGCCGAAAAGTATAGTATCGGACAGGGATACAAAATTCATTGGACATTTCTGGAGGACACTTTGGAAGAATATGGGAACTAACTTGATGTTTAGTTCTACCTATCATCCACAGACGGATGGGAAAATAGAGGTGGTAAATAGAAGTCTGGGAAATTTATTATGAAGCTTGGTGACAAAGCACCACAACAGTTGGGACAACGTGTTGCCACAGGCAGAGTTTGCATACAATGACTCAGTGAACAGGAGCATAGGCAAAAGTCCATTTGAAATTGTATATGGCAGGCCAGCAAGAGGAGTTTCTGAATTAAGGGATTCAGAATAGACTGATACTAGCAGTGATAGTGCAAGAGAATTCGTTGAAGCGATGAAGGAACTTCACAGCCATGTGAAGGAGCGACTATTGAAGTCAAATCAGGAATACAAGTGTAGAGAAGATCAGTATCAGAAGCAACTTTAGTTTGAAGTTGGTGATCTGATTCTGGCACATTTGAGGAAGGAAAGGTTCCTGAGAGGAACATACAACAAGCTGAAGATGAAGAAAATCGGGCCATGCAGAGTCCTAAAGAAATTGGGAGAAAATGCTTATGAAATTGAGTTACCGGATGGGATCGGAATATCTCCGATATTTAATGTTTCGGATTTATATCCATATAAGGCTAATGAAGCAGGAGTAGAAAGTGAGGATCAACCAGAGATCCAGTGACAGAAACAGATGTCGATTGCAGAAAATCCACAGATGGAGTGTATACTTGACAAGAGGGTGAGAAAAAAGGCTAGGCGAAAGAAATACTTCGAGTATCTGGTTAAATGGAAGAACCACCCAATGGAAGATGCCCGCTGGCAAAGTGAAGTAGTGATACTAAAGCATGGAAAGACCGTGCAGGAGCTTATGTACAGGAGCCCATGAAAGTTTTCAAGCCGAGGAGTATGATGCAGGAGCATCGCCAACTCATCAAGTGAGCCAACACATCAAGCGGAGATCAGCTGGATAAACAAACCCAAATTTTTGAAGTGCTTTGGGATTGTAGTGCAAGTATTTAATGAACCATTTTATGGAGGCGCATTGTATATTGTATTGGACCTTGAGCCTTTAATCTCTCGTCCTTTGGTAGATAGGAGGAATTTACTAGATTTAATGCTGGTAGCTAGGATTTTTAAGTCTAGATTTGATAGTTTAGAGTCTGAGAGGGAAAACAGATATAGACACCCTCATTTGTATCATTGTAACATTAGCAACAGGAGCAAGAAGAATATAGAGCATAGGATAATAGCAGGGGTTTGTAGAAGAACACCCATGTATAGATCTTGAATTAATAGAATAAGTTGATTCAGATTCATGGCTGTTGTGTTATTCTCTGTGTATGTGTGTTAAATGCTCTACTTATGAAGATTTCTTTATATTATGCATTGTTGTTATGCTGTGCGTATGATTTCATGTGTTAAGATAGAATTCTGAGAGGAAGTGAAGTGAGTTACGATTGTTTCTCCTTTTGAGCAAGGATTCCTGCAAGGAGTGCAGTTGAAGTCATCCGCAAGGAGTGTGTTGATAGAATGCTCAGGGAGTTAAACTCTTGTTCTCAAAGCTCTCAGAAGTGAAAGTGGGTAGATAAAGCCGTGTAAGGAGTGTGCAGGCTAAAGAAAGTCTCAGTCGTGTTTTTGAGCAGGAGCTTTGGAAGACTGTTGCTACAGGTGTGCGCAGAGTCAAGACAACTTCAACACTTAGACATGATGGAATATTGGCCGCAAGGAGTGCGTGCAAGGGTTCTTTCTTCTAAGGATTGAAAGTCATGGAAAAGCTCAGGAGGAATAGACCTTCGAATTTACTGAAGGTTAAGTGTAGGGAAGCTACTGTCAGAAGTTAGGAAGAAGCGTCGCAGGTTGGTGAAGCAGTGAAGAAATCTAGTGGAGAGATGCTCTTTTTATTTAGTGAGTTACGCAAGGAAGAACGGACGGTCAAAATCCTCTGAGGAGATTTCACGAAGTTTCGAGGATCGTTAGATCTTGTAGAAGTGCAATGAGGTTACGGTGAGAGGATTCCAAAGAATTTGAAGCTCAGGAGAAGAAGAGTCGTCGATTCAGAGTCACGGAAGCCGTTGGATCTACACATGGTATCGTGTATTGGGGACTCGGGAGTTGAAGCCCCAAAAGTTGTGCGGCAAGAGCAGCGATATCGCGAGACGCGATATCCCTACAAGATCAGAGCCATTCGTTGTGGAGGATGTGTGTAAGGAGATTCTCTCATCTTGGGAACTTGGACATTGGAGGTCCGAAGGGGAAGTCCTTTAGCTTTGCAAGTGGCAAAGTAGTGAGAGGACAGGAGCCATCCATCTGAGGAGGACAAGTGGCAGAGATCGATGATCTCACGAACTCGGGAGTTCACAGGTTGAACACCCAAGTATTTGGTGTTAAAAGTTGCGAGACGCGAGGTCACGAAGCAGCGAAGTGGCGAGAGGCTGTGAGTCGTCCATCTGGAGAGGACAGGTGTCAGTGATCGAGAGATCTCATGAACTCGAAAGTTCACAGGGTGAGACCCCAAACTTTGGATATTCAAAGTCACAAGGATGCGAGAAGTGAAAAGGATTATAACCGTTGGATCTGCACATAGGATCGTGTATCAGAGTCTCATAAGAAAAGGCCCGAGAGTTTGGCTACAGGGATCGCGAGATTGCGAGAGGCGATATCCCAACATCTGGAGAGCAGTGCGGGCCATAGCGGAGCGCAAGTGGGGTACAGGTGGCACAAAAAACTTGGGATCTCGCCACGAGAAGTCCTGAAATATTGGTGTTAGGATTCACGAGTCACGAAGTGCCGAGAACAGGGGTTCGCGTAGATGTGCGTGACAGAGCATAAGGTGGGACCCACATGATCGATGGGTGGACACGTGTTGCCTAGAGATAGAAGTCAACATTCTGTTGAATTCTCGCATCTCGGGGATTCATGGAATAGGAGGGCGAAAGTTCGACAGTTCAACCTACGAGGTCACAAGTAGCGAAATCCCTCAGGGAAAAGTCAACGAGTTGACTGACCATCAGATCTCGAGGATCCGAGAACCCATTGTTCTACCTTTGAACTCGCAAAATCATGAGTTTTGATTCCCTGATAAATCAAGGGAGGGGGATCACATGAGAGAACTGTGGGAGAAGATTTCCCGATAGGGAAATAGAAGAACCTTGGAGTTCTTCGGGCCGAGAAGAAGAAGGTCCTGTGAGAGTGGATGTACCCGTGGTTGGCATGCCTGCGTCAAACTTGCAAACTTGAAAGAAATAGTGAAAGAATCCCAAGCTCATTCACTCAAGAGGTGATGTAAATAGATCAAATGAAACGCTACTTGTAGAATCTTAACAAGGAAAGAGGATCCTCCAAGAGAATATAGGCAGCATAACAATACAAATGAATTCCATGAAAATGTAGTGCACCCATGGCCTCTTTTTATAGCATGTATTTGAGGCATTATTCAACAAGATTTTAGTGTAAACAAGGGGCCCTTTAGGGCACCCTTAGGTCTTTGACCAACCCCCTAGTTGGATTTAGCCAAGATTTGGATGTCAAATCGACTTGGAAGCCGAACCAAAAGTGGGTGGAGGGCCGACCAAAATCATAAATGCGCCATTTTGAGGTGTGCACAGCTTTTAGTGTCCACATTCACACATCGGGCACATGCATGCTTTCTAACATTTTTGACTTGTGCACGTGCACGCGCTTCCTGTATATCCTTAGCGCATGCTGATTTTATAATTGGTTGTATAGTTTTGGACTTTTTGGAAATGCATTTTTTTGGCCCTTGGGTGAACTAATAGATGTTTGAAGATGTTGGATTCCTGTAACCATTTGCGGACGAAATTTTAGTGATAATAGATGCCCCCTGATGGATGAGGTTAGGAGCATATGTATAGCCAAAATTCATCAATGATTCTTCTACTAAGAGTACCATTGTAAGAAAGAGCGATAATGAGAGTGTCAAGAGAAACCTGTTGGAGGGAGAGGGGAACCTGTAGGGCCCAATCCTTTCACAAGGTGTGAAAAAATAAAACTGTGTACAAACAAGGTGGGCATGCCCCATGCTCGTGTCATGTAACTCAAAAATGTGTAATACAGTAACTGAAGTTGTGTGTTGGTGTAGATGACTGCAGTGCCCTCAGGGGAGTGTTGATAATAGTAGAGGATAATTATGATGGTGAATAAACTATGAAAAGAGGCGATGACACTTATAAGAAGTGTCGAGGATTCGCAGGCATTGATGGCCCAACAAGTTTTAGAGGTCTTCAACAAATATAAAAACAATTGCAATATTCGCAAAGTAAGACCCACCGCAACATGAGAAAGTGTTGAAGTCGAATGTGGTGGGGGTCAATGACATCAGAGAGAAATGATGGTTCTCTCTGTGCCATTCGATACTCCTTATTGTAAAGGTAATGAGAGTCGAGATATTGATGCATTTGGAACTGTGTTGATGTCGACAGAAAGGGAGATGCAACCTCGAGAAGCAAAGGGCTTCATGAAATCCATTTGGACAAATTTAGGAACTGATGAGTAACATGGATGAAGTCCAGGAGTAGTGAGACTCAACACTGCCTTTGGTTGGGGAGAGATGTAAAGTGGAAACAACCGTGAAACTGAATCTAGTGTCAAGGGGACAGTTAGATGAGGGTAAATTGTGCCAGAGGCGTGACAAAATGGATAAACGCAAACATCAAAAGGTGTATGGGTTGTAGGATACTTGGGGTTTATGGATAATTTCATTGATGTCAGGAAGTGAAAAATGCCCCAACCAAGGGTGAAAACGGTTGCTTTGCTGGAAAAGGAAGGTCACTAAAGGTGACAACAAAAAGCTATGCAAATGCTGGAAAAAGGGTTTGTACAATTACTAAAAGAATAAAGAATGAGTTGGGATAACTGTGAAGATACAGAAACGGGTGCCCCAGTGTAAGATGGCTTGGCCTAACGATGGCGCAAGTTATTTGGAAAACAAGTGGAGGGTTGGGGCCCCATAGATGGGTTTCTATATTAGGGAAATGTATGGAGGACAATCTGCAGATGAGAAAACTGACGGTGGATGAAATGGATGGTTAATGATACTACGGAGGTGCATTCAAAATAGAACCATGATGAAGTAACCTGGGAGTCCATTGGGTAGGATAGAAAAATGAGGAAAAGGAGTATGTGTTTGGTTCTCGACGATGCATAAGACTATTGAGACTCCCATCCCTAGAGGGTGAAAAAACAACATGAGTGTCAAAGTGCCAAGGGGGACTATGAATGGGACAACTCATGTGGGGGAGAGTGATACCGGGTGACAGTACCAAAATGCAGTGAAGGAAAAAATACTGCAGAGTTGGACATAGGGATCCTTAGAGGTAAAGATCGAAGGATGTAACTGGGAGATGCATTCTATATTCAGAGGGAATGACTACATGCCAGTGTCGATAATATACCTAAGAGGATATTGTTGATGCATAATGATCAAGTACCTATACACATGAAAACCAAATACCCGATGTGAACAATATATGAAGAGAAAGATCATCTAACAAGTATTTAATAATGTGTGAATGTAAGTATGCGTACCTGAGTGTAACATGAGAAAAATGACCCCCAAGGGCTGAGGATGGAAAGCGTCCCGGGGAATGGAATGGGGTAGGTGGCGGGATTCTAATCCTGTGGCTGGAGACGGATCAAAAAATGGACACCTGGAGCTCCCAGAATTGAGTCTGGAAGTTGGGAAAAATGGACTATATATAGCTGTAGGGCCCACCTACCTATAGATGTTGTACTTGATGTACTATTTTTTGTA
>ML779011.1:1288122-1314178 GCA_009831015.1 Picea engelmannii | reverse complement strand
TATATATATATATATATATATATATATATATGGATATACATTTAGGGATCTTTGTGGTGTTCACATGTGTTGATGTTTTTTAGTGCTTTTTAATGATGTCTAATCTATATGTTGTGATAGGTTGTTGATGATTTATGTATGCTTACTGGTATCTTGATGTGATAAATGTCAATATAACACTAGGTTAGCCATATTATCTTCCATTTGATTAAATTGTCTTGGAATGTGTGTAAATGTGATAGAATCAAAATGTCAAGATAAAAGTCTAACTTGCAGGTATTTGCAGAAGAGGCAAGGATTGCAGAAATGGTACACATTGTTGAGTTGGAGGACAACCAGTTGAGAATCGAGTAAGAAGCTAAGGTGAAAAATATGGCGATGAATGGACACAATGAGGAGACCAATGACGACGGTGTACTCTGCTTGGTTATTGGTTGTTGAACCCAAAGATATGTCGCTGGAGTGGAGTAGCTCATGTGAGGGGGAATAGAGGGTCCAAGCGGCCGAAGCGAGATTCTATGTCCAACGGCTAGCTCTATCGGTGTACCCAATGTGGTAAATCGATGGAGGAGGCATATTTCAATAACACAAATGGTAGATTAGATGTAAGGCATGGACAAAAAGATTAAAAACTCTACAAAAAACATACAAAAAGAAAAATCCTAGTGTAGAATGGCTACGCTCAGACGTAAAATTTCTTTAAGTACAACCCATTGACGGGTTCTTTGAGAGGGTGGCCTTCAGGAGAGGCTATAATGTATGCGCCTTTAGTGAGGCAATGTTGGATGATGTAAGGGCCATGCCATAGTGACTCAAATTTTCCATGGCCTAGAGTATTGTGAGTGATATCATAAGCAAGGATGAGGTCGCCTTTGTTGAATGAGCGAAGGTTGACATGGAGATCAAAGGTGGCCTTTGACCGTTTCTTGGCTGCCTCATTGTTCTATAATGAATATCGATGATCTTCATCCAGTGACTCTAAGTTCAGAAAACACTGCTCCATTGGAGCAGTGTTGAGTAATAGCTCAATAGCGATTCCTCGACCCCGTGGACTAGATGAAATGTTGTGAAACAAGTGGCAGTTTTAACTATCGTGCGATAATCCCATAGTGTGGAGAATAACATATGATGCCAAATGGTCTTATGTTTGTTAACCATGCACTGCAACATGGTTTTGAGGACCTTGTTAACTGCTTCTACCTGTCCATTAGATTGAGCATAGTATGGGGAAGCAAACTCGTGGGAGAAGCCTAACCTAGATGAGAGTTCGACGAAAATCATATTCTTGAAATTTTTCCCGTGGTCAGAAACTAACTGTAGTGGTACTCCAAAGTGGGAGATGACGTGGTTAAAGAAAAAATGTGTTGCAGTGCCAGCGGTGTTGTTGAAGGTAGGCATGGATTCAGCCCACTTGGTGAAGTAATGGACTGCAATGACAATGTATTTGTGTCCATTGCTAGATGGAGGGTTGCAAGTCATGAACTCGGCAGTAATGACTGGATGTAAAAGAGTGGGTGGTGCTCATGCTTTGTTGGCATAAAGCTAACATTTATCACATCACTTCACAATGTGGATGCAATTGTGAAACAATGTAGGCCAAAATTATCTGGCATGAATGATTTTCTAAGCAGTGGACATCCCTGAGAGGTGACCTCTGCAAGCACCGTTGTGGCAGTCATTCAAGAATATATAGGCCTCGTATATAGTCAAACATCGATGGAGTATAGTGTCGACCCCTTGTCGATATAAGATATCACTGATAAGGAGGTAGCGGGGGGCATGATGACAAATTCGTCAATGATCATCCCTGGAGAGGTGATTTATGAATTTCTGTGTTTGGAGGTAGACGAGAAGATTATCGTACCAAGGATCATCTGAGGGGATGTAAAAGAGATGTTTGTCGGGGAAATTGGTATTGACAGGAGAATTGGTAGTATCTAAGGGAAATGTCGTAATGAGTTCGGTGAGGATGAGGGATTTCTTGCTCTTGGGTGTTGAAAATTCGAGATCATACTCCTGAAGGATGATGATCCATCGAGCAAATTTCTCTTTAATTTGTCAGCGACTGAGCAAGTATTGCATGGGGTTGGAATCTGCTATGACTCTGGTAGTTAAAAGAAGAATATAATGGTGCAATTTCTGGACTCCAAGGGCCATTTTCTCTTCGTGATTGTATTTCAAGGGTGTCCCTGAAAGATTTTTAGTAATTTAGTAAATTACATTCTCATGATCATCATCCCCTATTTGGATGAGAACTCCTGCTACTGAGATGGTTGAGGTTGATATGTAGAGGATATAGTCGCAGTTGTAGTCGAGTGGACTAATCAATGGGGCATTGGAGAGTGCCTCTTTAAGATCATCAAAATTGGTTTAGGCATGTTCATCCCAATGGAATGGGATGTCATGGCATAGCAAGCGAAGGAAGACATGTGCACGAGTGGCATAATCTAGGACAAAGTGTCATAGAATGTTAGATTTGCCCTGTAGGCTCTGCAGTTGGTGTAAATTTCGAGGAGGTGGAATTTCTGTGATGGCTTGGAGTTTGAGGGGGTCCATGGTAATGCCATGTTGGGAAATGATGAACCGAAGGAGGCACCTAGAAATGACGCAAAAAACACACTTGAGGGGTTTCAAGTGGATGTTGTACTGACGACACCTTTGGAAGATGATTCGTAAATCATCGAGATGCTGAGTGTGTTTCTTGGATCGAGCTGTGAGTTCATCCAAGTATGCGAGGATGATATGAGGTAGATCATGAAAAATGTATGTCATATCCCATTGGAAAGTTGTGCCAGCATTCTTGAGGCCAAAAGGCATGACACAATATGCAAAAGTACCCCAGGGGGTAGTGAATGCAGTTTTGTATTGATCAGCTGGGTGAATTTGAATTTGGTTGTAGCTAGAGAAACCATCCATGAAGGACAAAGCCTCATGACTGGCACAATCATCGATAATTTGGTTGATAAATGGCATTGGGAAGTTGCCTTTGGGACAGGCGTGATTGAGATCGTGAAAGTTCGTACAGACATGGATGGTGCCCTATTTTTTGTTAACAGGGACGAAGTTGGAGACCCATGACGTATAGGCGATGGGGTAGATGAACCTTACAACACATAATTTGTTAATCTCAGCCTTGATGGTCGGCGCTTTGGATGGGTGGAGTGGACATTTCTTTTGATGGACAGGTGTGATATTAGGCCAAGTGTCAATACAATGTTCGACAATAGAGGGGTCAAGGCTAGGCATCTCTGTGTATGACCGGGAAAAAATGTCCCGGTATTCCTGGAAGAGAGATTTTTAGGCTATAATTTCTTTAGGAGAGCATGCAGCGCCAATGGTGATTTCCTCTATGATTCCATGTTTGATGGAAATATCGATTTTTATGGTGGAGGAAATGTTGTCCATATTTCCTTCTTCAAAAGCGTCGGGGGAAAGGATAGGGTTATTGAACCAATCTATATGCCCGGATGGGAGAAAATATTTGGTTTTGACTGGGTATATGGGGTTTTGGTTAGGATACACGAAGGCTTCCCATTAAAGAAAGATCACTTTGTGGTGGAGCGCATCCCATGGGCAATCGAGGGTAGTTAACTCCTCAAGGATATCGAGATATTGTGGGTTAAAAATGGCAGTGGTGCGTAAAATTTTCGTGGGAAAATGAATTGGAGAATTGGGGGGATTTGGAGGTAAATCCTCATATAAGTTATCCAAGAACCATGGAGGAGTAGGGAGGGCCTCAGGCTTAGGAGAAATGATATGAATAACCTCTGGTGATGGAGTAGGGGTAATCACCAATTCTACTAAGGGGGGTGTAGGATTTTGAATTAGGGCCATTTGGCGATGCCTGTATTCAATGATCATAGGACATTAGTATGTTAAATGATCTAATGATTCACAGATAGAGAAAGGGAATCTCATACGTTCATTGATTGAGGTCATGACATAATGGATTTTAGTGAAATTTGTTTGAGATGATGCAGATGGAGTGGGTTCTTGCTGAAATCTCTACCGAAATTGAGGTAGCACTAGACAATGGTGCGTATAATGGCCATATTCTGAATAGATGGTGCATGTGAATTTGGTTCGCAGTCCTTTGCTACTTGTTTTAGGGGAGATAGCAGCAGTACTAGATGAAGTGATGGACGGTGTTGGTGCTCAAGGGAGTTGAATTAGATTGCGTAGCTCAGGTAGAGATGGGAATTTGTTGGTGGGGTGTCCATCTTGCTCGCATAGAGAAAAAGGAGGTTGGATGTGAGGAGAAAGGGGAGCGATGGGCGCTTTCTTCTTTTGTTTGCCCTTGGTTGTAGCAATGGTGTTAGCAAATGGGGGTGGGGGTGGTGTGGTAGGAGTAGGTACTAGGATCTACATCGGGATTCCTTCTGTTTGGGGAGGGAGTGATGGTTTAGGGACCATCGCGGGGGGATGTAGATACCAGACTAGAATGACCAGCACCATATTGGGGAGGGTAAGCGTTGTGACTACCTGGAAATCTTGTATGCTTGGTGGGGGGTGTTATCCCCAATTTCTTGGGATAACTAGGAGATCATGTCTCAAGCCCCACAAGTCCTAGACATGGAGTACCGAGAGCAGGATTGACATTAGCATGGCCCTAGAGGGCCCATCTTTCTTCTTCTTCAGCAGACTTGTCCTGTCAGCAGCAACAACATCCATCACCTTTGGCTTGGACTTGTATCGGACAAGACTCTTGCTCCATGAGGTAATTGGTCCAGGTATCATGGTATGTGTCATATATGATCATTATAACCTTCAGATATATGCATCAAATTCCTTTCATTTCTGATGACTGCTTGGATCTTACATTAACCCACTTGACCATGGTAGGGGGGATTGACAAGGTACCCTAGCAAGCTTGTACCCATAGGTTTTGGTTAGACACTAGGGGGTATTTTGAAGGGAAATTGTCTGCTCCCATCATATCATCACTGTTACATCTTATCTCCCACTCATCTATCCCATTCCCCTGGTCCAGACATTAGGATGACCTGGTTTTGGGGTTACACCTTATCTCGTGGGAAGAAGGGGCTAAAGGCCCAGGAGGTAAAAGCAGCTGGTAAGAAATACAAGCCATAAAAAATTAAAACCTAGAGATGCCTCACCCAGGGATCCTTGAGAAGGCAATAAAAAGCCTCTCAACAAGAAACAAGAGGGACTCGAAGAAAAATGACAAAACAAGACCTAGCCAAGAGGATGGGGGGTCTCATCACGAGCCAGCCCATTATGTTCATGGGTACCTAGAAGTATGACATTGCCATTATTTGGTTACCACGCCAAGGTAGTGACCTTTGACTGCATGTCCAAGGGAAAGGGGGTCTCATCATGAGCCATCCTTATCATCTCTGTGAAAGTACTTGTGGGTAACACTATCAGCTCTGGTCACCATGCCAAGGCAGTGTCCTCTAGTTAGACCTTCAAATAAAAAGAAAGAAAAAGTAATAAAGAAAAGAAAGAATAAAGGCAATAAAGGGTTTGGAAAGAATTGCATCCATGACAGGTACAACTCACCCTCTACAAATGAACCCATGGATAATATCACCCTTGTTTTTCACTCTACCTCTATGTCTGGACATTCTTTGACCACACCACCTCGTGTTACATGGCTTGGATGATATCCTCTGGAAACTTTCCTTTTCTTATGGATGTTGGCCCAATAGGGAATTTTTCCTTTTTCTTCAACTTTGTATAGTAGGTCATTCTAATGTCTTTGAGCTATTGGATGATATGCTAGGGGTTTTATGCATGCATTTAATAAAATTAATGATAAAATATGATTGGCATTCCTATGAACCCTATGAATAATGAGCCCATGGAAGGCAAAGTTTTTGATGTGCAAGATCATGCCCGACGGACAGGTACTAGTTGGACCAGTACACATGGGGAAATGATTAGTTTGGACCTCCATGGGGATGAAGATCCCATCAGATGGTTGTTGGGACCCCATTAGGGGTAGAGACAGGACAGTGATTGGTCGAGCCTTTTCAAAAGAGAAGAAGGAGGATATTTTCATCCAGGACACCTTGGATGAGCCCAGCCCTAGGGGGTTGACCCACTACAGGTGGAACATGTCCCTCTGATGGCCCAGGACATCATCTATAATCCCTTGACGTCACCTCCAGTGCATGACAATTTGACAGGGCAGTTTGTCACGTGTGGCAAAGTTTAGAGGCCCAAGGAGGACCAACGTTTGTCATCTAGTGCTATATTTTTCCCTAAAAAGGGCCAACGTCTCCCTCAAAGGGGCTTGACATCTTTCTTATTGCTCATTTAGGGTTTTCATTTACCAATTTAATGTAAAACAATATGATTTTGGTTAGTAGCCTTGTCAGCTATTTTTTATGACCTAAAATTAATTAAAAGGTCATGATACTGTATATATTGAGGATGTTTTTCCCTCATTTGGACATAACGCAATTCACTCACACTTGTGAGGTCTGATTTTTGCGCCCTTCTAGGGTATTTTGTCTTTCTAAGAGAGGTGCACTTATTATTGAATAATTTTTTGGCATCTTTTGTCATTTCTCTCCAAGGAAGGTTTACAACTAGGGTTTTCACATGCTTTCTTCATGATATGTAAGTGATTTTCTTGCAAAAATTCTTAATTGAATGGTTGTAGGTTTAATTTCTTGCATTTTCTTATTAAATTGCTGATTTGAAACCCTAGGTAACAAGAACACAAGTAGGTCCTTGTTTCATGTCCCCTTAGAGAGAAATATTTCGACCATTGAAGAAGAAGGATTGAGCCTAGCCTTTGCTACACTCATCTTGCTTCTTCCCTTAAGCTAGCATTGAATTTTATAGGTTGAAAAGGGGGTGACATCCTAGGCCTAGGTTATCTACACCTAGGGCCATCATCTTCTAGGGTTTGAAAGCCTTGTCTTTACAACACTTTCTCTCACCTCATCCTTTAGTTAAATTTATCATTTATGCTAGCTGTTTTGACTCTAGGGCTCTACCTTTGCAGCACTTTAGAACCCTTCCCTCTTGTCTTTAAGTATTCATCCTTTCAAGACCTTGTTCCCTTACCTTGTTTCACTCCATATACCCTAAGGCACTGATCTTTGGCCTCCAACGTTGAAGTCCTAGTGTCCAAAACAACTCTCAAAACTTTGAATTTTGAAATGCTAACTAACAAACTAACCTAATTAAGGCTAACGTCACAGTTGGTTATCTCATCTTGACGCAACAAATGTTGAATATAGGCAATTAAATGATGATTTAAAGCATTTATTGAGTAAAGTGTTGGTTGGATACATTGTTGGCTTGATCATCTTGATAGTTATTAATGAATTGATGTTTTTTCCATAGCTAATTGATAAAACGTTGACCTCATTGATATCTATTTTTTTTACATTGCTTATTAATTGATATCAGATAGTCATTGAAGTACTAACCCATTGAGTTATAGCCTGCATATATACTGTACTATTGTTGTCTTGTTCTGGGCAAGTGTTTTCATTTGGGCATACACTTCTTTATTGGTTGATTAGACGGACTGTCTGACCTTGGTGGTAACCTGTGAAGGGGAAACTTTAATATTGACTTTATACCTTTGCCTCTTCAAAACCCTAGGTTACCAGGGACATCTCCCTTGGGTTAAACTCCTTAAATAGAAAGAACCTCCCCATTGAGGTGACATTGGGTGAGGAAGGTTCCTGTTATGCCATTTTTGTCTCTATCCTTTAGCCTTTGACCTAAACTACAAATTGTGCGATAACATTTTGGCGTCATTGGCGGGGATCACTGAGTCAATCTTCCTCAATGACAAATCTTTTGGTAAGCCTTGCCTCAAAAACCTTTCTCTTACAAGCTTACCTGGCGAATCCACTAGACTTTATTTCCCCTTTCTTTGATAGTTTTAAGTAAATTATCTGGCGACTCCATCAATGATGACCCATAGCGGGCGACAATACTCAAATCCCTCTACTGTGGCCACTATCACTCTAACAAGATCTGCGCCTCTAGTTAATCCTGATCCTCGCAAATGGTCTTACTTGGAGAATTTCAACTGTTTCGACTTTAGCAACATCCAAGGGGGGCTACATGAATTACCCGAGGATGCAAACTCTTGGCTACCTTTCTTCTTAGGAAAGGGCACCCCTGGAAACTCGCATTGGACCCATTTCTGTGATAGTTTTGATTTTCATTTGGCTGGTCAAGATCACCCAGATGTCTTCATGAGGCTCTTTGCAAGTTCCCTTATAGGAGATGCTAAAGTTTGGATTGATGGGTGTCCTAAGGGAAGCATAAAAAACCCTAAATAACTACAAAAAGTCTTTAAAATAAGGTGGTGTGATAGTGAACATTCACAAGACTCCTTTTCCCAATACTTTAGCATTTGCAAAGGACCCTATGAGATTGTCAGAGATTTCAGTGATAGGTTCAACCTTCTCCTCAAAAAGTTCTGTTCAAAGGTGGGCTCACAACAAGCCATCATCGATCACTTCTTGTGCTCCTTAGAGGGAACCTTGCAATTCAACGTTAAGGAAAGGTCACCAACAACTTTAGAAGAAGTGCAAGATCTGGCCTTCCAGATTGAAAGGAACCTTGACTTTGACGATTACATTCATCAGAGAAATCTTACACAAAATTGTGAACTATGGGATCCTGGTAATGAACCTATGGTGAAACCTGAACCTCCAAGGATCCTCCAAGTCAAACTCGCGCCCACTAAGAGGAGATGGAGCATTTCCCATGAAAGTGTTATTCCTCCCCAAGAACCCCCTTTGAAAAGGACCCATATGAAGGATGAAGTTGAGTTTGTCTTACCCGAAAATGTTGAACCAAATCTTTCTGAAGACTTCTCTCATTTTATCCACCAAGCGGGACACCTTGTTTCCAGAGTTTGTGAGTTCACACCTTTTTATGTCTCCCTCTGAGTCAAATACTTTCTCTTTCGCAACTATCTCCTGCACCCAAGTGCCACAACATACATAATGACAGAAGAAGTTATGCATCAATTAGGTCTAAGAATCTCACAAGAAAATACCGGAGATAACTTTGCAAAAGGAATCATTAACAACCTTGAGGTGGCATTTGACTCCTGCCCCAGTGCTCCTTTCTTAATAAATGTGGTCATCATAGATGATGTAAACAATTTTGAGATTATTCTTCACAAAGACCTCATAGAACACTTGAATGGAAGCATTACAAGAAGCAATCCATAGAAACTATCCCTCATCCTGAAGGGGGATTTTTCACCATCTATAATGAGCCTTTCGTTGGCTCACCAGTTGAGACCCCCGATGAGGCAAGTGACCAAATTTTATGCATCAATAGTGGGCTTAATGATTGGTTCATTCAGGAAGGGAAGTTGGATATGGACACCATTGAAGAGATAGAAGGAATCTGGACCTTGGAGTTCGATGGGTCACACTCAAGCTCTGGATCAGGCGTTGGAGTAGTTTTAACAGTGCCTTCAAGTGAGGTATTTTACCACTCATATAGGCTGGAATTTCATTGCACCAACAATGTGGCTGAGTATGAAGCCTTGATTCTGGGACTCAATCTAGAAATTGACAAAGGTGTTACAATCCTAGAAGTAAAGGGGGACTCAGACCTCATTGTGTCGCAAGTTTTGATGAGATTTGCCACTAAAAATGAGAAGTTGAAAAAATATCGAGATGTGGCTCAAACCCTTTCAAAATCCTTCAGAAAAGTATCGATCGAAGCCATTCCTCGAGAAGAAAACCACATGGCTGATGCTTTGGCTATCTTAGCCTCTACTTTACAACCATGTGAAGGACCTTTTCACGACCTATGCAAGATGGAGGTTCTTTTTAGGCCCTCTGTTCTTGACAATTTGGAGCATTGGCAGGTGTTTGAGGATGATGATCAAATTATCAGATTCATGGAAAATAGAAAAGAATTTACCGATTCGCAAGTTGATTTCCTGGTCGACTCTATGGATTTAGAAGTTATCAACCTGCAAAACAATACCTTACCAAAGGGTTGTATTCCCCTAGAAAACCTTTTTGATAGGCATGATGTTTTCAAGGGAAAGAGAACCAATAAGCAAGCTGAAGAAGCCTTGGAATTCAATATCAGTACAGAGATGGACCCAAGGATGGTCAATATAGGAAAGGGGACCACTGAGAAAGAAAGAAAGGAGATACTAGTGCTCATCAGAGAATTTAGAGATACCTTTTCTTGAAACTATGATGATTTGAAGGCCTATAGGGGGGATGTCATCCAACACGCCATACCTTTGGTAGAAGGAGCCAAGCCATTCTGACAAAATCTAAGGCATATCAACCCAAATTTGGCAAGCCAGATACAAAAGGAGCTCCAAAATATGGTTGATGCTGGTATCATAGACCCTATCAGGTACTCTTCTTGGATGTCAAACTTGGTAGTTGTTCGAAAGAAAAATGGTGATATATGTCTGTGTGTTGATTTCCGCAACCTCAACCAGTTGTCTTTGAAGGACAATTATCCCCTCCCAAACATGGAACACTTGATTCAATGGTTCACAATGGCAGGGATGATTTCTATGCTATATGGGTTCTCAGGGTACAACCAAGTCTTACTCAAAAGGGAGGACCAACTCACTACACCTTGGGGAACTTTTATGTACTTAAGGATGTCGTTTGGTCTTATGAATGCTGGTGCCACTTTTCAGAGAGCAATGGACTTTTCCTTTAGAGAACTTATACAAAATATCATAGAAATTTACCAATATGACCTTACAGTTGTGTCCAAGGATAGGAAAGACCATCTCTCCCACCTTAGGATTATTTTTGAGCGATGTAGAAAGTATGGTATCTCACTGAATCCTAAGAAGTTTTTTTTTGGGATTGATGAAGGAAAACTATTGGGACACGTGGCCTCACAAGGAGGAGTCTCCATTGATCCTAAAAGATTCCAATCAATAAAGGATGTCCGCCCTCCGGCCAACAAGAAAGCCCTGCAATCTTTTCTCGGAAAAATCAACTTCATCTGTAGATTTGTGCCAAATTTTGCTGAGAGGATAAAACCTTTAAGCGCTCTACTGAAAAAGGATGTTGATTTTAGGTGGGGAGATGAGACCAATAGATCTTTTAAGGATATCAAAAACACTATCTCCCAAGCCCCCGTCTTGATTAGTCCTGATTTTTCGCAAGATTACATAATATTCTCATTTGCATCCCAGGATACTATTGCAGGTGTCCTGATGCAAAAAGACGCTAATAAATATGAACATCTCGTGGCCTTTATGAGAAAATTCCTAAGAGACTCAGAGTTAAACTACTCCATCATAGAGAAACAAGCCTATGCCTTGGTCAAATCCCTCAAACACTTCAGGAACTACATCGGTTACAATAAAATCAAGGCTTATGTCCCATACCCAGCTGTGAAGGACGTTTTATCACAACAAGACTGCATGGGTACTCGAGGAAAGTGGGTTTCCAAAATACAAGAGTATGAATTCGAAATAAAACCCACCAAGATAATAAAAGGACAAGGTTTGGACCAAATGTTGACTAAAAGCAATCAGGAAGCCATACAGATGGGTGAGAATGAGCAAGTAAATGTAATGATCAATGAACTAGAACATGACAAGTGGTATTCCGATATCGTTTATTATCTAAAGAACTTGTGTTGCCCTGATCATTTAGTGGATTACAAGAAAAGGGATTTGATATTGAGAGCTATGAAATATTTATTGACTGAAGACAAACTTCAATGGAAAAATCCTGATGGCGTTATACTTCGATGTGTGAACAAGGAATACGCAAAGAAGATATTGGAAGAATTGCACTCTGGGCATTGTGGTGAACATTTTTCTTCTTGCACTACTGCCCATAACATCTTGAGGGCCAACTATTATTGGCCAACACTCTTTTAAGACACTTACCAACACGTTCGATCTTGCCAATGTTGTCAGTACTTCTCCAGAAAACTGAGACTCCCAACGCAGCCTATTATCACTGAAATTTTGCCCGCACATGGTGACAAGAACTCAGCATCGTCAAAACAGGAATGAAGTCATTCATGGCACTGGATTAATTTCACAGCATTGAAAAAGGGTCAAAAACCATACAAAGTAACCAAAAATTGAAGGGCGCTTTATAGAAGATGGGTGCGTGCGCATATGCACGGAACAAAAACATACAATGCGCACATGCGCGCACGATGCGCGACTGTTAGCGAAAAAACCCGCGCACCTGCTAAATGGTGCATTTATTGAATTGGTAGGCCTCCCAACCACTTATGGACTAGCTCCCAACCTGATTTGACCATCAAAACTGAGCTGAATCCGCATGGTAGGCTGGTCAAAGACCTAATTGAGCCCTAAAGAGCCCCTTTTCACACCTCAAAGGAGTTACATAATCACCCAATGCCATGCTATAAAAAGCCATGAAGAAACATCATTTTATCAAGTAATTTCATGTAATGTTATGCTGCTTAGATTGTTTTAAGGACTCACTCCTTGACAATAACACATTAGCAACATTTCATTGAGCTATCCACCTCTCTCTTGAGTGGATGTGCTAGGAGTTCTTTCACCATCATTTTCATTTTCTTATTGTAAGGAGAGCAAGTTTGTGAGGGCCTCAAGAGCCTTCCATTGGAGAAAGAAGGGACTCATAGTCCCCTTTCTTCATTGTGCTTTGGATTTCATCAATTGATTAGCCTAAAAACATTGGTGATATTGGTCTTTTTGTGTTTGTTATTTCTTTATCCATATGCTCATAGTTTTAGTTTGTTTTAATTTAATTCTTGCTTATAGTTTTGTTGTTCTTTTTCTAACTCTTTCCTCTACAGTTGTCATGCTCAGCAAGACCCAACTGGGCATGTAAGCACCCTTTATTTTCTCACCAAGCGACGAATTAGGTCTAAACAGATTGGCGACTCCACTGGGGAGAAGGTATCAATTCCTCCCTCATTTGGGCTTATTTTGCTTTCCTTTTGATTTCATTAACTTGCAGGTTCACAAACCGGCCTCTGCCGACCTGCTAACCAGTCAATTCACAACAAAATTGAGAGAAATCCACCCGGATTTTTCTTCTCGGCCGTTTGTCATAGGTGCGCGGGTATCCCACCCCACAGATGCGCATTGTGTGCGCATGTGCCTGCGCAACATTCTTATTCTGCACACATGCACTTTCTTTCTCAATTCTATCAGTGCGCAGGCGCCATATGCGCCTCTGTCTACACTAGGGGCCGCGCATCTGAACTAAAATTTACATTGTAAGGTATTGGATGTGGGGAAAGTCATTTTCCTTCTTAAGAATGATGTTATGCATGCTCTAAATACTGCACCACTTGGATCCCTCAACTTATAAAGGGGATAGTCAAACAAACATAGGCACTTAGGTGAATAAAAATCAATTTCCCTTATTTGCTTTTTGCCACGTGGATGGCTTGCTTTGATTTGTAAGTCTAAGGAAAACATCAATTTTAATCACATCTAAACTCACATTTGGGACTAGAAATTGAAAGTAACAATCTTGAGTATGCTCTTCTCTTGCGCTTTCAAGCGGTCTTGAGAATCAGAAAGAGATTGCGAAAACAATCTCATCTCCCTTAACAAAATTTCAAAACCTTTAGGAGAGGACAAAGGCCTTTTTTGGACCCCTCTTAGTTTCATTTTTCAAACGTATCTTAAATTTGTAACGGGCCCATACATGCCCACATGTCACAAAAGTAGGATAGTGGTTGGAATTTTTCTTTCTTAGATAAAAAAACTAGGAGAGTTTAAAGGTTTGTAATGGGCCCACACATGCCCACATGTTCAATCTAGGATAGTTTCATGCTTTTTCTAGATTAACTCACACATAGGGAGATAAAGGATAGTAACAGACCACATGTCCACATGCTAGTTTCCTAGACCTTTTAAAATTCCGCAAGGTTGTACCAATGACATCTAGCTAATTAGGTAATCACACTCTTGTAAGGACCAAGCGAAGTCCACATACAGCAAGGTGACATCTAATTAACTAAAATTTGGCACACTTTCACTCACACACAAAAGTCACTTTTTCACACACATAGCCTCTTCTCGAAACGTGGAGGTCTAGGTAGGTTTCAACCAAAGGGATTCTGAAAACACCCCATCATTTCTTGACAGGACTATCCACTCCCACTTTTAATCAAACGAGGTTGGTTTTTACCCCCAGCCTCACAAAACAACTTCATCTAAAAACTTTCTAAAAACTCACTAATTTTTCCTCCACAGGAGGTGCCAAAAGAAGTTTTTAGTCTAGGTAGGATTTCGGGGATAGGTATCCAAATAACTCCTCGTTATCTGGTTCTCACATTTTCAGACATAGAAGTTGACTAATAGGGAACTTCAAATCCTCCAAGTCCAGTGTTCCAATCACCATAAGGCAGGGAGATACCCATGAAGGGTCGAAGGCCAAGGTCCAGTTGTTCTGTGCGTCCCCCCTTGAGGCACCCACCTCTTGGATGGGATCCAACCCGTGACCCATTTCTTAGGCCGAAAATCTAAATGTCGCACTTGGACCGAGGTACCTAGTGTCCAACTTTAGGACATCTACCCAGGTGGCGATTGTGGGCTGCAATCGCACCTTGATTGGATTTTGTGTGGCTATTGGGAAGTATCGCCAGTTCTTTCGAGATATGCCCCCTCTACCCCTCATTATAACCAATTACTTCATCCTTCACTAGTTTCTCTTCCGGTGACTTCAGACCCCACTGTTGAGTACTATTGGAAGGTCTAATGCTATTTGAGAGGAAGGATGTTACGTCTTCTAGGACATGAGAATTTTCTTTCTTTTTTATTCCCCCACGCGGACAAAACCCTCTTACCCACATATATGCTTCTGTCTCATTTATGTATGATGCACATCTGATTACAGTTCGGTTTGGATATATATTGTGTAAACAGTCATAGAAAAGACTCTTGTTTCTATATTTCTCTCACCACTTTTTGCACACATTTTACACACCTAGTCTGACATCATAGGGGAACCACAGAACCCCCGTCGTTCACGACGCTTGCTCAACCTTCCTCCTATCTTAGGTGGAGTATCTGGTCATACCTACTCATCGATACCTCCTTCACACACTTCTGTGAGTGCCACTATCCTAGGATCAACTTTTCTTGGTTATACATTACTTGGGTCCACTTCCCAAGGTCATCCATTCACTCGCTCTCCTTTGCACAGAAGTGGGGGACCCACTTCCTCTCAAGGAGGGAGCACCAACCCACCTAGTCCCCATCAAGGGTTAGGTTCACAACACACCATGGCCGGAGCTAACCCTCCACCCCCACTACAGATGCCATACTTGGCCTCTCTCAACATACCGGATCTCACCAAGCTTACCAATGATCCTATATAGCATGACGCCACATGGCCTGCAATGCCAACAAAGCTTCCTTCAGACATACCAAAGTTTGAAGGAAAGGCGGGGGATGACCCTGCCAATCATGTCATGACCTTTCATCTATGGTTCTCTTCCAATAGCATCATGGATGACTCTATCAGACTACGATTATTTCAACGCACACTTACTAGCCCATCAGCCAAATGGTATGTCGAAGAAAAATCAGGGTCCCACACAACCTTTGAGTCATTGGCCAAAGCGTTCTTAACTTTCTTTCAATTACCCATCCACCATGACAATGGTATAGAACTAATGTCTAACTTCAAACAGACCTCAACCACCCACATCGCTGACCACATTCATGAGTGGCGTAGGCGACGTAGTTTGTGTAAAGAAGAAACCACCAAGCAACAGTGCCTTGACTGGTTTCTTAGATCACTTGTCACTCTCCTTGGGAAGGATGTCACTTCTACCTTCCCTCAATCCAAAGAGGAAGCCATCAGTAAATCCCAACAGTATGATCTCATTTACGCACAGTCGGGGTACTTATACATAGTACTGCCTGATCTTCCAAAACTTGTGCCATTTGGTCAAGACAAACTTGGGATGTCTCACTCAGCAGACGGACTAATAGGTGTCACGACACACCATGGTCCACAACCCCAACCACCACCGATGTATGGAACACCTCAATACCCACCGGCATATGGGGGCACTTCTTATTACCCCCCACCCCCGTATCAATAGCCATATCCTGTTGCTATACCTCCACCCATTAGTGGACCACCACCCACACCTCCCATACATCCACCACTGCCAACCACCAGTGGTCCTCCCTCCACATCAGCATATAGTATTAGTGAAAACGTTGTGCCTTCCTATGTACCTTATGGAGTGGTACCACCACAGAATCCCTACTTTCCCTTTCCTGGTCCTCCACAATCCATGGCTCCCCCACATCCTCATGCAGGGGTAAACTTTGTTCAACCCTCTACTACTCAATAATACCAAAATTTTGAACAGTTGAACACAGCCAATCCAACTCATCCCTCGAACAATGCCAAGAAGAAAGGATGGAACAGGAATAACAACAATCCTAGTCAAGGCAGGAATCAACCCCCACAGCATCAACCCACTGGGAGCAACCAGAACCAAGGGAACCAAAATCCCCAAGGGGGAAATAATAACAAATGCCAAGGGTGGAATAACATTAAAACCATCTTCCCTTGTGCCCTTTGTGGTGAGTTCGGTCATTACACTCACCATTGCCCCCAGATCACTGATTTCAAATGGTTGAAAGACTCTGGGAGCCTTCCCCCTTCTCCTACGCAACCTGCCCCGCAGCAGGCACAACAACAATACGTGCAACAACCTCCTCCTGCCATGCTGCAAAATCCTATCCCACATCAAGGTGTGATAAACACCCAACAGGACACACAACATCCACCACCTCAGGAGGGACAATACCACAACCCCAACAATCCAGCAGAGCGAACAATTCTCCTCACCAGTGAGGAAGAAATTCTTCTGCAAACTTGCAATCATTAGTATCCTACAACAGCTGAGTCTACTCCTATCTCTCCAAAGACAAATCCTACAAAAACAGGACCCCCGTCGGTAATCCCTCGCCCTTCCGCCAAACCACCATTACGTATCCCTCGCATTCCCTTGCGCAGGAATGTTCACAGCCCACAGGCTAGAGCCGCTCATAACTATAGCTTGGTAGATGACTTAGCACAATCCCTGGCTGCCATGTCAGTTTTGGAAGTCCTCCAGACTTGTCCTATGCAGCGAAAATCACTACTTTCTGCCTTAGGGGCAGTCGACCCCGCAGATACTAGACTCATCACCTTTGACCTTGATAGCTGTGAACCTCGTCTTCCTGCCTTGGTCGCTATTCAAATACCAGTAAAAATACGAAACATCACCATCCATTAGTGTATCATCGATGAGGGGGCATCTACATGCATCATGTCCAAAATAGTATGGCAGAAACTCGGTTCCCCGGAACTCATACCCTCCGCTTATGACGGACGACCATCCTCTCCTGAAGGGCTCTTCCAAAATGTCCCAGTGGAACTCGGGGGAAAAACTATTCTCATTGACATAAAACTATTCTCATTGACATCGAAGTTATCAACGCTCAGCTCGATTACAATATTTTGTTCGGACATAGCTACATGTATGCTATGAAGGCAGTAGCATATTCCATCTTTCGGACAATCATGTTCCCCCACAATGGGAAGATTTTGACCATTGACCAAGTTTCGCATTACGAACCTAACCCATCTGCCAATCTCGATAACATTCTTCCTCTCATTCACACCAACAAAGACGCATATCCACTCATCGAGATGGGTCCTGGTATTTTCAAAGATCCATCCTTGTTAGGGACGTACCATGGAGCACCACCACTCCTTCCCCCTAGTCAAGCATGTGTCATCTCCTCTAAGGGAATTCACACAGAGGATGCTCATCCTCCTCAGGAGGCTTCAATCATCCCTGACGTCTCAATAGTCACATAACCACTCCCACAGGAGTCTCCTGCGCAATCGTCGACCCCTCCAGTCCATGAATCTACATCCCCTCAAGGGCATAATCCCATTTGGGAGATAGTCCCCCAACCCCTCACTCAAATTCCCTTCTTTTACCCCCCACCCGGTATCGAAGCTTTCCAGGTAGCCACAATGCTCACACTACCTAATATGGTGTTAGCAATCCCAGTTTGGTATTTACATCCACCTGAGATGGTCACTCGCCCATCCCTTCCCCCACAGGAAGGCCTCCCCATGATGATTCCCCTCCTCACCCCCACTACCCCCATAGTCCCTACCCCCCCCGCTATAGCTGGGGGTAGGAAAAAGAAGAAGGAGCCCACAGCTCCACTTCCTCCACACATCCCACCACCTTGTGCATTATGTGAGAAAGAGGGTCACCAAACCAACAACTGCCCATCACTACCGGAATTACAGACTTTGATTCCACTCAATCCAACCCCCACAACACCCGCTACTACTGCTAGTCCTACCACTATCACACAACCTTCCAGCAGTAAAGGGTTGAGGACTAAATTCGCGTGTGCTATCTGTTCCGAGTATGGCCACTACACCCATCATTGCCTAGCACTGCCACGTTTTCGGAAGACATTAGCTGCTGTACGCCAGAACTTTTAGAATGACCCATGCCTTGCTACGTCCTCTTCATCAACTATCACTGACATCCGCTATGTCACAACTTCAGTCAATGAACATCTAAGATGCCCTTGTTCTCTCTGCGATTCATTGGTTCATTTTACATACCAGTGTCCTATGATCCTCGCATATAGGCAATGTCAATTGGCTCTGCGTCACCAACCCGCAGAGGCGATAATTGACATTACCTCGCCACTCGAGGATCTTCATGTCATTTCTCCAGAACCCGAGGCACTCCCAACACCTCCTTGGTTATTAGATGACGTATCTGAGGATTTACCCCGCAACCCACCCAACTCTCCTGCTCATTCCCCTACGGAGACTCTCCATCCCACCACCACGGGTACCCCTCAGTACCTCAATATATGGTTTATGTCGATTGAACCCTCACCCTCTCCTAGCAATACCCCCTATGTTTCTTCAACAGGGGGCAATCACACTATCATTGAGATCACTCCTCACGATCCATTATATTCCCATTGTTTCCAATGCGACGAAGAAATACTGGACGAGCTACAATGCCCGGACTCTCCCTGGGACGCACTACATCATCGTGCTCTCTTCCTTCCGCAGGAAGCCCTCATGCCTCCTAGCCACAATCCCATTTACGCGATCGAAACCAAAGATTTTATCCCATCAGGGCCTATCGATTGGTTCAACAATCCCATTCCTGCACCCGACACTTTTGAAGAAGGTAATCTGGCTAACATTTCCCCCACCCTCAAAATCGACATTTCCATTAAATAGGGCATCGTCGAAGAAATCATCATTGGAGCTGCTTGCACTCCTCAGGAAATCGCCGCATATAAAGCCCTCTTCCAAGAATATAGGGACATTTTCGCCTAGTCATACACAGAAATGCCTAGCCTCGATCCCTCTATTGTTGAGCATCACATCGACACTTGGCCTGACATCACACCCGTCCGCCAGAAACAGCGACCGCTACATCCATCCAAGGCTGCGGCTATCAAAGACGAAATTGACAAATTACGTACGGCCGGATTTATTTACCCCATCGCTTACACTTCATGGGTTTCCAATCCTATACCCATTGACAAAAAACACGGCACTATCCGCATTTGCACAGACTTTCACGATCTCAACAACGCATGTCCAAAAGACAACTTTCCAACGCCTTTCATTGACCAAATTATCGATGACTGCGCCGGCCACAAGGCTCTCTCCTTTATGGACAGATTCTCTGGCTATAACCAAATTCAAATCCACGTAGTCGATCAATACAAAACCGCATTCATTACCCTGTGGGGTACTTTTGCATATCGTGTCATGCCTTTTGTCTTAAAAAATGTTGGCGCAGCTTTCCAGCGGGCCATGACATACATCTTTCACGATCTGGCTACAATGATCCTCGCCTACTTGGATGAACTCACCGCTCGATCTAAGAGACGCACCCAACACCTCGATGATTTATGAATCATCTTTCAACGGTGTCGTCAGTACAACATCCACTTGAACCCTCTCAAGTGTGTGTTCTGCGTCACCGGGCGCCTCCTCAGTTTCATTTTTTCACAAAGTGGTATCACCATGGACCCCCTCAAAGTCAAAGCCATCACCGAAATTCCACCTCCTCGAAATTTACGACAACTTCAGAGTCTACAGGGCAAAGCCAACTTTGTTCGAAGCTTTGTTCCTGATTACGCTATACGTGCACATGGTTTCCTTCGCTTACTACGTCACGACATCCCTTTTCATTGGGACGACTATGCCCAACAGTCATTTGACGACCTTAAAGCAGCGTTTTCCAATGCACCTTTGATTAGTGCACCTGACTACAATCGCGACTACATGCTCTACGTATCAGCATCAGCTGTATCAGTAGCCGGTGTCCTCATCCAACTCGAAGATAACAATCATGAACATGTCATTTACTACATCAGTAAGAACCTCTTAGGGCCACCCTTGAAGTATAAACATGAAGAGAAACTTGCTCTTGCAGTTGTCCTTGCAGTTCAGAAACTGCGCCATTATATTCTGCTTCGCACCACCAAGGTTGTCGCAAATTCCAACCCTATGCAATATTTGCTCAGTCGTCGACAAGTTAACAGAAAATTATCTCGATGGATCGTTATCCTTCAGGATTACAACCTCGATTTCTCAAAACCTAAGAGTAAGAAGGCCCTCGTTCTCCCCGAACTCGTCACGGCCCTTCCATCTGACACACTCAGTGCCCCCGTCAATACCGAATTTCCTGACAAACATCTCTTTTACATTGCTTCTGATGATCCTTGATATGGCGACCTTCTCGTCTACCTACAAACTCAAAAGTTTAGTAACCACTTATCACAAGATGATCGTCGACGCATTCGCCACTAGGCCCCCTGCTATCTCCTCATCGGCGACATCCTATATCGGCGGGGCATCGACACCATTCTTTGTCGCTGCCTGACTATTGACGAGGCCAATAGAGTCTTAAACGACTGCCACAGTGGCGCATGTGGGGGCCATATTTTGGGTATATCCACTGCTCAAAAGATTATCCGGGTCGGTTACTTTTGGCCTACCCTGTTTCATGATTGCATTCATGCCGTGAAACGATGTGAGCAATGTCATCTCTATGCCAACAAAGCCATTGCTCCCCCCGCTCTTCTTCACCCTGTCATTACTACAGGCCCCTTTTGTAAATGGGGCATTGAATTTATGACTTGTAATCCCCCCTCCAGCAACGGTCACAAATACATTGTTTTCGCCGTCGATTACTTCACCAAATGGGCCGAAGCTATGCCCACCTTCAACATCACCGCTAACACTGCAGTGCGTTTTTTCTTCAACCACGTCATATCCTGGTTCGGGGTACCACTCCAACTCATTTCCGATCATGGGAAACACTTTGAGAATGAGATCTTCGTCTAACTCTCATCTCGGTTAGGATTCTCTCACGAGTTTGCCTCACCATATTACCCTCAGTCAAACGAACAGGTCGAGGCAGTGAACAAAGTCCTCAAGACCATGTTACAACGCACAGTTAACAAACATAAAACCAATTGGCATCATATGTTATTTTCCACGCTATGGGCTTATCGAATGGCAGTAAATATCGCTACAGGTTTCATGCCATTTCATTTAGTCCATGGGGTCAAGGAAACTCTTCCCATCGAGTGCAAAAGTCCCACCCTACGCACCGCAATTGAGCTTTTACTTGACACTGCTCCAATGGAGCAGCGCTTGCTGAACTTGGAGTCTCTGTATGAGGGTCATCAATCCTCATTACAGAACAACAAGGCAGTGAAAAAACGATCCAAGGCTACCTTTGATCGCCATGTCAACCTTCGATCATTTCGCGAAGGTGACCTAGTCCTGGCCTATGATATCGCCCATGATACCTTTGGCCACAGAAAATTCAAATCACTTTGGCATGTCCCTTACATCATCCAACATTGCCTCACCAAAGGCGCATACATCCTGGCCTCCCCTGAAGGCCTCTCACTCAAAGAACCCATCAATGGGTTATACCTCATGAAATTTTATGCTTAAACGTAGTCATGATACTTTAGGTTATTTTCTTGTTTAGTATTTTTTAATCTTTTTCTCCTTCCCTCTCATCTAAACTATCCTTTGTGCTATTGACAGATGCCTCCTCCACCAGCTTACCACATTGGTTACACCGACAACGCCAGCCGTTGGACACAAAATCTCGCTTCAGCTGCTTGGGCTCTCTATACCCCCTCACATGAAATGCTACATTCCAGTGGCATATGTTTGGGACCAACAACCAACAACCAAGCTGAGTACACTACTGTCATTGGCCTCCTGACCGACGCCCAACATCATCATATTTGTCACCTTAGCGTTTTCCTCGACTCTCAACTAGTTGTTCTCCAACTCAACAACGTTTACCGTGTACGCGATCCGTGCCTCTTTTGCAAATACCTACAGGTTAGATTATTATCTCGACATTTTGATTCCATTACATTTACACATATTCCAAGATAATTGAATCAAACAATAGATGAAATAGCTAACATGGTGTTATATTGGCATATATCACATCAAGCTACACATACATAAATATCTCATACATCCTATCACAGCATATAGATAGAATAGACATCATCATCATCAACAAAAAACACATGTAGACAACATCCGGATCTCAAAAAATATGTATACTCATATATATATATATATATATATATATATATATATATATATATATATATCAGCCCATGAGGCCATCTGCATGTTTACATACAAAAATACATCTGCCCACAAGTCAGTGCCACACCTCGGTACATAAATTGGCTCACCGACCTATATATAATCACAAAGGTATATATCATACATCAGGGTGCCTCTATCGCACCCCCACCTGCTCCTCCCTCAGGAGGAGGTGGTGGCCCACCACTACCTACCCCAGGCGGTAGTGGTGGAACACCCGCAAGACCCTCCTACCCCGGCGATAGGCATCCACTAGTCATCGCGGCGAGCACAACTGCTCGTCGCACTATACCCCGCCATGGTGGCGGTACTCCTATACACTGCTCTAGGAACCCCTCATCCTAGATGTGTATCCACATGCCCTTAGGCACGTCCTACAACACCATCTCCAGACGACGACGTATGTCATTAAAATCAACGCCAGCCGCCATCGGAGGAGCATGTGATGGCCCTGCACCAGGGTCATCGAACCGACGCCTCCTCGCTGCCCTCTCGGGCTCTGCTGGATGCCCCGCGGCCTCATCTCACTGATGTCTCTCTCCACGTGGAAGTCTCTCCGGCTCTCGCTGAGCCGACACTCTCTGCAACTCCACCTCGCGTCCGCGCGGTGCCACATCTGCACATGCACCAAACAAACAACAGCAGATCATATCAGTATCTATATCACATACATATGGACTGATATCTCAAAACAAAACATAAATCAACAACATATACAAACTCAGCATACCTCGATGATCAAATGCCTCCCCAGGAGGCAGCACCATGTCTGGGTCCCCCCAGAAGTCAACCCCAGCATCGGGGTACTGCAGTATCACCTGCGGCATCTGCCGCCAGATCTGTGCTGCCTGCACCAAAAAATAGTGGCCACCTTCGCCACCACCATGGTGAATCAAAACTGCAGACCACCGTCTCAAACGCGGCTCTCGTGCCCCTGGCATCTCTAGCAGAAACCTCGGGCGCAACATCGGCACCCTCTCCAAAAACCAGGCTATCAAGATCGATCCAAAAGAAAACTCGCCTGTATCAGTGGACCGACAACAGTCCAACTGCGCAGTCATCCGTGCATGCAGCGTCAAACCCCATGCGAACCGCTCACGACCCACCACAACTCTCTCCAGCACCATCAGCTAGCCACCACTAATCCATTGGGTCGGAAGTGATCCATACACACGAACAATCATCGCCGCTATGCAACGATGTGCTAAGGAATCAATAGCACTAATGCTCACCACCGTCCCTGACATAAAGTATGGGCCTGAGTAGAATCGTGCGCCAATCATGGCAAGGGTTGTATCCCTCAGCAGCATAGGCTCTGCTGGTAGCGGCATTCCCCGGAAGAGGAGCCCAGTCAAAAAATATACATCCTCCACCGCAGTGAAGGGGATCTGCTCTCCTCGCACGAGGAAGCAGTGCAGCTCCAGACTCCACATCTGGAGTAGGAACTGTAGCAAGTACTCCTATGTCCGTATCAACAGACACTCAAAGAAATTTAGCAACCCACGGGTTGCTAAAGTTGCTTGCACCTCAGGCCCCACATTGGCCATAGCATCTCGCAACTGGGACCAGTCTCGCTCACGCCACCGAATTTCCATGGTCACTGCCAGCCACCTGCACACAACACAGAGTCCTATATCAGTGTATGCAACCACCAAATGCATCAAAAAGACTCATTTTTTACCCTTAAAACCTTGCCTCAAAGATGCGGTTTTTTCACCCACAGGCGCGCACATATGCGTTCCTGTTCACTATACAGGCGCGCACGTATGTGCGCCTGTTCACTACATAGGCACGCTCTTGAGTGCACCTGTCCATCATACAACTGCGCTCAAGAGAGCACCTGTCCAAATCATAGGCGCACACTGGTGCATGCCTATTCACATCACAGGCGTGCACCGATGCACGCATGTTCACATCACAGGGGCACCCCTAGGGCACGCCTTAAATTCCTTCTATCGCGCATCCATGCACGTGTATTCGGTGGACAGGCGTGCACCTATGCATGCCTTCCACCAGATCGCCCGCGTATGTGGGCCCACATCCTATCAAAAAACCCCTCAAACCCCCTGTACGGCCCCCCGTACCTACCCTACCCAAAAATTGGAAACCTATTTCTATGCAGGACGATCAGACCACTAACCTGAAACTCGTAGAACTTCGATCGGCCACCTCGTCGTCCCTGAATCACCAAATCTCCTCTGAAATATGCTCGTCCAGTCACTGTTGCAACAGGTACAAATGAGGTGGCAATGTGGGCCCTATAGCTATATATAGCCCTTTTGCCAAACTTCCACTCACCATTCCAGGAGCCCAAGGCGTCCATTTTTCAAACCGTCTTCAGCCACGGGATCAGTGTCCCACCACCTACATCATAGCTATCCCTGGGTCACTTTCCATCTTGAGCCCCCGGGGCACCTTTTTTCATATCATGGTCAGGTACGCATGCGCATTGTCACATTTATCTAAAACATGCTCATATCTTAGATTCTCTTCAAATATTGTTCACTTTGGGTATTTGGTTGTTCTATGTGTAGGTACTTGATCATCATCCCTCAACATCATTCCTTCAGGTATATACTCAGCACTGGCATGTAGTCTCTCCCGCTGTATTGCATTTACATTTCCAATCACGCCCTCTAATATTGGCCTTTAGGATACCCATTTCTGGCTCTACAGTACTCACACCTCTATTTTGCATCTTTGGTACTATTACCCGGTATCTTTCTTACCCACATGAGTTGTCCCATGCATAGAACCTTTTGGCACTTTCGACACTCATGATGTTCTTCATTACCCTTTAGGGATGGGAGTCTCGATAGTCTTTCATCATGTTGCGAATCAACCACATACTTCTTCTCCTCATTTTGCTAGCTTCCCATATGGACTCCTAGATCATCTCTTTATGGTTCTATTCTTTTTACCTGCACCTCCGCAGGATCATGAACCCACCATTTCATCCACCATCAGTTTGCCCATCTGCGAACCTATCTTCATTTCACCTACCTCATACAAAAACTCACCAATGGGGCCCCCACCCTTCATCAGTTTTCCAAGAAATTTCTGCCCTCCCTAGGGCACTCATTTCACACTGGGGCACCCATTTCTGTATTTGTACACTTTTTCCCAAATTATTCATCATTTATTATACAAACGCCTTTATTTCCAGTCATTTTCTTTTGTCGTCACTATTGGCGACCTACTTCCTTTTTTTTGGCCACACGCAACCCATGTCACCCTTGGTTGGAGCATTTCTTCTCATTTACCCTTGCCAGCATCATCCATATCTTCAGAGTACTACCCAGGTCACTTACCTTTACCCTCTGAATTTGTTCACCTTGTCCCGCCTCTGGCACAACTTATCACTGGTCTTGTCGTCCCCCTGACACTCGATCTTGTCACAC
>ML779011.1:1252904-1267816 GCA_009831015.1 Picea engelmannii | reverse complement strand
AGTAGGAGATGCTCATCTAACTCATTCACAGGGGATGTCTCGCACAAGGAAAGCTCTTCTATGGGCACTCGCCGCTTACAGGGAATGCTTCTTAGGCTTTCTTACCCTGAACCACCACCCATTCTCAACGTGGCTTAAAAGCTATTCTCTTTCCCTTGAGAAGAAATTAACAATTGCGAAGTGTGAGCATTTATGCTAGTCATTTTGCCAAGTTGACCTAAGGAAGGAGGAAAGAGAATGAGGCTTTGCTTAAGAAACACCAGAGTGAACCTCTTTCCCCTAGGGTTTTGATTCTAAGGCCTTGCCTTTGCAGCACTTTAGAACCCTTCCCTCTTGTCTTTAAGTCTTCATCCTTTCAAGACCTTGTGCCCTTACCTTGTTTGACTCCATATACCCTAAGGCACTGATCTTTGGCCTCCAACGTTGAAATCCTAGTGTCCAAAACAACTCTCAAAACTTTGAAGTTTGAAACCCTAACTAACAAACTAACCTAATTAAGGCTGACGTCATAGTTGGTTATCTCATCTTGATGCAGCAAATGTTGAATATAGGCAATTAAATGATGATTTAAAGGATTTATTGAGTAAAGGGTTGGTTGGATACATTGTTGGCTTGATCATCTTGATAGTTATTAATGAATTGATGCTTTTTCCATAGCTAATTGATAAAATGTTGACCTCATTGATATCTATTGCTTTTACATTGCTTATTAATTGATATCAGATAGTCATTGAAGTACTAACCCATTGAGTTATAGCTTGCATATGTATTGTACTGTTGTTGTCTTGTTCCGGGCAGGTGTTTTCATTTGGGCATACACTTCTTTATTGGCTGATTAGCCAGACTATTTGACCTTGGTGGTAACCTATGAAGGGGAAAATTTAATCTTGACTTTATACCTTTGCCTCTTCAAAACCCCGGGTTACCAAGGACGTCTCCCCTGGGTTAAACTCCCTAAATAGAAAGAACCTCCCCATTGAGGTGACATTGGGTGGGGAAGGTTCCTATTACGCCAGTTTGGTCTCTATCCTTTAACCTTTGACCTAAACTACAAACTATGTGATAACAGGGGGTAAAAGAAGGGAATTTGGGTAAGGGCTTGGGGGATTGTCTCCCAAGCCGGGATGTGAACTTGGGGTAAGGTGAGATCAGGAACAGGTGAAGCTGGAGGGTCTTCAGGGAGTTCTTGAGTAAGAATCTCTACGACTAGTGGGACGTCGGGTATAAGAGAAGCCTCGATGGGAGGAAGGGTATCTCCAGTTTCAATTCCATTGGATGAGACGAAACATACTTGTGCTAAGGGATGGATGAGCCGTGGTGCTCCATGGTATGTCCCTAGCAAGGATGTGTCTTTGAAAATTCCAGGGCCCATCTCGATGAGTGGGTAAGTATCAGGATTAGTGTGGATGAAAGGGAGGATGTTATCGATGTTGGCAAAAGGGTTAGGCTCATAATGTGAAACCTGACCGATGGTAATGATCTTCCTGTTATGGGGGAACATCATGGTTCGAAACACGGAAGAGGAAACTACCTTCATAGCATACATGTAGCTACGACCAAAAAAGATATTGTAATCGAGTGGGGCATCAATAACCTCAATGTCAATAAGAATTGTTTTTCCCCTGAGTTAGATGGGGACATTTTGGAAGAGCCCTTCAAGAGAAGATGGTCATCTGTCATAAGCTCTTAAGGTAATGGAAGATGGAATTAGTTCGGGGGAACCAAGTTTTTTCCATACGGATTTGGACATGATGCATGTGGATGCACCTTCATCAATGATACATCGATGAACTATAATATTCTGGATTTTAACTAGTATTTGAAAATCAACGAGAGTGGGGAGGTGAGGTTCTCCACTATTGAGATCAAATGTGATGAGTCAGGTATCAGCAGGGTCGACTGCCCCTAGGGAGGAAAGTAATGACTTCCACTGAGTGGGACAGCTTTGAAGGACTTCTAAGACTGACATGGTGGCAAGAGATTGTGCCAAGTCATCGACCATACTATAATCATGAGCCGCCCTAGCTTGAGGGTTGTGGACATTCCTATGCAATGGGATGCGAGGAATACGAAGGGGTGTTTAAGTATTAGGGTGAGGAATCATCAAAGGGGGTCCATTTGTGACTAGAGGTGCTTCCGAGGTGGTGGGAGCAGACTAAGGGGGTGCGTTGTATTGACGATTGCACATTTGTAGAAGAACTTCTTCCTTGCTAGTGAGGAGGATAGTGTGATCTGTAGGATTGCCCAGATGTGGATAATGTCCCATCTGAGGTGGGGAAAGATGCACCTCCTATTAAGTGTTCATCACTCCTTGGTGGGGGATGGAGTTTTTCATAACCGCTAGGGGTGGTTGCTGCACATATTGTTGTGGGGCTGGATGGGGGGTAGGTTGTGCTAGAGGATGTAGTCCATTGACAGAGTCTTTCATCCATTTAAAGTCATCGATTTGGGGGCAATGGTGAGTATAGTGACCAAACTCACCACAAAGGGCACAAGGGAAGTTGGTCCGAAGGTTGTTGTTATTTTTCCCTTGGCATTTGTTGTTATTGCCCCTTTGGGGATTCTGGTTCCCTTGATTCTAGTTGCCCCCAATAGGTTGGTTTTGTTGGGGGTGATTTCCTCCTTGACCTGGGTCATTATTGTTCCAATTTTTTCCTTTCTTTTTGGCATTATTCAATTGATGGGTCGGATTTTTCGTATTCAGTTGTTCAAAATTTTGATATTGTTGAATGGGAGAGGGATGAACAAAATTAACCCCAGCGTGTGGGTTTCCTTTTGGCGGAGCCATGGGCTATGGAGGGATAGGAAATGGAAAGCACGGATTATGTTGTGGCAATGATCCATAAGGTAAATAGGAAGGTGTGGTGCTGTCACTAGTGCTTAAGGTATAAGCTGAGGTAGAGGGAGTGCTAGAACTTGGTTGGATAGGTGGGCGTATTGTGGGTGCCGACGGGGGTCCACTTATGGGTGGAGGAAGGGCAATAGGGTATGGTTGTTGATAAGGGGGAGGAGGATAATAAGGTATTCCTCCATATACCGAAGAATATTGATGTGTCCCATGCATAGGTGGTTGTTGGGGTTGTGGATTGTGGTGTGTGGTGTTACCAATCAATCCATCTACTGAGTGAGACATCCCAGGTTTGTCTTGGCTGAATGGTATGGGTCTTGGGAGATCAGGTAGTACTGTGTATAAGTATCCTGATTATGAATAGATTAGGTCATATAGTTGGGCCTTGATAATGGCTTATTATTTTGATTGGGGGAAGTTGGAAGCCACGTCTTTATTGAGGAGAGAGACAAGTGATCTGAGAAACTAGTCAAGGCATTGTTGTTTGGTGGTTTCTACTTTGCACAAACTACGTCGTCGATGCCACTCATGAATGTGGTCAGCAATATGTGTGGATGAGGTTTGTTTAAAATTAGAGAATAGTTCAAGACCATTGTCATGGTGGATTGGTAATTGAAAGAAGGTCAAAAGTTCTTTGGCCAAAGATTCGAAAGTCACATGGGACCCCGATTTTTCGTCGACATACCACTTGGTTGATGGGCCAGTGAGTGTGCATTGAAATAATCTTAGTCGGATGGAATCGTCCATGATGTTGTTTGAAGAGAACCATAAGTGAAAGGTCATGACATGGTCGGCAGGGTCGTCTCCTACCTTTCCTTCAAACTTGGGGATGTCTGAAGGTAATTTGGTAGGAATTGAAGGCCATGTGGGGTCATGCAATATAGGATCATTTGTGAGTTTTCTCAGATCTGGTATGTTGAGAGAAGCCAAGTATGGCATCTGGAGTGGTGGTGGAGGATTAGTTACAACCATGGTGTGAGTGTTTTTTGTATCTGACCCTTGAGGGGGACTAGGTGGGTGTGTACTTCCCCCTTGAGAAGAAGTTTCCCCCCCACTTTCGTGTAAAGGAGAGTGAGTGGATGGTTGACCTTGGTAAGTGGACCCAAGTAAAGTGGAACCAAGCAAAGCTGATCCCAAGATAGTAGCACTCACAGAGGTGTGAGAAGGTAAATTTGATGAGTGGGAAACACTAGGAACTCCCCCTAGAAGAGGAGGGATATTTACTAAGTGTCTGGAATGACGGGGATTATTTGGGTCCCCTATGATGTCCGACTAGCTAAGTGGATGTGTGAAAATGGTGATGAGAGCAATAAATGAACAAGAGACTTTGCTATAATTTTTTGAACCTTCAAAATATATTTCTCAAACAGATGTAATCACAAGGGCATCATACATAAAGCAATTGATAAAGAAACATACATGTGGATAGGTGGAGTTTGTCTGCGTGGGAGAACAAAGAAAACAAATGCTCATTTCCTAAAAGATGTAACGTCTTTCCTCTCAAATAGCAATGGACCTTCCAATAGCACTCAACAGTGGGGTATGAAGCCACTGGAAGAGGAACTAGTGAATGATGAAATAATCAGTTATAATGAGGGGTAGAGGGTGCATATCCCGAAAGAGCTGGCAATATTTCCCAATAGCCACACAAAATCTGATCAAGGTGCAATTGCAGCCCACAATTTCCACCTGGGTAGTTTTCCTAAATTTTTGGTCACTAGGTACCTCGGTCAAAGTGCGGCATTTAGATTTTTGGCCTTAGAAATGGGTCATGGGATGGATCCCGTCCAAGAGGTGAGTGCCTCAAGGGGGGATGCACAGAACAACTGGACCTTGGCCTTCAACCCTTCACTGGTATCTCCTTGCCTTATGGTGTAGGAACACTTGACTTGGAGGATTTGAAATTTTCCTATTTGTCAACCTCTATTGTTTTGACGATGTGAGAACTAGATAACGAGGAGTTATTTGGATGCCTATCCCTTAGATCCTACCTAGACTAAAAAATTCTTTTGGCACCTCCCGTGGAGGAAAACTTAGTGAGTTTTTAGAAAATTTTAGATGTGTTTGTTTGAGAGATTGGGGGTGTGAACCAACTTCATTGAAATTAAATGGGAGTGGATAGTTTTGTCAAGAAAAGGGGTGGGGCATTTCAGAATCCCGTTTGAAGGAAACTTGCTTAAACCTCCACAATTTCTAGATAAAACTATGTGAGTGATTGGTGATCTTGTGTGTGAAAAAGTGAAAGTGTGCCAAGTTTTTAATAATTTAGGTGTCACCTTGCTGCATGTGGACTTCGCTTGGTCCTTACAAGTGTTGATTACCTAAGTTACTATGTGTCATTGGTACAACCTTGTGGAATTTAAAAATCCATAGGAAACTAACATGTGGACATGTGGGTCCTTACCAATCCTTTAACTCCCTATTGAGATTTAATCTAAGAAATCTTTGAAACTATCCTAGATTGTGGACATGTGGGCATGTATGGGCCCATTACAAAACCTTTAAAGTTCCCTAGTGAGTTAATCTAAGAAAGTAAATTTCAACACTATCATATCTTTGTAGCATGTGGGCATGTATGAGCCCTTAGAATTTTAAGATGTGTTTGAAAAATAAACTAAGAGGAGTCTTGAGGGGGGTTGTTGTCCTCTCCTAAATATTTTTTCTTTTTAAGGAAGATGAAATTTTCCCTCAATCTCTTTCTGATTCTCAAGTTCGCTTTGGGGCGCGAGAGAAGAGCATACTCAACGATTGATATCCAATTTCTGGTCCCAATGCAAGTTTTATATGTGATTTTAAAATGATTCCAACTTATACTCTTAGTCAAAGAAAACCATCCATGTGGCAAAAATGGAAGCAAAAGAGGAAATAATGATTTTAACCCCCTAAGTGCCTATTTTTTGACTAATCCATTTATATGGAGAGGGAATTAAGTGTGGTGCAGATTAAAATATGCATGAAATCAAGTTCAAGAAGGCTATGGACCCTCCATAGATCACAAAAATCCTTACAATATTTGATTTTCTAGATAGATGCGCAGGTCGTAGAGTAGACAGAGGCGCTGCGAGCGCCAATGTGCAAATTGAAAATGACTTATGGGTGCAGGTGCACAAAATGCACTGAGAAATACAGAGGTTTGGGTGCACGTGCACTAAAGATGCACCCGTGGGTCAAAAAACTCGTGCACGCCTGGTACATAGCCATGACGAAAATTCCAGATGGAATTCTCTCAACTCAACTTTGAATTTGGCTTTCTATAGGCCGGCTTGGGCCGGTTATGGTTCCTGCAAGTTAAAGAAACAAAAGGAAGAGCTAAAATAACCCAAATGGGAGAGGAATTTGATACCTTTCTCCAGCGGAGTCGCCAATCTATTGCGCCTCTTTTTCACCTAAATGAGAAAAATAGAGGTGCTTACAAGCCCAGTTGTGTTAGCTAGGCAAGACAGTAGTGAATGCAAGAGTTAGAAACATCAAGCATATGATATAAGCAAATAAATAAACTAAGAACATTAAAATAAATTAAACTAGAGTGCATAAGGACATTAGAACAAGAAAGAAACAACACTTATGCTACCAATGGAAAGGATTGTATTAGTGGAAAGAAAACGCCAAAGAGAAAGGGAGACTTTGGGTCCCCTCTTCCTCCAATGGAGGGCTCTTGAAGCCCCAAGATTGAGCTCTTCTTACAACTTGCAAACTTGAAAGAAATGGTGAAAGAATCCCAAGCTCATTCACTCAAGAGGTGATGTGAATAGCTCAAATGAAATTCTTCTTGTATATTCTTGACAAGGAAAGAGGATCCTCCAAGAGAATATAGGCATCATAACAATACAAATGAATTCCTTGAAAATGTAGTGCACCCATGGCCTCTTTTTATAGCATGTCTTTGAGGCATTATTCAACCAACTTTTAGTGTGAACAAGGGGCCCTTTAGGGCACCCTTAGGTCTTTGACCAACCCCCCAGTCGGATTCAGTTGATATTTGGATGTCAAATCGACTTGGAAGCTGAACCAGAAGTGGGTGGAGGGCCAAACAAAATCATAAATGCATTGTTTTGAGGTGTGCATGGCTTTTATCATCCAAAGTTGTGCATCGGGCGCATGCGCACTTTTCCGGCATTTTCAACTTGCGCACATGTGCACGCTTCCTATATATCTTTAGCGCATGATGATTTTATAACTGGTTGTATAGTTTTGGACCTTTTGGAAATGAATTCTTTTGGCCCATGGGTGAACTAATAGATGTTTGAAGATGTTGGATTCCTGTAACCATTTGCGGACTAAACTTCAGTGATAACAACTAGGTTAACAATTGAAGGGGGTTTTTCTTGTCACCCCACTTTGTAATAAAATTTGTTTCAAAGGCTTCAAAATTTATGATACTTGCTATTGGGAGAGCCCTGAACCATTTTTTGACTTCTCCTACAAGACTTTGTGCAAACAGTATCATTTTTGCATCTTCAAAATCTACTTCTTCTAGGTCTACAAAATCATTGAACCATTCTAAATGTTTTTGGGATGACACATTGCCTTCAACATCATATAATTTAATCCTCAGATTATACTCCCGGGGCAAATCATGTAACTGAGCAGGTAGAACAAGGGGGGAAAAACTATCTACCATGGCTGCAGTAATGTTTTGAAGTGGCTGTTGACTCTGAGTATGAATCACAAGAGGTTTGGCAGAGGCAGCTAAAATTAAATCTTGGAACCTCTTCTCATCAAAGATAATCTCGTTCAAACAAGACTTAGATTTAGTTCTGAATAGATTTTGCTCAAATTTTACATCAAAATCAAGATATCAATGCGTTTCACTCCATCTTTGGGCAAGGATAGATATATGTCTAGACACGAAACTGGGCTTATTGGATTTTCTTTTCTTTTGTGTATAATTTTCTCAAGATCAAACACATGGATTACTGCTTCTAGGCCTGGATTTCTCCTAGTATTAATTCTCTTGGGAGCCAGGATTTGTATCTCAAACTACTTTATGCTACTAGTTTCTTTGTAATGGAGTCACCAGGGTAAATTTAGTCTCAACCAATAAGGTGTGTGATTCACTTCCACCTTCAGGAATCAAATCTGAAGCTTTAAGATGTTCTTTTCCCAAGGAAGATTTCACTTTCGATCCCCGGAAACGACGCCAAAATGTTAGCACTCTGTAAATTTGTTCAGCTAATAAAAAAATCACAGAGGTAACCTACAAACCAACTTTAGAGCTAGGTACTAACCTTCTCATCTCAAAGAGGGATCTATCATGTCACTTGGTGTTTCTTTGACAATAAATGGCTAGGTTTTCTTGTTTTGGGTTTTTTTTTATGAATTTACTAGCAAGGAAGGGGAGGGACACTTAGGGATATGGAGTCAAACTTCTAAAATGAATGAAGACATTGACTTGTCTGTAGAAATATCTAGAGGATAAAGGCTAAATGAGGTGATAATCTGAGTTATAATTTGTAAATTTGCAGAGTGTAGGAAGAAAAAGAAAACATGTCACTGCATTAGAGCATTAAATAAATAAATTTTGAATTAGTTAGGAAGAACTTAACACATTTTAAATTTCTTCAGCCGAGAGCATCACAAGATGAATTATAGGCCTTTGACTATCCAATTTAAATAGAAGACAGTGAAAATGAAATAAAAAATACAGGAAATACATACAAAGAGAGGAGACAAAACTCAGATCATCGCCATTAGAATATTTTCATAGAAACTTCAAAGACTTCTGCAAATGTATTCAACTCAGCTTCATAAAATTACAATTGAGTTCTGAACAACTAAAATTGTGCCCTTGCACTTATGCCAACATTAATACATTTGGAACTTATAATACTTATACAATTCAAGTTCCTTCGGTTTGAAACTGATTACAATAACTGAAATGAAACGTTTTAGCTTCCGAAATGATTACAAATGAGAGTTTCGGTTTTTGAAACCAATTACAATAATTAACAAGAAAAAAGTTTCATGATCTAGCTGTTGATTCCTCTGACGCTTCAATTATGTTCCTTGCCACTTGTTCTTCTCTGGTCTGCCACCTGATCTTCCATATTCAGTGACACTTGGACATCATCTATTGGATTCTGGAAAACTGCACTTTTTCTTTCCCAGTCGTACTATCTCCTTCCATTGCAAGTCAGAAGGGATATCGTAATCCATCATTTCTTTGATCAGGATCTCGAGGTTGATACAAGAGGCATATGTCATGACTGGTAATCCAACTTTCACAGCTTTGAACTGATTCTGAATCTCAAAATCTATAATCTGATGTTTAACTAGGGTTGCTCCTTTCATATTTTCCTCCAGGGTTTCAAACTTGGAATGATCCATTCTTCACTGAGTGAGGCGAGCATTGCATTCTTCCTGATCATATAATTTTCCTTTGGTATCCCAAAATGGTGGGAGGCCTTTGATAAACAATTCTTCAAACAAATACTTGAATTCTTGCACACTTTTCTCCATCTGTGTGGCCTTAATTTGGACTGATTTTAGCAAGTTATGTTTGGCAATAACCCTCCTGGCCCAGATGATCAACGTAGTTCTATATTTGACCCCAATGGTATGAATTTCTGCAGTAGGGATGGAGTTGAGTAGGTTTATGGAATTTTGGGGCGACTCTGATGGTTTCTTTTCTAAGGTCTCATTTACAACAGTGCACCTCCTTCCGGATGTGATGACCATGTTGTATTTATCTTTGATGAAGTTTAAATACACTCTGAACTCGGCAACTTAAACAACTATAGAATCCCAGATGATGCATTTGGCTCCCTGCAACAGTCCTTTGCCTCTTAATATTATTTTTAGTTTGTTTATCCTCTCTTGCAAGGCTTGATTCTCCTTTTGAAATTGAGCCATCTTTTCATCTTTTGTTTTCATTTCCTCCTTCAATTTCTCTATGTCTCCCTTTAACCCCTTGATTTCTCCTACCTTCAGGCTAAATTGTGACATAGCCTAGACAAGTCCTTCAATGCTTGGCCCAGCTTCTGTAGCAGGAGGTACAACTACAACTCTGTTCATAAATTATGTTTGTCCTTGTGACCAATTTACCTTTTCTTTTTCTCGCTGCAACACCTTAGCTTTGTAATCCACTGCCTCTTGTCGAAATGCTTCTTTTTCCCGTTCTAGAGAAACCAGTTCTGTTGTTTGTGGATGCTCTGTGGTAGACATTTTCAGTTTCTTCTTCAAGCTTTGAATTAGCTTGTCTTTTTTAGCCAATGAAGATTTCACCCCTTGAGGGCCTTCAAATTCTAGCCTCTTGACCTAAGTTTTCCAAGATCTGTTGGATGCCTTTTCTATCCTCAACTTCCCTTCCAACTTCATTGCATAAGATGACAGCTTGGAATTCTTCAAGATTAAACTCAGGTAATCAGAATGCAACATATCACTGGTTTTCTTATGGAATTTAACCTTGTCTAGAGCACTGATGTTGTCAGACCTTATATTGATCACAGATACTTTGTCTTCGTCTGCAACTACTATATTAAAGGTTCTCTTATCTATATCTCTTATTATGAAGAGAGAATATTTGTGCTGAGAAATATTTTCCACTCCAGGGACCAACTCCCTCATCTCACCCATAGCTATATTTTCTTTCTCAGCATATTTTTTTTCCAAATCTTCTTTAGATTGATAAGTTGATCCATATGTGTTATCAAAGATGTGCTTTTTACTGCTGAAATTTATTGAGCTGCCTTCACTTTGGAGCTTGCTTCCCTTCTCAACTTCTACAGTGTTGGTAGCACTCTCCACCACATCCATATTCACTTGTTCTTTAGGCTCTTCCTCCTCTAGATCCACTATCTGTGGGGACTGTGTAATATTCATCTTCTTAGGGGCAGTCTGTTGATCACTGGTGCCCATGGCCTCTAAACTACTTCTCTTGTTGTAAACATTTAATTTGGGGACTTTGAATATTAGTTTCTGAGGAGTTTGTTGTGATTGACTCTGTTGCAAGGTTGCCTCCACTTGTTGTGTTTGAGCGGGTTGCAATCTTGCTTCCATATCAGCACATACTTCTAGATTCGCCAACTTATCAAAACCCTCAACATGTTCATGCTCATAAGGGGCCTATTTGTTCATCAGTCTTCTCTTGGATATGATCTGATGTGGATCATATATTCTTCCCTGTAGCTGTGGAAAACCAAACTCTCTGATCTTTTCTTGAATCTGAGATAGATATGATCTAGTTTTGACAGTGAAGGGTCCAATGATAAAAGGGAATTTCAGGCTAGAAGCCTTGTGCAATTTTAGGAAATGCTCTGTCTCAGATATGATTCTTTGCCTGATGAATTCAAGGGAAAAGACTCTGGGGGTCAGAAAAAGAGGCAATAGGTAAGGGGATTCAAGAAAACCATTAACCCATATTATTGTTGAATGCATGAATAGTACCCAGTCCCCCACTCTATTTTCTAGATTTGGATGTAAATAGTTCCTCATGTCATCCAGAACCCTTGGTAGGTTGTTGTTGAAAATCAAACTGTAAACCAAGGATGTGAGTTTGTTGATGAAAATGAGCAATGTGATCCTCTTACATTCGGGTAATATGAATGTTTCTTCAGGAAATTATCTCTTGTTTGTCTCCAAGAAAATCTTCTTCAAATAGGTGTAATATCTAAAATGGCTTAAAGAGAGAAAATTCACTAGCTATTTATGGATATTATCAACTATGAATTGATCAAAACTGACATGGACTAACAGACCAGACTCTGACTGAAAAAATGCCAACAGGAAACCCACCATGACCTTGACCACATGTTTTTCATTATCTAGAACTAAAATTTGACTCAACAGAGAACAGACCCATTGGACCTCAATAACCATTATACTCACATTCATTGGCAAAGACATACTCTCTGAATGATGTTCTGGTTTTGCAATTGTCTGTAAAACCCAATCTCAGACTTCTGACAGACACTCCCTGTAGACCCTAATTAGCTTTTCTTCCTCGAAAGGTTCAGACACTTTGGATAAATACTCTAGTATGCCGAGGGCACCTCGAATTGATAGACTTTCTACCCTACACAGGACCTTGGACCCCTATTTATTTACAACGACTTTCTCTTCTTGTGAATACTGCTCTGCGCACCAACCTATGAATTCCGGAAAAGGGAAAGTGACTTCGACAACATAAGGGGCTATAGTGGCCTGGACTACTTCAAGGAATGGTATTTGATTCCCTACATTATTGGACATGTTACTTCTGGACACAGAGATTAGCGAAATGGTGATTTTATTGTCGAACATGTATGAATATAGTTCAATTAGGGCTTCTTCATTTGACACAAGATCTTTCTCTATTACCGAAGTTATGATAGGCTCCATGGTGGCGATGAAAAATACATGGAAATGAGCGGAAATGGCGTGAATTTGTCGAACCATTGAGCTACATTCGAACGAGGGTGGTAGTGCCAATTTTAAAATGTTCTGAAATGGGGCAACCCACTTCTCGCCCCAAAATGCACCCAGTGGCACCACTTGGTCCCGACCCAAAACCAGGGTTTAGTTTTTGGCCTGATTTCGGGAATTATCCTCCGTGCAACTCCTCCCCCCGAAATGATCCCCGATGGTCGATATGGGGCGCTCACGATCTGCGACATATCGGGTCCCATCAACTTCATGCTACCTCTAGATTTAGCTGTCTCCTTCCATATTTAGTGCCTTGTCTATTTTTTCAGGCTTCCAAATCAATTTATCACCTTTCTAGATCCTGAAATCTCTATTTCACATGAAAATTTTAATGGTGATAACACCCATAAATGCTTATGCATTCTAGTTTTTTGTGCTATATATGGCTACCTAAATGACCATATCATAATTGTTTCCACAACAGCTGCGACAACCTTTTTCCTCTTTTACCACTCTCTGGGTTGTTCCTGGGAGTCCTCAATTCTCCCTGGATTCATGTATCCTCTTGTTCTCTTACAAATACCATTGTGCATGATTATTTTCTATCCTGAGCACTCTTTTTTTAGCTAATCACACTTGGCCACTTAACATTTTTGGTCATACTATGTTGATATTAATCTTCAACATTCATCTATTACTTGTTTCCCTCTTACCCGACACATACATGACTAATTACATTTCTAGCCATGCTCTTTTATTGACTTTTGGATCTTCAATATCAATTACTTTACTGGACCAAACCAATTCAACTTGATCACTTTGAACATTTCAATTCTTGTGTTGTTTGTACCATTCACTTCTCCTTCCATATTCAATTTTATCTGAACTTGACTTGCATAGTCAAATTTTAAGCATACTATAATGATGTACATGTGACTTGCTCTCCTTCTAGATTTGTAAGGATTACCTTGGAGTAATCAACATTACCTTTACCTGGCACCATGATATCTAGTGATGCTTATGGCCTCCTGGAGTAACACCAATGGATCCTTTTAACTTGACATGGGTTCTCCCAAGTACCATTTATTTTTCATACTAATTCAAAATTAGAAAAAATTTCTTCTTCATGGTTCCTTATGGATTTTTCCTCAGAAAAATCACCTCCATGCTTGAATTCTATTGACGTGTCATCCTCAATCAACTTTGGGAATGCATTCAAAACCTTTGGAATTCCTTAAAAATCATTTTATATTGCTTCCATCCCTCTTGGAGTACTGCCGTGCACTCTTATTAACTTGACATCCACCTCATGATATCTTCTTTCATTATCTTAAGATGTTTAAGGACTTAACTCAGTCCTAGAATCTCTCTTCCATCTATGGAAACCCTTCCTTGAAACCTGACTGCATCCTTCGAGATCTAGTCTACACATAATGCATTGCTTATACATCAATTGGTATTCTTTAGCATACATGTAGCCTCATTACTTCACCCTTGAAGTTATAGCATTCATACCCTACTTCTACTGCACTACTCTGACAACAATAATGGAGGTACTACCCCAAAAAATGTATGAATAAACATAGAAGATGTCTTCCCTTATCTCCATGTATACACTAGGTCCCTTTTAATCATAATACTAGCACCTAGACATACCAATCCTCTTAGAACAGATCTGCCCACAATGTGATTCTTAATCTTTACCTTGGTTTCTTTTAGAGCAAAAGAAATTTCACTATTTCATCCACTAAATTATTTACTCTTACACCCAGATCCACTGAGCACTCTGATTAACGTGAGTGAATGTCCAACAGTGTATTCCCAAGCCTTCATCGTTGCACTTAGACTCACACCTTAACATTCTTCAATCGTGAACTTTGATCATCTTGTGAGGTATTCTTGACATAATACTCTATCTTCAAGTACCTTTTCCCATCCTTGATACCAAGTCCAAACTTCTTCATATACCATGAAACCATTCTTCCATATAAACCAACGGTACATGTATAATCATGTACTAAATATGGATTTCCTACTTATCATCCACATCTGTTAGACATAATTGTCTCATGAATCTTAACCCCAAACAAGGATTTCATTAGGCGTTTTTTAATTTTTCCCAAATGTTTGATCAACAATTTATTAAGGAATTGTATGATCATTTTGTATCATTCATTCATATTTAGTTGATCTTAATATCAACCTTCTTTGAAGAGATCTTACAACCATCCTTATCACCAGTTTCTTGAGTGTAATCATAATTATGTCGCATTCCTTATGGCAATATCCATCAAGAAATTATTCTTGTCCGACTTCTATAAAGTATTTACGATCCATAATATAACTAGGTAATTATAACATTACCCAGGGCAATAAAATGCCCAAACACAACTTCCTTTGTCCCTCAATCTATTATTGGTCAATGGACCTTTATCAGGGTAAGCCTTTCCTGGATACCCTTTCACTGCTTCATGAGCATACTAAGACATACCAATATAGTTAACATCCACCTATGGATTTCAAACTGACCCATCATATAAAACTCTGGATCATATGCGTACTTTCCTTTTAATATCACCAAAAAACTTCCTTCTCTCTACCTGTGGATTTTACCACTCAATTCACATTTATGTGTGGATATTTGGACTCTTCTATCGAATATATTTTCAGTAGGTTCAACTTATCCTTAATACATCAGTTTTGTGACTGATTTATGTCCCAT
>ML779011.1:1208849-1249596 GCA_009831015.1 Picea engelmannii | reverse complement strand
CCAAACCTTTGTGCTACGGGGCTTTCTTCAAGGGTTGACATCAATGACAACCAACCTTAATCAACAATATATGTATATGTTTCTTCTCTATTTCTTGAATAGTTTTCTATTCTAGAAGTCACACACACACACACACACACACACACACACACACACACACACACGCACATATATATATATAGAGAGAGAGAGAGCGTTAGTTAGTTAGTTAGTTCACCTTCTATTCACTAGTTAAGACACACTCCTAGCTATGATAGATAGAATAAGATTGGATTCCCTGTATAGATTAGAAGGCATCCTACATGTTGCATTCCACCTTCATTTCACATTACAATAGTAATGGTTGCCTAACCAGAATATTGATGGGTTTCTTATTTGAAACGATGTGAGGTTTGATTGGGATTTTACATTGGGGAGAACCACCACTATTGAGTAGGTCACTTTTCCTATGACAACAAGATCTTAGGAATAAATTCTAGGACTAGCAAGGGTTTAAATCTTATCAATAATTTTTTTGTATTTATGGGAGACTCTTCTTATGGTGAAATTGTCTCATATAATTAGAGGATCCTTAAATGTAGGACTAAACTGAGGAGTCTTGGTAATAATTTGAAACCTTAGGGCTCAAGTAATCAATAAAGAATGAATTGCCAATCATGCAATGGAAAATAATTTTGATATGTATCTATGTCCTTGTATAGTGTTTTTTATGCTAACTTGAATTTAGTTTTTCAATTTTTTTAGGTTAAAGCTTGATGGGACAAAGCTCAACTCTTTAAAGTATATTATTCCCCATTTTCTTCTTATCCTTTAATTTCTCCTTTAATAAGAAAAACAATATATCGATGGAGTCACCATCAAGACAATGGACTTGTCCCATTAGGACTTAACTGCAAAGGGTCATTTTTCATAAATCCTTGACTCTAAGTTCTTTCTAATTGATGCTTAGGTATTTTTCATAAATCCTTGACTCTAAGTGCTTTCTAATTGATGCTTAGGTACATGAAAGAATAGATAAAAAAATCACAAGCTTTAATCAAGTTTAGATTGACTATTAAGATAATTCGTTAACAAAATACTATGTGAAAGTAGTCACTACTTAGTGATTCTTATAAGTAGTGGGTTTTAAAGTGGATGCAATTTAAATTACTATGGATGTATATCATACATTGGATATCTCTATATAAATAACCTCAAAATATTTCAAGTATAATTCTATGAGATAATGTAAATATATTAACAAATGCTTCAAGGTAAGAAAACAAAATCACTCATGTTTGTGAATTTTAATTTAATTGAATCATATATAAAAGTAGCACATAGTTGAAAAAATCTTAAAAGTTATAGCTTATAAGAGATATGGATTTTCATAGTCAAATTAATTTCTTGGGAAATATTTATTGGAACATTGACCAGTACTAGGGATCTCACTTCATTTCCATCCCTATATCTAACCAATCAACTTTACCATTGTCATTTTCCACCTCTAAATTTCTCGCATAAATTGTTGGCAATTAAAAATTAAATCTAATTCTACAACTCTCAATTGATGGTTGATCAACATAACAAAGTAGTCAACTTTAGGTATTTTCAAAAGTCCTTAAGAATTGTTTCAATGCTAACCTATATTCTTTATAATAAAGACTTGGATCTTAAGCTAAAAACAATACATGCATGATGCATATCCACAAGAATTATGTGGTGGAAAAGGAGTATGATATGGATAGGAATCTTCCCTTCAAGTATTGGAGTAGAATAATTGAAGAGAAATTGATAAATAACGTAGAAGATAAAACATCCTTTAATAATCTTGATGAAACTAATAGGAGTAGGGCTCCAACCATGAAGTTGGACAACACTAAACTGTCCAATGGACAATCCTATTCAAAGAAGCAACTAAAGAGAATTAGCAAAATAGCTAGAAGAGGTAAATAATCTAATATTAAGACCAAGAAAGTGAGAGAGAGGTACGAACATAGTGGGGTATAGGAAAACTCCAACCACAATCCATCCATGGGACACTATAAATAAATTAGCCAATATTGATCAAAATTCCACACATTAGATTACCATAATTGTTAAGAGTTTCAAAAGAAAATAAATGAGAATAACAGAGGGCATCATGAAGGAATTCTAATTTTCTTTTTAAGAATTGACTTAAAGATTAATAGGTGTGTAAGAAAATCCAAATGTTTAGATCTCGTGCTTTGGCTCACCAGTGTTTAGGGGAACTTTGATCCTCTCATCCAAGGTTTTTGATCCTATCCATAGATATATGATTTAACTATAATCTAGATAAGAAAAGATGCCAGATCAATCTGATCAAACATGTCCCTATTTACCCTAGCGATACCCAATGCTCCAAATTTTGATGCTAAAAAAACTCTAAATTTGCTTTGACTTTCCAGGGCCCTCTCTGAACGAGGTCTAAATTTACTGTTTGTGACCACTTGTACCCATATCAATCAAGCTCGGCATCGCGTTCAGGGATGGTATCTTCATAACTTCCCCATTCGTTTCCACGAATTGCCCATGCCCTCCTTCTCAGATCAGCAGCCCGATCTTGAAAACAAGGAGAATACTTTCCCCCTGCATTTTAATCCTCTCTTCGAAGCCTTGGAAGATCTCAGAGAGCCTTTCGATCGTTTGATATAGAGCTTCGATCGGAATAGAGTTGTGATTGTGCACGCCCCGTTGCTCAGGTGGGTTCAGACCGTGGCGGCCAAGTATGGCGCCCCGACCTACATTTTCAATTGCTTCAGTGCCTATTTCTACGCTATGAGGGAAAAGAGTCTCGGACTTTCGGATTACATTTTGGGTAGTTAGGGTTGCGGACAACGCCCGTTTCACGGCGTCAGATGAAGCACAGATGGATTGGATTAGCGAGATGCTTCCGGAAGGGTACGAGGGCCGAATTGCACGACATGGGTTTCTGGTGAGAAACTGGACGCCCCAACTTGATATATTATCCCATAAGGCCAGGGGAGGGTTTGTAACGTACTGTGGGTGGAATTCGACGTTAGAGAGCATCAACGCTGGAGTTCCCATGGTGGCTTGGCCTCTGCATTCCGACCAATTTGCGAACTCGATTCTGGTGGCGAGGGAGTTGAAGGTGGGCGTGGAAGTGAAGAAGTGGACGAAGGCTGATGAGAATGAGTTGGTCATGGCGGAGGAGGTGGAGAAGGCGATCAGGCGAGTCATGGCGGAAGATCTTGGATTGGCCGCTCCGTCATGGAAATGAGGAGCAAGGCCAAAGAACTTGGATTGGCCGCCCGGAGGGCCGTGGCAGAGGGAGGATCGTCGTGGAAGGAGTTGGAGTCGTTTATCCATCATTTTACTTCAACACTGAACGAACAAAATAATCACTGAGAGGGTTGGCGGTCATGCTCAGAATTTTGCATTCGGCAGATCAATAAGTATCAAGTTGTAAAGTATTTATTGCAGTTTGGGGTAGTAAATGGTTAGATAGATCCTTGTGCACATAGATCTAATAGCTCATATACTATCCAAAGCTATAGTAAATCCTCTTCAATTTAATGCATAATGTTTGACCGTCTCCTGCAGTTTACAATGTATTCGTCCTTTTAGGGAAAAGAGATTCAAAGTCTTTCTCTGTATCACTGGTGAAAACTGGTATGTGTAGATTTATCATTGTAAAAGTCTTATAATTTGTTTTATAATAATGGCATTTTATAGAAAGACGTAATCTTTCACTGTTAGCTTGAAATGTAATCTGATACTGGGTCATCTTTCACTATTTCCAAATGGTTAAAGTGTATGGTGAAGGTGGATCAAGTGTAACAGCATTATAATTTGTTTTATAATAATGGCATTTTATTGAAAGACGTAATCTTTCACTGTTAGCTTGAATGGCATTTTATAGAAAGAGGTAATCTTTCACTGTTAACTTGAAATGTAATGTGATACTGGGTCATTTTTCACTATTTTCAAATGGTTAAAGTGTATGGTGAAGGTGGATTAGGTGTAATAACATTGAATGTTGCTTAGTAGATTGTATATTGGTCGTCTAAAATGTATTAGTGCAGAGCATTTATTGTAGTTTTGATTAATATATAATATTTTTGTGAAAAAAAAATTGGAAATTGGATTGGTGAAGGTGGATTAGGTGTAATAACATTGAATGTTGCTTAGTATATTGTATATTGGTCATCTAAAATGTATTAGTGCAGAGCATTTATTGTAGTTTTGATTAATATATAATATTTTTGTGAAAAAAAAATTGGAAATTGGATTCAAGATTTAATCAATAATTGTATAACATATTGACAAATATTTATTGTAGTTTTTATTAATATATGATATTTTTGTAAAAAAAATTGAAAATTGAATTCAACTGATTTCATAAATAATTGTAGAACAGGTTTGACACCATGATTATCTAAAATGATCAATAACTTAAAACATTATAGTTTTTATTAATATATGATATTTTTGTAAAAAAAAATTGAAAATTGAATTCAACTGATTTCATAAATAATTGTAGAACAGGTTGGACACCATGGTTATCTAAAATGATCAATAACTTAGAACATTAGAATACACTCACATGGATATATCATTTTAAAAACCCTAAAATTTATTCATACATTCATTGAAGGATAGTGGCATAATCTCACCATTGCCAAAGTGCTTTAGTGTAATTTTCCACTATTGCATAATGGCTCAAGTGTGGGCAACTAAGAGTATGCAAAGATAATTTATAATCCAATTAGCATACATTTGATTTAGAGACAAAGAAAAAGAGTAAATGCACATAATCAAAATCATGTACCTATATTTTTGGAAATCAATAATTACTAATTACTCATGGGGAGTTTGCATTTTCCAATATATCCATCCCCATTTTTAAAGGAAAATAAAATACGCAGTGGCATCACTGCACTGCAGCATCTGATAATTAGCATTTATATGTTGATAATTGGCATTCATATGGCTTCTTTTTGGTGATTTTTCTTGTAATTGAGCAATTTCAACATTCTTGAAATGGTGCATTTATATGTTGATAATTGGCATTCATATGACTTCTTTTTGGTGATTTTTCTTGTAATTGAGCAATTTCAACATTCTTGAAATGGTATATTTGTGTTGTTTAAATGCTTTGGGTTCTTTAAATCTCTTCAAATTCTTGTGTTCATTGAACTGTTGAAAACCCTATATTTTCTTATCTCTTCAAGGTATTGCTCTCTTCCAAATCGATGGACTTATTTTTTTCTACATAGGCTAAAGGCCAAACGAAATGGACCTTTGTTGGAAACCCTTTTCTGTGTTCGGACTCTCGTCGCCTATCACGTCAGAGCTCCGGTCAGCTACCTCACCATCTTAATGTATCATCAGTCGCCAGCTTAAACTATCATGCACCATCTATAGGCTCCCTACACCTTACATCAACCATCATTTGAATGTGTCCATGTCATATATCGTATGGCGTTTACGGTATATGAAATGGATCGTCGATGGAAAACCAATACAACGCATTAATGGCCTAGTTCCACAGGTCATAGTTTCAAAGGGTGTAGTTCCAGAGGGCGTAGTTCCATAGGTCATAGTTCTAGAGGGCGTAGTTCCACAGGTCATAGTTCCACAGGTCACAATTCCATAGGTCATAGTTCCAAAAGGCGCAATTCCAGAGGCCGTGGTTCCAAAGGTCATAGTTCCAAAGGGCGTAGTTCCACAGGTCATAGTTCCACAGGTCAAAATTCCATAGGTCATAGTTCCAAAGGGTCTAGTTCTAGAGGGCATAGTTCCATAGGTCATAGTTCCAGAGGACGTAGTTCCACAGGTCATAGTTCCAGAGGGTGTAGTTCCAGAGGTCATAGTTCCAGAGGTCAGAATTCCATAGGTCATAGTTCCAGAGGGTCTAGTTCTAGAGGGCATAGTTCCATAGGTCATAGTTCCAGAGGGCGTAGTTCCACAGGTCATAGTTCCGGAGGGTGTAGTTCCAGAGGTCATAGTTCCAGAGGCGTAGTTCTAGAGGGCATAGTTCCATGGGTCATAGTTCCAAAGAGCATAGTTCCACAGGTCATAGTTCCAAAAGGCGCAATTCCAGAGGCCGTGGTTCCAAAGGTCATAGTTCCAAAGGGCGTAGTTCCACAGGTCATAGTTCCACAGGTCACAATTCCATAGGTCATAGTTCCAGAGGGTCTAGTTCTAGAGGGCATAGTTCCATAGGTCATAGTTCCAAAGGGCGTAGTTCCACAGGTCATAGTTCCAGAGGGTGTAGTTCCAGAGGTCATAGTTCCAGAGGCGTAGTTCTAGAGGGCATAGTTCCATGGGTCATAGTTCCAAAGGGCGTAGTTCCAGAGGGTGAAGTTCCATAGGTCATAGTTCCAGAGGGCGTAGTTCCACAGGTCATAGTTTCAGAGGTCATAGTTCCAGAAGCGTAGTTCCAGAGGTCATATTTTCAAAGGGCGTAGTTCTAGAGGGCATAGTTCCAGAGGTCATAGTTCCAGAGGCGTAGTTCTAGAGGGCATAGTTCCACAGGTCATAGTTCCAAAGGTCATAGTTCCATAGGGCGTAGTTCCAGAGGTCATTGTTCCAAAGGGCGTAGTTTCAGAGGGCGTAGTTCTAGAGGGTGTAGTTCTAGAGGGCGTAGTTTCAGAGGGAATAGTTCAAGAGGTCATAGTTTCAGAGGGCGTAGTTCCACAGGTCCACAGGTCACAGTTCCACATGTCATAGTTCGAGAGGGCCTAGTTCTAGAGGGCGTAGTTACACAGGTCATAGTTCCATATATATATGTCGGTATATATACCTAGTATATATATATCGATATATATACTTAGTATATATACCGGTATATATGTCAGTATATATATATACACTAGGTATATATGTCGATATATACACAAGTATATATACCAGGTATATATGTCGGTATATATATTAAGTAAATATACCTAGTATATATACTTAATATAGTGTATATACCAATATATATACTAGGTACCTAACCTGCAACAACCTTTTTAGATTGAGACATATGCTTCAGATTATGTTGTGGGCACAATTCTCTCTTGGTACGTACATCCTATGGCCTATCACAGTGAGACACAATTAGATATCGTCCATAAGTACCACACTTATGACAAAGAAATGTACTCGATTGTACAATCCTACCACTAGTGGAGGCATTACAATCTTGGGAAGGAGAGAGTCATCCACATTGACCATAAGCCTCTGCAATTCATGTAGACATAAGGAAAATTGCAGAATGACCATCGTCATAAGTGGTCTACAGGTGGAACTGTGACGTCTGGAACTGTAACCTCTGGAACTATGATCTGTGGAACTGACTTGTGGAACTATGACCTGTGGAACTACACCCTCTGGAACTATGACCTATAGCACATGGCCTCCAAAGTAAAGTCATTGGAATAGACGAGGGCTATGTGCCTTCCTTCAAGGAGTTGTCTCATGCCTCCAAAGGAAATATCCATCTTTTGTCTTCTCCCAATGGTGTGGGTCATGGAATCCAACTTGTGGGCTTCCTGCCCTAATGAAAGCCCAAGCTAGGCTTGTTCCTCCTAATTGTCCATCAAGCAAGGTCCTGCAAAGAAAAATGAGTGCGCCTTCCAAGGGTCTCAAGTCAAATGTATCATGCCAAGTAAAATCACTTTTAATACAAGAGCCACCTAAACATGTGATCAAAACTACCTTATCAAATTAAACAAGTGCTCAAAGACCCTATGCAACTTGCCAAGTTTAGGTATGGGAGGGTTTTCATGGGGACCTATTGGGTGAGTCATTCCTTAAGGAAAGGAGTGTGTCTCGAGTGGACCCTCTCTAAGCTATGAAAAGAATATGAAGTGGATGTGGGTAAAAATCTTGGGAATGGGGTTTCATGACATACAAGGGTTTGAGTCATTACCCTTTACTCCTTCCGCTTCATTATTTCCCTATGCTCCATTGAGTTTAGCTGAATGAAACATATCTAATAAACCTTTCCAAACTCCCATTGATGCAAAAAATAGCCTTGTTCTGAAAATGCCAAATCCTCAATAGTAATTACACCATTGGCACAAAAACATTAACTCACCAAAAGGACACTTAAAGTGCCTTCAAGTAGCCAGGAATCCAAGGAATCAATCAATGGGAATAAACTGCCTATGAATAACAACAATGATGTGTGGTAAAACCAATTTTATTAAAACCCCAACATCATGATGGAAATATTAAAATCCTTGAGCAACAATATCACCATTGACAACAATAGATGCACAACCATCATAATAACGAAGACCCTCTTCCAATGGATGATAAGTTATTCTAGGGATTTTGTTTTGAGCGCTACCTCCAATTATTCAAAAATCAAGGGCATAAAGGGATTTTATCTTGAGGGTATGTGTATCTTCTTGAAAATTGGTACAGTGCTCGAGATTTATATTTAATTAGGCATTTCAATTATGACTTTGTTTTCCTAGGTATTCAATTCTTATTCAACATGAGATGTTTTTTGGTCAATGTTCATTTTATACATAATGAAACTTGTTCAAATTTGATATAAAAAATATACCATCTCATTAATGCGTCTACTTTTTTTTTTGCAAGAGAACAACTACATATATATTAGTATAAATATCTTCAAATGATAGAGCAACAAAAGAAATTATTACACCTTAAACAAAAGAAAAAGTAATCTTGAACCAAAGTTGGCGCCTACTTCCTATGAGGGGAATATAGATGACATAGGTAAGGATAATTGAGTTAATGTTTTAGGAGAGAGTGTTACATCTACCTCAAAATATCAATTAGACAATGGAGGGGAACTACGCCTTTAGAACTACACCCTCTAGAACTATGCCATGTGGAACTACGCCCTTTGGAATTATGACCTCTGGAACTATGCCCTCTGGAACTACGCCCTTTGGAACTATGACCTGTGGAACTACGCCCTTTGGAATTATGACCTGTGGAATTGTGACCTCTGGAACTAGGTCATAGTTCCAGAGGGTGTAGTTCCACAGGTCATAGTTCCAAAGGGCGTAGTTCCAGAGGGCTTAGTTCTACAGGTCATAGTTCTAGAGGGCGTAGTTCCACAGGCCATAGTTCCATTGGTCACAATTCCACAGGTCATAGTTCTAGAGGGCCTAGTTCTAGAGGGCATAGTTCCATGGGTCATAATTTCAGAGGGCGTAGTTCCAGAGGTCATAGTTCCAAAGGGCGTAGTTCCAGAGGCATAGTTCTAGAGGGCGTATTTCCACAGGTCATAGTTCCAAAGGGCGTAGTTCCAGAGGGCGTAGTTCCAGAGGTCATAGTTCAAGAGGGCGGAGTTCCAGAGGTCATAGTTCCACAGGTCACAATTCCATAGGTCACAGTTCCAGAGGGCCTAGTTCTAGAGGGCGTAGTTCCACGGGTCATAGTTCCAGAGGTCGTAGTTCCAGAGGTCATAGTTCCATAGGTCATAGTTCTAGAGGGCATATTTCTAGAGGTCATAGTTCCAAAGGGCGTAGTTCTAGAGGTCATAGTTCCAAAGGGCATAGTTCCAAAGGTCATAGTTACAGAGGCATAGTTATAGAGGGCATAGTTCCAAAGGGCATAGTTCCAGAAGGCATAGTTCCAGAGGTCATAGTTCCACATGTCATAGTTCCACAGGTCACAATTCCACAGGTCATAGTTCCATAGGGCGTAGTTCCAGAGGTCATAGTTCCAAAGGGCGTAGTTCTAGAGGTCATAGTTCCAAAGCGCGTAGTTCCAGAGGCGTAGTTCCCCTCCATTGTCTAATTGATATTTTGAGGTAGATGTAACACTCTCTCCTAAAACATTAACTCCATTATCCTTACCTATGTCATCTATATTCCCCTCATAGGAAGTAGGCTCCCACTTTGGTTCAAGATTACTTTTTCTTTTGTTTAAGGTGTAATAATTTCTTTTGTTGCTCTAAAATTTGACGATATTTATACTAATATGTATTTAGTTGTTCTCTTGCAAAACAAAAAGTAGACGCATTAATGAGATGGTATATTTTTTATATCAAATTTGAACAAGTTTCATTATGTATAAAATGAACATTGACCACAAAACATCTCATGTTGAATACGAATTGCATACCTAGGAAAACAAAGTCATAATTGAAATGCCTAATTAAATCTAAATCTCGAGCACTGTACCAATTTTTAAGAAGCTACACATACCCTCAAGATAAAATCCCTTTGTGCCCTTGATTTTTGAATAATTGGAGGGAGTGCTCAACACAAAATCCCTAGAATAACTTATCATCCATTGGAAGACGGTCTTCGTTATTATGATGGTTGTGCATCTATTGTTGTCAACGACGATATTGTTGCTCAAGGATTTTAATATTTCCATCACGATGTTGGGGTTTTAATAAAATTGGTTTTACCACACATCATTGTTGTTATTCATAGGCAGTTTATTCCCATTGATTGATTACTTGGATTCCTGGCTATTTGAAGGCACTTTAAGTGTCCTTTTGGTGAGTTAATTTTTTGTGTGCCAATGGTGTAATTACTATTGAGGATTTGGCATTTTTAGAACAAGGCTATTTTTTGCATCAATGGGAGTTTGGGAAGGTTTATTAGATATGTTTCATTTAGCTAAAATCAATGGAGAATTGGGAAATAATGAAAGGGAAGGAGTAAAGGGTAATGACTTAAACCCTTGTATGTCATGAAACCCCATTCCCAAGATTTTTACCCATATCCACTTCATATTCTTTTCATATCTTAGAGAGGGTCCACTTGAGAGACACTCCTTTCCTTAAGGAATGACTCACCCAATAGGTCACCATGAAAACCCTCCCATACCTAAACTTGGCAAGTTTCATAGGGTCTTTGAGCACTTGTTTAATTTGATAAGGTAGTTTTGATGCACATGTTTAGGTGGCTCTTGTATTAAAAGTGATTTTACTTGGCATGATACATTTGACTTGAGACCCTTGGAGGGCGCATCGTTTTTCTTTGCAGGACCTTGCTTGATGGACAATTAGGAGGAACAATCCTAGCTTGGGCCTTCGTTAGGGCAGGAAGCCCACAAGTTGGATTCCATGACCCACACCATTGGGAGAAGACAAAAGATGGATGCTGCCTTTGGAGGCATGAGACGAATCCTTGAAGGAAGGCACGTAGCCCTCATATATTCCAATGACTTTACTTTGGAGGCCATGCAATACAGGTCATAGTTCCATAGGGCACAGTTCCATAGGTCATAGTTCCACAGGTCATAGTTCCATACGTTACAGTTCCAGAGGTCACAGTTCCACCTATGGACCACTTATGACGGTGGTCATTCTACAATTTTCCTTATGTCTGTATGAATTACAGAGGCTTATGGTCAATGTGGATGACTCTCTCCTTCCCAAGAATGTAATGCCTCCACTAGCGGTAGGATTGTACAATGGAGTACATTTATTTGTCATAAGTGGGGTACTTATGGACGATATCTGATTGTGTCTCACTATGATAGACCATAGGATGTACGTACTAAGAGAGAATTGTGCCCACAACATAATCTGAAGCATATGTCTCAATCTGAAAAGGTTGTTGCAGGTTAGGTACCTAGTATATATATTGGCATATACACTATATTAAGTATACTTACTAGGTATATTTACTTAATATATATACCGACATATATATTTGGTATATATACTTGTGTATATACCGATATATATACCTAGTGTATATATATATACCGAGATATATACTAAGTATATATATCGGTATATATACTTCTATATAATCTGACATATATACATAATATATATACCAGTATATATACTAAGTATATATATATATATTGACATATATACTAAGTATATATACTGGTATATATACTTTTATATATACCGGTATATATACCAGTATATATACTAAGTATATATATACCGACATATATATCTGGAACTATGACATGTGGAATTGTGACCTGTGGAACTATGACCTATGGAACTACGCCCTCTGGAACTATGACCTCTTGAACTACGCCCTATTGAACTATGCCCTCTGGAACTACACCTCTAGAAATATGACCTCTTAAACTATTCCCTCTAGAACTACGCCCTTTGGAACTATGATTTATGGAACTACACCCTCTGGAACTATGACCTGTGGAACTATGCCCTCTAGAACTATGCCTCTAGAACTATGACCTCTGGAACTATGCCCTTTGGAACTATGCCCTTTGAAAATATGACCTCTAGAAATGTGCCCTCTAGAACTACCCCTCTCAAACTATGACCTCTGGAACTATGACCTATGGAACTACGCCCTCTAGAAATATGATCTCTGGAACTACGCCCTCTGGAGCTACACCTTTTGGAACTATGACCTGTGGAACTACGCCCTCTAGAACTATGCCTCTGAAACTATGACCTCTAGAACTACACCCTTTGGAACTATGACCTGTGGAACTACGCCCTTTGGAAATATGACCTGTGGAACTACGCTCTCTATAACTAGGCCCTCTAGAACTATGACTCGTGGAATTGTGACCTGTGGAACTATGACCTGTGGAACTATGCCCTTTAGAACTATGACCTCTAAAACTATGCCCTATGGAACTACGCCCTTTGAAACTATGACTTGTGGAACTACGCCCTCTAGAACTATGACCTGTGGAATTGTGACCTGTGGAACTATGACCTATGGAACTACGCCCTCTAGAACTATGACCTATGGAACTACACCCTTTGGAACTATGACCTGTGGAACTACGCCCTCGAGAACTACGCCTCTGGAACTATGACCTCTCGAACTATGCCCTCTGGAACTACTCCCTTTAAAACTATGACCTCTGGAACTACGCCCTCTAGAACTATGACCTATGGAACTACGCCCTCTAGAACTAGGCGCTTTGGAACTATGACCTGTGGAACAATGACCTGTGGAACTACACCCTCTGGAACTACGCCCTTTTGAACTATGACCTCTGGAACTACACCCTCTGGAACTATGACCTGTGGAATTATGACCTATGGAAATATGAACCGTGGAACTACGCCCTCTGGAAGTATGACCTCTGGAACTACGCCCTCTGGAACTATGCCCTTTCGAACTATGACCTGTGGAACTACGCCCTCTAGAACTACGCCTCTCAAACTACGCCATGTGGAACTACGCCCTTTTGAACTTTGACCTCTGGAACTACGCCCTCTAGAACTACACCCTTTGGAACTATGACCTGTGGAACTACGCCCTCTGGAACTATGACCTGTGGAATTGTGACCTGTGGAACTATGACCTATGGAACTAGGCCCTCTGGAACTATGACCTGTGGAACTACGCCCTTTGGAACTATGACCTGTGGAACTACGCCCTGTGGAACTACGCCTCTGGAACTATGACCTATGGAACTACGCCCTTTGGAACTATGACCTGTGGAACTACGCCCTCTGGAACTACGCCTCTAGAACTATGACCTATGGAACTATGCCCTCTGGAACTACGCCCTTTGGAACTATTCTCTTTGGAAGTATATATACCTGGTATATATACTTGTGTATATACCGACATATATACCTAGTGTATATATATATATCGACATATATACTAAGTAAATATACTGGTATATATATTTGTATATATACCAGTATATATACTAAGTATATATATTGATATATATACTTGTATATATACTGACATATATACCTAATATATATACTAAGTATATATATATTGATATATATACTAAGTATATATACCGATATATATACTTNAGTATATATACCGGCATATATATCTGGAACTATGACTTGTGGAATTGTGACCTGTAGAACTATGACCTATGGAACTACGCCCTCTAGATCTATGAACTCTTGAACTACGCCCTCTAGAACTATGCCTCTGGAACTATGACCTTTGGAACTACGCCCTCTGGAACTACACCCTTTAGAACTATGACCTCTAGAAGTATGACCTTTGGAATTATGACTTGTGGAACTATGCCCCTTGGAACTATGCCTCTGGAACTATGACCTTTGGAACTACGCCCCCTGGAACTATGCCATGTGGAACTACGCCCTTTGGAACTACACCATGTGGAACTACACCCTTTGGAACTATGACCTCTGGAACTACGCCCTCTGGAACTATGTCCTTTGGAACTATGACCTGTGGAACTACGCCCTTTGGAACTATGACCTATGGAATTGTGACCTATGGAACTATGACCTATCACTAGTACATATTGTAAAAATTTCGACGTTCTATTTGCAGTGTTATGGACAAAATTGCCCATATTGTCGCAAAATAGAGGAAATTTAAAAAAAAAAATCATATTGCCCGATAACGTCGGTATTGCCACATTGATGTCTCTCTTGCCACGTTGACATCTCTCTTTCCACGTTAATGTCTCTCTTGCCACATTTTCCACCTAGTCGTCTCTCTTGTCACGTTTGTGACATAGACGTCTCTCTTGCCACATTTGTGAATATTGTTGTCGCAATTGCGACGTTTTGGAAACTAGATTTTCCCCCTCCAACAGTCACCTTAGTATGTTGACCAAGTCAAAATACTAACGGTCACTTAGGTTTTTTTAACGTTGGAATTGCGATGTTATAAAATGTATAAATATGTTGCATTTGACGGATGTTGCGACAAGTTTTCTATAATAACGATGCTTCAAAAAGGGTTTGTGGGTCTTACAAGATGGATATATAAATATGTTGCATTTGACAGATGTTGCGAAAAGTTTGCTATAATAACGACGCTTCAAAAAGTGTTTGCGAGTCTTTGCGATGTTGTGGAAACTAGGTTTCCCCCCTCCAACGGTCACCTAGTATTTTTACCAAGTCAACTTTGATTTGGTCAATAATAGTCGGAATTGCGACATTATAAAATCTATAAATATGTTACATTTTATGGATGTTGTGACAAGTTTGCTATAATAACGACAATTCAAAAAGGGTTTGCGGGTCTTCTTGGCTAGAGTACAACTATTAAAATACATTGTACTAGGGCTCTTCTCATTTCGTTTTAATTTTATGATCGGTAGAATTTTAAAGGAAACAACTATTAAAAGACATTGTACTAGGGCTAGAGTACATGATGGGAAACGATGACCTGTGAATGGGGCCAACGTTGAATTTTTTTCAAAATGTTTCTGTATGACATCATACATCCTTGAGTCTTGAAAGCCACCCATATCGTCAAGGCATGTGTCTAGTCTAACCATGTCAAATTTCGATGCATACAAGCACATATTGAAGAAATTTCAACGTTGGCCCCATTCACTACTCACTATGTGGGATCGGTGCATGACATTTTTGGTGGTTGAATTGGAAGTTGCATGACATTTCAAGAGAGTTCCAACAACAATTCTATAGATGGAAACAACGAAATTTGACAATGAGATGCCCACTATGAACATTTTTGCAAACATGGACGATCTCAAATATTATGTGGTCAGGACATCATACATCCTTGAGTCTTGAAACCTGTTAATGTTTAAGCCATTATTATAGTTCTTTGCATTTCAATAGATAACAATATCATAATACAAGATCACTGAGAAATACACAATCACAAGAGACACAATATTTATCCTGGGAAACCCTCTAGGGGAAGAAAACCCAACAAAACTTCCTTATTATAGATAGCCAATACAATGCCAAGAGATAACTCAAACTAATACAGAAGATCCTCTCCCAAAGATGTGCCACTCTCTCCTTATTCTCCAACTATAGTTTTGAAACTTGTCTCTCAAATGAGCAAGTGAAGTGTGTCTAAGTGAGGCGTTAGCCTCCTTATTTATATTAGACTGGCACGTGTGAAGTGTCTCTTCACTGGAAGGGCCGAATTCTCCAACTGGGTGGTTATAACCACCTTTATTATATTTCAAGGCCTCTTTAATATATTCTAGGGCCGAATTATTATTCTGCCTATTACAATTATCTTTTGACCAATCCGCAAAAGGGGATTTGGTCCTTTATAATAACCGACATGATCAATCCGCAATGGGGATTGATCCAATGAATAATATATCAAATAATAATAAGAATACACTTTACAATTACATTATTTTAACACTCTGTTATTGGACTAATCGGTAGGTGCATACACTAACTGATCTCCCTAGATCCACCTGGATCTAGAACAAAACAGGATAGGACATGACTCTTTCCCTAAGTTTTGACCATTGAATTAACTAGGAGGAAAGAACAAATAACATACCTTATTATCGCTTCCTAGGGTCTTTGTTGCTCCTGCTTCGCTCCAGTGCTCTCGTGAAGTCATGACCAAGACAACACAAACCAACCAAAGTGAAGATAGCTCAATATATTCAACTGTCAACCTATGTGTATGATCAAGGAATTACACAATAAAGTGGAAATAGCTTTATGGGAAAGGGACATGCCACTGTATCATATTAATTGAAAGTAAATATTACAACTTGAGCCTTGATGTCGCAAACTTCCTTTCAATGGCTCTTGGCTCCAACATACACACTTGCTCAATCCTTGCATGAAGAAGATCAAATCCTCTTGATAGAATTGCTAGAGTCTCCAAGCTGTTGTTCAAGCTTAAGTCCTTCACACAATTCTTTCACCAATTCTCCAATGAATCTTGCTTAACCTTTTCCATGAGAATTCCCTCAATATATAGGAGAGAATGAATTAGTTACTTGGATAAGAATGATCCCAAATATCAGGGAATCCAGTACAAAGATAACCATTCGAATGCCAACCCATTCTTCTAGAAGATTCCCTTCTAGAAGCATCGAGAATTCATCTTTTTCCATACTTTAGGAAGAGTTCACACCCTAACTATTCAACATAGTGCGAGAAGTTCGCACCCTGGCTTAAAGCAGCCTGCGAGAATGGGTCATTCTCGCAACCAAATGCACTAGCAGCCTGCGAACCTTCTTCAAAAATGAGCTTTCTGGGAAGAGATGAAAGTAACTTTTCTCAGGAAAAAGTTCTTATGAAGATCCTGAGTACACCATCATCAATACATCATCATGAAGACCAAAATCATGGGTAACAGAATGCCCTCCAAAGTATGAGGTTGGAATCAGTGACAGCCGAAAGACTTTGTAAGCTGCATGTGTGTGTTGGAAACCAGGGTCACATCTAATCGGAAACCTGCAAACACCCAAGCATCTGCAGAATATCATATATACCAATTCTGAGGTAGGCATTCCAATACTCAGATCATAGTCGGATGACATTGTAGACATAGGTCATGGCCACCAATCATACACTGTGGATCCATGCCGTCAAAATATAGCATAGCCACTAGGAATACACTGTGGATCTATGCAAGAAATTTCAAATTGAGATGACATAGCCACGAGACATACACAGTGGATCTATGTGTCGCAGATTATACATACTCCATCACAACCTGGACCAAAAAGATGATATCCAGGGTCTTCAATCTCATCGCCCAAAGTACGAATCTAACCATGTGATTACATGTGTTGAAGTCGAACATGGCAGAAACCACTTGATTACCGGTCATTGATGAAACCGTTAACAAGTGCGAGGGAAATCACCATTGATGTCAATGACTCCCAAGGTACCCTAGTACAATCCATCGAGTGTGAATGAATGAGTTGAAGTCGAACATCCAATGGAATCTTTCGATCAGGGGCCAATGATGTAAACCCAGTATCGAAAGCGAGGAAACCTGCCATTGAGGCATACTAGCTCCAAGGTACCAAATAATTTCTAAGTCTTGACTCTGAATAATGAGCTGAAGTCGACGGAACAAAACTCGTCATAGGAGGGCCTTGATGTATCCCCCATCAATGACACAAAATGAGTAACAGATTTTGAAGGTGAAACAGAGTATGATGTAAATTGGACTGGACATAGGGAAGGCTGACATGGAGAGAATGTATAACTGCAAATGGATGACTCAATATAGGTTTCAGATGGACTTCTCTTGAACATATGAACAACATGACCAAAGATTTGGCAGCATTGACTCAAAGACGACACAGGGAATGACCTTGTAGCAAGTCGAACGAGAGACAAATGGATTTCCCAAACCGGATTCAAATGATGAATAGGGGGTGTCATGTTCAAGAGAGACACTTACTGCCAATCAATACAAAGATAAAAACATATCCCTTTCCCAAATTTTCCCCCACCATTTCTGGCGAGTACCTCTTTATTTTTACGCAAGCTTGAGGAGGATAACATATGCTTGTTGATGTAAGCTCATCCTTCAGACGATTCCCTCGGAGTATGTTTAACGAACCCTAAGAAGGAGTGGTCCGGTCCCATTATGAGTCTGTCAATGTTTGTTTAATGAGTCCAGAGATAGAAAACTCGAAGGTTTTTCATGATTATAGAGTTTGGAAAAACACTTAGCAAGGTTGCTCGGCGATCTTTTCATGTTTAGAGAGTGTGAAAAGAGATTAAAGAGGACTCCAGGGGGGTTCCTTTTTCGTATAACCTTGTTGAGCCCGAAAAAGTGATAAAATTATGCTCAATCGTATTCTCATGTATTTTCGAGCGCAAGAACGGACAAAGACCATGCTCGAGGTTTTATACAAAAACCAAAAACAGGCAATGAAAAAGAAAAAATATGTCTGCATCCTTGTATAGGAACCTCAAAATCATTATGCCTGCAAACGTTACACTCAAAAGGACATTAGGGATTAGAGTTTAATAGATAAATAATCATAAAAAACCAAATGACATAGTAAAAGTAAATAAAAAGGAGTGAAATTTTTTTTTACCATATCATTTTTACCTTTCCACTATTTGAGCTCAAAAAACCCCTCTTTTACCCTCAAAGTTCGGCGTCAGATTGCGGGAGTTACGAGCATCCATTCAGTGAGCCGTCAGCAACAGTAAGGAAGGCTCTTTGTCCTTTACACTTTCATGGTTTAATTTTTCATTTCCATTGGTCAAAATTTCATTTTTAAGTTGATTTTGCAAGCCCTACTTGTGCGCTGCCATTCTCGCAGGCAGGCTACACGGGACTTGCGAGAATGGGGCATTCTCACAGGTGAGCCTAAGACAGCCTGTGAGGTTCTCGCACTGTGCCCAAAGGGCACTTGCGAGAACTGCAAAGCTCAAATTTTTTTTAAAATTTTACTCAATGAAAGAGAATGAATTCATGAAAAAAGTTACTAATCTTCTTGTTGTGCCTCTTATGTAGATAATTGGCCATCAAAATGGTGCTTGAATGGCGTGAAAGGGAGCACGAAGAAGACAATGCAATTGCCGGAAATCATCCACCTACTATTACTGCTTTGAGAAACTGTGGACTTCTGAAGTACTTTCGTATCCCGGGTATGAGGGCCCAAGTCAGGTTGTTAGAGTACCTGGTGCGTATGTGGGACCCTGATCAGCGGGTATTTCATGTGGGGGTCCACACACTGTCCTTAGATATCGAGGAAATTTACTTTTTGATTGGATTGTCACGATGGGGGTACTATGTAAGCCTGACTAGTAGCAAAGGTGGTGGGCTGCCCATGAGTGAGTACTGCCGTTTACACTGTGTTCCCGAGGCAGAGAGAAAGAAAGGAAAAGTATCTATTTGGGGGGTACGAGATTTGACCCTCCGTACTATCCTATTCACCATAGCTCGGATAGCTGGGAGTTCTGCTCCTCACATGGCGTTACAGAGTTACTTCTAGTATGTTATTGAGTGTACTGAGCCTCGAGTGTTCAACTGGGAAGATGCAATGCTTCGCAACGTAAAAAGACAGTTGACCAAATGCAGACGAGGCAAATTGAAGAAATTTGGGTATGGATATTTGTTGGTGTCCTTCTTCCTTGAGCGAGTCCCATTATTGAGGCTGCAGGTTGAGTGGAATATACCGGCTCCCAGGGATCCTAGGATGCTGAGATGGTGTCAGCTTATGGGCCGGCACGTGGCTGGACCGATCATCAAGTATGATGATACTTTCTTTGACTGGCTTCAACCACAGTTGTTGATGGTTGATGACTATGCTTATGTTGGGTTGGATTTTCGAGGAGATCCGGATTTAGTACTACCAGAGGATGCTCAGTGGGGGGACCTTGGTAAGAAGTACACACATTTTTCTTTTTAAATGTTTTTTGTGAATTTTTATCATATTCAAATGTTTTTGTTTTATATGTTCGTCCAAAGACTAATACAAAATTCATTTTTGATAACATGGATGTTGGACCTTACCGACCTCCTAGTACTTCTCCCATTCAGCGGCGAGGAGAGGTAGTGGCAACGCCACAATATGCCGAGGATTATCAAGTGGTGGAACAAAATCTAGAGGCCCTGACCATGGATATTCCAGACATGCCTCTGGAAGAGGTTCCATGACGCGATCAGCGTCATACTGTAGGAGTATCAACATCCATGAGTCGACTTCTCCGTAGGGTTGCTCAGGTAGTCATGTGTTACCGTGAACGTCATCCATGACGTCACTTTGTAGAAGCTATGAGCTTCAAATTTTGACATTTTGGTCTTCGGACAAACTTTTTGTAAAAAACTCTTTTGATCATTATATATACAGACGGATTCTATCGGTTTATCATGTGTTGTGTGAACATTGATGTGATCGATTTATAAATGATTCAAATGTCTGTCTAATACATAATTAGCCAATGCATTTGTTAATGTATTTAGACATCTATGAATATGTTGATATTCAATGTAATCAAAATAACGCTCCAAGAGGCGAATTCGCAAAAACACCCGTAACAAAGTAGGACTTCGAATAGTATAGACATTACTTAACTGTAGTACTACTAGTTGTGAATCAAGTCACACAACCAAATGACGAATTTCGAGAGAGATAGCATCAACCAATAATTCAATAACGACACTATACTTTGCAATGTTGTTGGTCACACAGCTGAGACACACACCTCGTAAGGAGACAAGTTCGTTTGTAGGGGCGTAAATTTCCCATGCAGCGGAAGCAAGGTTTTGAGTACTACGGCTAGCGCCATCAGCAAATCCAATATAGGGTAGCGAAGACTCCAACATTTGGAAATCAAAAACAACGTCACATAAGGGTAGAGACCAGATGACGACAAAAGCAAGTTATAGAAACACACAAGAAGTATGATACAAAAAAAATACAAGTACTAGTGCATAGATGATTTTATGCATAGTACTTCTTCAAGTACAACCCATTCCTAGGTTCATTCAAAGGGATACCATCGTAATCTACTAACTCATAAGCTCATTTTTCCAAAACTCGTCGAACGATATAAGGACCTTGCCACATGGCTTTGAATTTCCCAGCTCCTAACATATCTCGATCTTGTTCATAGAGAAGAACAAGATCACCTTCAGAGAAAATGTGAGGTTTGACATGCTTGTCGTATTGGGCCTTGACATGCTTTTTCTGAGCTTCTATGACTAGGGTGGCATCACGTCGAGTTTCGTCTAATCGCATAAGATACAATAGACGTTATTCCTCAGTAGAAGTGTTAGGTAGGAGTTCAACAACTAGTTTTAAAGAGGGTATCTTGCATTCAATAGGGAGAATGGCTTCCATACCATAGACTAACCGAAAAGGTGTAAACCCAATAGCAGACTTGACGGATGTCCGGTACACCCACAATGTCGAAAACAACATTGTGTGCCAACTTTCTTTATGAATCCCTATCATTCATCGAAGCATAGTTATGAAAACTTTGTTAATCGCTTCGACTTGGCCATTGGCTTGTGGGTAATAGGGTGTTGAGTTATCATGATGAAGACCCAACTTTTCTGTAAGTTCAGACATCATAAAATTCCTAAAGTGGCTACCGTCATCGGTGACGATAGTTTGGGGAACACCAAATCGATCTATGACATGATTAAAAAGGAATAATCCTGCGGTCTTTTCAGTGTTGTCAAATGTCGGCATCGTCTCGGCCCATTTCGTAAAGTAATCAACGGCTACAATGATGTAACCATGCCCCCTGGCCGAGTGAGGGTGACATGTCATGAAATCGATGCCCCATTTCGCAAAGGGACCAACTGAGACCACAGGGTGAAGAGGAGCAGGATGTGACCGAATCTTCTGATTATAGGTCTGGCAGGCATGGAATTTCTGAACGACGATGATGTAGTCATTAAATAAAGAAGGCCAAAAATACCCTGCTCGTAAGATCTTCTGGGCAGTAGCATACCCAGACATATGACCACCACAGGCTCTAGAATGGCAGTCATTCAGAGCTTTCTTGGCTTCATCGAACGTTAGACAACGTCGAAAAACAGAGTCAATCCCCCGATGATAAAGAGTATCCCCGAGGATTATGTATTGACGATCTTGATATCATATTCGACGTTGTTCGTTACTGGACAAAGTTGGACAGAAAGTTTGGGTTTGAAGATATATAATGATATCACCATACCAAAGATCACCAGTGATGATAAGGAAAAGAGATTCATCGGGTAATGAACCAACTACTACATTTTCCGTTTCAAAATGGGGAAAGTCGCATATCAACTCAACAAAAACTAAGGACTTCTTGGACTTGGCGCGTTCGAATTCCAAGTCAAACTCCTGGAGTATCACAATCCATTTGGAGTATTTTCCCCCGAGCAATTGACGTGTCAAAATATGTTGCATAGGGTTGCAATGAGAAATCACGGTAGTCTTGCGTGAGAGGATATAGTGTCAGAAGCGTTGGACGGCTTGGACGGCAGCCAAGGCTAGTTTCTCGACATGTTGATACTTGATTTCATTCGACGTGAGACTTCGACTCAAGTAGTAAATAACATGTTTGTCATGAGCATAATCCTCCTAGATGAGAACCATGCCAATGGTGTAATCCAAGGCAACAAGGTAAAGGAAATAATCGTGACTATAATCGGGGGGAAAGACAAGTGGAGCTCGCGTTAGGGACAACTTCAAAGCTTCAAAAGCATTGTTGGCAATGGTATCCCAGACGAACTCGGAATCCTTTTTTAGTAGCCGTGTAAATCCACAAGTTATCTCGGCATAATTTGGGATAAAACGACGAAGAAAGTTTGCTTTCCCCTACAAACTTTGCAACTGGCAAATTGTAGAAGGAGGAGGGAGATTAAGGATCGCCTCAACCTTTAAAGGATCCACCCGGATCCCTTGATGAAAAATGATAAAACCTAGAAGACGGCCGGATTCCACACATAAAACGCACTTATGAGGATTCAAACGTTTATGGTAGAACAAAAAACGAACGAAAATGGCTCGAAGGTGGGTTGGGTGATCGACTCTGTGCATTGAATGAGTGGGTAAATCGTCCAAATAGGGTTGAACGATGTGCTTGATATCATGGAAAGCATAAGACATAGCACGTTGAAAAATTGCGCCAGTGTTCTTGAGACTGAAAGGAAGTTTCCGATAGGCAAAAGTACCCCAAGGACAAATAAAAGCAGTCTTATGTTGATCCTCGGGAACAATGTTGATTTGATTATAGCCAGAGAAACCATCCATGAGGGAGAAGATTTCACTTCCGGCGCAGTCATCGAAAATCTGATTGACGAAAGGGGTAGGAAAGTTGTCTTTTGAATAAGCTTTGTTGATATCCCTATAATCAATGCATACACGAATCGTACCTTGTTTCTTGTCAATCGGGACAATATTGGAAACCCAGTCTGTGAGAGCCATAGGATAAATAAAGTCAACTTTCAGAAGTTTCTCAACTTCGAGCTTTATAGCAGCCGCTTTACGTGGGTGAACTGGACGAAGGCGTTGCCGGACGGGTTTAGCATCGGGATATGTCTTTATCTCATGTATCACAATCTCAGGGTCGATACCTGGAATTTCTTCATAACTCCAGGTGAAAATATCACGAAATTCTTTGAAAAGGGACGTATAGGTGACTATTTCATCAGGGAAACATGAAGCTCCAATATGGACATTTTCGACGATTCCAGGTTTGACGGATATGTCAATGGGAATAGTGGGCGAGATATTACTTAATTTCCCTTCGAAAAACACATCATGTGTAGACTCGAGAACGGTCGAGATGACAACAACGGTCGATGGAGTCGAAATCCGTTGGTAATTCTCAAGAGTATGTTTCTCCATAAAGAGGATGGAACGATGATGCCAATCGTCCCAAGGGGTGTCCTCCATTACGGACATGATCATTTTGTTAGTGGGAAAAATAACATGAAAAGGATTGGAAGACAACTCATCCAGAGAGGGGGTAGAAGGTGTTGCCGATTGAATGGCCTGATAGGCAGATTCAACTGGACTTAACGACATTTCATCGCCGAAACGAAGATGATCTCCAGGTTCAGGGACTATCCAGGGGTCATGAGAAGAAGGAAGTTCATGAGGCGAAGTAGAGATCATGTTGATAGAAGCAACAGACGAGCATGGAACATCGGGTGGTGGAATGGGAAAAGAACCCATTAACGAAGAGTCCTTGAGAAGGACTACACCGACGTTCTCATAACCCAGTGGGGTTTTAGCGATAAACGGTACATTTCCAGTACGAGTATCAGAATTGAAGAAGGCTAGTTGATCGAAAGTGACAACCTTACCTTGATGTGGGAAATGTACCACACAGAAAAGGGTCGACACAACTGCGTGCATGGAATCGATCCAGCTGCGGCCAAGCAAAAGATTATAATCAAGGGGAGCGTCAAAGACTTCCACTTCGACTTGGACCGTCTTGCCTTCTAACGTGATGGGAAACAAAGGAAGGACACCACAGGGCTTAAAATCGGAGCCATTGAAGGATTTAAGAGTGTTCTAGGATTTATTCAAAGAAGGAGAGCCAATGGCTTTCCATCAAGCCAGAGACATGACACATGTCGAGGCACCCTCGTCGATAACGGTTCGGAAAATGTTCTTGTTAGAGAAAATCACTTGGATCTGGAACGTGAGTTGAGGGGGTAAACTTGGAATGTGATCTTCCACGTCAAAGATTATTAATTCGTATCCATCGGGTCAATTCCACTGATAGCTTTCAACAATGCCTTCCGTTATGCTGGACAAGTTTGAAGGACTTCAAGGGCTGACATCGCAGAAGGTTCTTGGGCTAGATCTTCAACAATGCTGTAGTTCTGGGCCGCACGAGCATGAGGATTGAAAGCCGATTTCCGAACGACACCCTTTGGGGGGGTCGTAGAACTGTGTCAAGGCTCGGTCATTCGAGATGAAGAGGACCGTTGGTAGGTGGAGTCACTAGAGAGGGTTGTACCAAAGAAGGGGGTAAATCATCAACCTTCTCCTTAGAGGGAGAATAATCTTTGGCTCGAGTAGTGAGTGCAACATTGTTCTGCTTAGAATCACCAGTACACATCAAAACATATGATGTAGTAGAAGAAGAGGGTTTGTCATGTATGACAAACTGAGCATGTTGTTGAGACGGGAAGGGTTGGGACAAGACAACTGGTGCAGGTGGTTTTGGAGCTCCTTGAAGGAACTTAGTGACCTCGGCATGTCGTGGACAATCCTTCGTGTAGTGATCATCACCACAGATAAGACAAGGGTATCGTGGTTTGCGCTTATCTCGATCATCAAAAGGGGTAGTTTTGGTTTGCTCTGCTTGAGAATTATTTTTTCCCTTCTTATTCTTACCTCTCCCCTTTTTAGATTTGTTTTTACCGGTTGGGGTAGATTGGATTGCATTTACCTTAGAAGTCTTGTCCGTGGGAGTGGCAGGAGACGAAGCATTTTGAACATTAGAAGAAGCAGATTTGGGGTTTGTGCTTGAGGCGGAATGTGGTTGGGCTTGGGAAGATCCAATCACACTGTCAACTGCATGCGAGGCAGCTGGAGTAGTTGAAGTGATGGAAGGATGAGGACGAGGTAAGTCAGGTAGTAAGTCATAAAGGGTTCCCGTTTGTGAGTAAACGAGGTCAAGATATTGAGCACGACTTATAGCCTGCTCTTCCGTGACTACGCCACCCATGGAAATGTCCTTACCAATTTCGTTCACAAATGATTTTGTAAACCATTCTGCCAGTAACTGATCGGGGAGCTCAAGTTTAATGAGACGTCGTCTTCTTCGCCACTCATGGATATGATCAGATATATGAGTGCCTTTATCCTGTTGAAGGAAGTCAAAATCTTGGTCCCCGTGTCATAACGGATCGGTAACTAGTAATGCATAAGGAAAGCCATAGCTAGGGTGTTGAAGTCAGAGAAGAATCCTCGTGGCAATTCGATATACCACTTCGTAGCAAAACCTGTGAAGGTTCGTTGAAAAATACGTAAACGAATACAGTCATCCATCAACGATTTGGATGAACACCATAGGTGAAAAGTCATAACGTGATTGTTTGGGTCCTCTCCCGCTTTGCCGTCAAATTTAGGAATGTCCGATGGAAGCTTGGTTGGTATAACAGGCCATTGGGGAGAGTGACGAATAGGATCATTTAAAATCCTTGACAAATCTAGAAGATCCAAAGTGGCGAGAAAGGGTAATTGTCGATTCACCTGCGAGTACTGGTGGCTTTGGGGAGGAAGCCCTGTCGGCAAACCAATAGGACCATAAGCAGTCTGCATATAATGTGAAGACCCAGGCATATTCAGTGGTGGTTGGAGAGGATAGTAGCTCATAGGAGTATACCCTAGAACATGGGTTTGAGTTTGAGAATTCACCCCCAAAATGGGATTGAACGAACCGGGATATGGTTGGCCCATACTAGGGGGTGTTACGGACGTAGCTGGAAACTGTTGCCCCCCAGTCGGTTGAGGAGGATTTCATATCAACTGATTCCAATACTGGGCCAAAGACAGAGGTATGTTTTCCCCATAAGGTGGGGTCGGTCCTCCCATCGAAGGTGGTGTTCCAATTGGGAGAAATGTTCCAATTGGGATTTGCCCACTAAGAGGGGGTTGTGTAATACCACCTTGGTGAAATTGTCCACCAACCGGAAACTGATAATGTGGAGTGAATGACGGAATAGTGCCACTAGAATTAGGATTGCCAGTAGAAGATGAAGAAGGTCCTCCAAAAGGATATTGAGGGAGTGTTGGAACAAAACTAGGAAGAAAGTGCCCAAAAGAAGAAGGACCACCAGGAGAGCCAGAAGGAGTTTGCGCAGGAGTAGGAATCGAAGAATTCAACGAATGGTATCCAGGTGGTAGTGTTGGAGAAATGTTGGGCGTTTGTGGTGTGTTGATAGGAGAAAGACTAACCGCAGTAAACCCGGTTGGAACACTCGTAGTAGCTGTGAGATGGGCCATTTTTGCAGGGATAGTAAAGTGATAAGCGGTAGTCATTGGTACTGTCTCTGTACTATAGATTTCAAAAATCATAGGTGGGTTGATCTCGGAAATCACAGGTGAACCTGGACCGAAAAAGTCCCGTCGAAAAACGCCCGTCGACCAAAAAGGATCTTGGTCCCTAGGTCCAGTCGGAGATCCAGAATACACAACAATTAAGTCTCCGGAAGAGTTTGCTCGCATAAAACGTCTCTCAGAATCAGGGTGAAGTCAAAATTCCTCTCGAATATTTGTAATTCGAAAATGTTCTAGAGAGTCAGTGCGTTCCACTTGTAGTGTGGTGACAACTGGGACTTCACTTTGACGAGGAGAGCCTTCAGGTGTACTTGTAGGCATGGGTTGAGAACCTTCCAGATGCTTTGGAGATAAACCCTGCATTCTATGTGAACGACGTGGAGGAGCTATTGTAAATGAGTGACTAACTTTGCGAAGAAAATCCTATGGTCAACTTAGAGAAACAAACAACACGCGCTAGTAAACAAAATCTAGGAAGCAACACCAAGCAAACAAGACCTTCTAATTTCGAAGCCACTAGTTGGTGATGAAATCCAATGTCACAACAATGAGACGAGAAGGGGTTGGGCTAGGGTGGAAAAGTTAAGTTGATGATCTGCTTAACGAACTTACACCCTGGTGCAAGCTCCCACACATAATCGTGGGTATACCCTCCAAGGAGCCTGAGTGAGTTTGGTCAACGTCAATTCCAGGTACCGTGAAGACTTTCCCCTTCACAGTCACCTCGTGTAAGAATCTATAAAGATAGGCCACTAAGGTTACCACCAACAACAATAAATCTTGGGGGGACAGTCGACAGTCCGATCCACACGCAAGGGCAGGGTATCTAGCCCAAAATCAACTCAAAAGTCTTCCACTCATCATTGTGGGTATACCTCCGAGTGATCCCCATAATACGTGAAATCTCTACACTGATACCAACAAAGCAGGGTGAGTAGCTCTGCCAATATCAATGCGACCTCGTGCTTGACCCTTGTGTGAGAAGGGCTTCCCAGGACAAGATGTTGCAAATGGAATTTAACACTCCCTAACACAAGATTATATTGTGTGTTTTGTTCTTTTGGAGAGTGTCTCTCTTCCTACTCCAAAGCGCTAACCTAGCTAAGTGCTGGTATAATAGAGCCCTAGAAAAGAGTTACTAGATAAATTTTACAATTGCACAGTGTTATTAAGAGTTGTTGTTTACTCAAAGGAAACGGAAGTGAAACTTATGTTGTATGACTCTGACCCAACAATGCATGGATGAGAAGGAAATATATCACTTTTCGTTCAATGAATCTTATGTATGGGAGGGAAAGAGAAAGTTTTCCAGATCAACCTTGAACTATAATGCAAAATTTCCTTTAAATTGCAAATGCAACAAATCACACATCAATAACAATTCTCTATTGCTTCTTTTTCAATACTTCAATAATTGATTTTCAATGTTTTCGAAAACGAAAAAGATTTTTTGAAAGAAAAACTTTGTTCACTTTTCAAAAAGGACCCTCAGCATGACAATGAGAGTACAGAAAATAAAAAACCAATGAACGAGCAATGATAAAAACCCAATCCACTCTTTCAATGAAAACAAAAATAAAAAGCAAACTAATATAGTCTTTTCAATTGCATAAGAAAAATGATCTTTCAAACAATAAGCAAATGATAAAAGACCAAGAAAACTCAAATTTCAACCGATCACCGGTTCTTAACTAATCAAACACACTCAAATCCCGAAATCAGAGAGTATGGTTTTACCAAGAAAAGTCAAGAAATGAAAGTCAAGACAAAAGTGACAAGAAGAGCCTTGAAATCCTAAGACTGTTCATGCATGGAAATGAAGACAAGAAAGACACCAATCAATGGTCCAAGAAACTCTTATGAGGCACCTAGACTGATCTGGGCAGTTGAAGATGCGAAAAATCAAATCCAAATTTTTGAAAAAATAAGTTCGCAGGCTGGCAATACTACACAGTGCGAGAATTAGGCATTCTCGCAGGTGGCCCTTGAGCAAAGTGCGAGAATCTCGCACTGAACCTAAAGGAAGAGTGCGAACTCTATAGATTCTCACAGGCTTTGGTGAAGTGCAGTACGAGAACCTCTGAAACTAGTCAAATTTTTGGAAAATGAAGCAAAATTTGAAAAGGCCTCTGGACCCAGAGGGTCTATCAGGACATCCTGAAGACTCAGAGATTGATAGGAAAGGAGAAAAGTAAAACAAAATAAAATGGCCACAGAAAAACACCAAAAGCCACAAAGAAAAAGGGATTGTTCCCCAGTGGAGTCACCAATTTTTTTATCGGACTAATCGGTAGGTGCGGACACTAACTGATCTCCCTAGATCCACCTGGATCTAGAACAAAACAGGAGAGGACATGACTCTTTCCCTAAGTTTTGACCATTGGATTAACTAGGAGGCAAGAACAAATAACATACCTTATCTTTGTTGCTCCTGCTTCACTCCAGTGCTCTCGTGAAGTCAAGACCAAGACAACACAAACCAACCAAAGTGAAGATAGCTCAATATATTCAACTGTCAACCTATGTGTATGATCAAGGAATTACACATTAAAGTGGAAATAGCTTTATGGGAAAGCGACATGCCATTGTATCATATTAATTGAAAGTAAAGATTACAACTTGAGCCTTGATGTCGCAAACTTCCTTTCGATGGCTCTTGGCTCCAACACACACACTTGCTCAATCCTTGCATGAAGAAGATCAAATCCTCTTGATAGACTTGCTAGAGTCTCCAAGCTGATGTTCAAGCTTAAGTCCTTCACACAATTCTTTCACCAATTCTCCAATGAATCTTGCTTAACCTTTTCCATGAGAATTCCCTCAATATATAGGAGAGAATGAATTAGTTACTTGGATAAGAATGATCCCAAAATATTAGGGAATCCAGTACAAAGATAACCATTCGAATTCCAACCCATTCTTCTAGAAGATTCCCTTCTAGAAGCATCAAGAATTCATCTTTTTCCATACTTTAGGAAGAGTTCACACCCTAACTATTCAACACAGTGTGAGAAGTTTGCACCCTGGCTGAAAGAAGCCTGCGAGAATGGGTCATTCTTGCACCCAAACACACTAGCAGCCTGCGAACCTTCTTCAAAAATGAGCTTTCTGGGAAGAGATGAAATTAACTTTTCTCAGGAAAAAGTTCTTATGAAGAGCCTGAGTACACCATCATCAATACATTATCATGACGACCAAAATCATGGGTAACTCACTCCCCCTTAACAATAAGGGTATTCTTTAGCAGCATCATGCGAGAGAGAGAGGCCTTTATCATCAAAAACATCAAGTGGGTGAGAGGACAACATCATCAATATCATCTTGAAACACTTACTAGCGTATCTATAAATCATCGGAAGTTTTCTTCATCGGCAACATCGTCATTCTCAAAGGAATGCAATCATCATCTGCATCAATATGTATTAGTGTAAAACTGATACATCATCATCATCATCATAGCATGAGGCTAGCTCATCATAATAATACTAGACTGGATTTACGTCACAACTATCCAGCTGGAAGCACAGGTCTAGTCTCATCTCATCATCTTGCTTTACGTCACAGTTGTCAAGCTGGAAGCAAGATGCTCGTCCTTCTTTACATCACAACCATCGGGTCAAAAGCAGGATACTAGACTGGCTTTATGTCAGAGCTATCCAACCGGAATCTCAGTGCTAGTCTCATCTCATCATCTTTTTTTACGTCACAATCATCAAGTCGGAAGAAAGAGATGTCTCATCACAACAACTACTCCCCCTTTCAAGGAAGGTCCTTTCGGACTATACCAAGATTATCTCGAAAGTGCTCAAACTTTACATGAGATAGAGGCTTGTTCAACACATCAACAACTTGTTCATACATGCTAATGTACTGAAGCTTTAAGGCTCCTCTCCGTACCATGTCACAGATGTAATGACGACAGATCTCTATGTTCTTCGACCTATCGTGGAATACATGATTCTCTGTCATATTTATGCAGCTCTGGTTGTCACATAGAATCATGGTTGCTTCCATCTCTAGGTCAAATAGACCGGTCAACAACTTTCGAAACCTATAGCTTCGCAGCTGGCAGAACATGCAGCAATGTATTCTGCTTCCACTGTGCTGAGAGCAATGCTGGATTGCTTCCTACTCTACCACGAGATCATAGCTGATCCCAAACTGAAACAAAATCCTGAAGTGATTTTCCTATCAGAAACACTTCTTGCCCAATCTGCATCAGTATATCCACTCAATGTGAAATCATGATCTCCATCATAGTCGAGACCACAATCTATTGTACCCTTAAGGTACCTCATCACATGTTTTGTAGCCACTAGGTGAACATGTCTGGGTTCTACCAGAAACTGACTCAAGGTGTTCACAGAAAAACAAATGTTTGGTCTGGTGTTTGTCAGGTACATCAACGATCCAATAATCTGTCTATACAGTGTGGCATCAATCAACTCTGACGAAGTGTCGACCAACAACTTCATCTTCGCATCCATGGGTGTATTCATGGACTTGCACTCCAGCATGTTGAATCTCTTCAGGGTTTCGATGGTATATGTGACATCCCCAAAAATAAAGTATCTCTGAAATTTAAAATTTATTGGAAAAATTATTTTGTTTTTAGTAAATTCGAATTCGGAATTTTTTTGCCATTTATGGCAATTCTGAATTTCGAATTTGATAATTGTAATTAATTATTATGACTGTTGGGCAAAGATCTGATTTGACCCAACTAACTATTTGACTATGACACTTGTATGAAAACATAATATTTTATATTAATTGCAGGAGAACAAATGGAACAACCATGTTAAAATCAGCTGATCATGACTCCATGAGTGGGGAACATGTTGGAACTACCTCTGGGTGGATTTCTACAAGTGGAAAATTAGAGATTTGGCCATTGGCAACCCCTGAAAATCAGGGATTTAGAAAGCTAAGAAAATTCCCAAGGGGGAAAAGAAAGACCTAGGCAAAGAGATTGTGGTTAAATAGCATATGGGAGGAGGCAGGACATTGCCAAGTATGATGGGGAAAAGATTACAAGTTCTCTTATTGTTATGAACACTACTGATTGAGTGTGAGGCAAGAGGAGTCTGCTGAAATGGAAAGACAACTTCTGAGGAGGAGATTCCAAGTTTTCCCTCATGGATTCATGGTTAGGCTAGGGGGTGAATCGGGCAAGTGTTTTGGCTGCCTTATTCTATGGTTGGGAGGAACGTGGTTGTTCCCTTTGTCTTCTTGCAAGCTAGTTCAGATATGTTAATTCTTTTCCTTCTCTATTTAAATGATTATATATATGTCTGTTGTAATGCATTTCCTAATTCTGAGTTGAAGTATTTTTCAATTCACTGGTAAACGATTAGACCCCTGATGAAGTATATCTATTAATATCGAATTTGTTATAATATCTGGAAGGGAACCTGTTTGTGTGTATGGGGTCTAAATGTTAACAAAATAACCTGTAAATTAACTTTCGAGTGACTCTTTTTTATTAGACTGAATTCTGAATAATTGTTAGAACTTGTCTTTTATTTATTACGATAGTCAAAAAGTCACGGCATGGATAAATTTTGGAAGCAATCCTTTTTCGGTAATCTTGATCTCTTCTTTACAGAGGTAGTTGTAGGGTAATTTACAGTACATCGAAGTTCCTAGTATAGAATTAATGATAGATTGGGAACTAAATCTAGATAAATGGAATATTTATATTGCTGTGAATAAAAAAAAAAATTCATAATCAGAAATCTACTCGAGCGAGTATCTGCCTCATAGTATGGAATAGGAAATACCAAATGTTTCCCCACAATATAATTCTATCACATATAACTACAACCAGAAATGATATGATGGTTTTAGGAGGCCAATAATCTCATTCAGAACTAGAGATGATGGAAACCCCTTTTGTATTTGTTTTATATACGATATGAGCTGAAATTTCTAGCAAAAAACCACAACCTTGACTCATATCTTTCTATTTAAATCAGACATAATGAAATAGAAGAGTACCAATAACTATATTACTTGAATTTTTGGAACATTTTAGTACCAGAATAATTATAGCCGAATAATTCAAACTTCAATATTTTTCGTATCTAAACAGTAAATTCGGTGCTCGATTTCTCGCTATGGTCCAACCTATCCTTCCAAGCACTTTCAACCAAAATCGCGAGTCATTAAATAAAGTTTATTACATATGTTGAACCAATTTAAAAGAAATCAAAACAAAGATTAAAAATATGTGCAAGTATTGGTGCTATTCCAAAAATGGAAATACGACCTTGGGGTACATTCAATAGATATTCCCGAAGTCGAGATAGAGCTATTCATAACAAACTTGTTGAGACCACGAACTCCTGTGTGTGACTTAGAACCTGTAGAGTTTAAACTGAGGATTGGTGGATTCAGAACCCGGTTACCTTTGTCCACCGATGACAAGGGCGGATACTCAGGGCTCCACAGAATGAAGTCCTGGAAAAGAAAAGTAAACCCAAAAATTAGTAAATTATAGTTGAAGTAAAAATAAAGAAATCAACAGAATAACAAGTGTCAAACCAACAATTTGTTTCCATCCAGAAAAGGAAACTTATATTTTTTATGCATAGGCTCAGGCCCTTGCCTCGTCATTGCAAATCTGGGTAGGCGACCCGGCTGAAGGAAGAGGGTGCAGTGAATCCCTGATGGGTACCTCGCATCAACAAGGCCCACCATTAGTGATTTTGCCAATGCTCGAATGAAATAAAAATGATAAACCAAAAGGAGATAGTTACAGCAACTAATGTTTTTAAACAAAGAAAAAAAGATGACAGTATCAGTCTCCTTAATACATAAACGGTATAGGTCAAGTTGTGCCAAGAATACATTTAAAACTCCCAGAATCATATTTACAGAAATTAATGAGAAACCAAGCAGCCAGTATAGAGATGTCGTATCTAGACCCCTAGAGGCCGCCTTACAACTTACAATATCCAACACCAAGGAAACCTACTATTTGTTTTTATTTTCGATGAAGGAAAGCATTTTCTCATAAAGCACACATAGAGCTAATAACTCAGAGTCGCATACCATAAGGTAGTTCCATGATCTGTATAGGAACATCTTAGATGGATTCTATAATGTTGCCAAGTAAAAGTATTCACTGTGGGTTTTCTTCCTTTTGTTTGGGCCAAGATCGCAAAGGATTCTGGGTATAGCACCGTTGGGTGGACTCATCCCTTGAAAATAAGGATTAGAGAGGTGTTATCACAAAACGTACTAGCAAACCCTATGAAACCTCACCCATGCCCAAGTCAGGTCTCGTTTTACACTACCGGAAGGGAGCGTGATGGAGAATGACTTTTGGGCATTATGAAACCCTAGATTGAGGTTTATTAGTGGATTAAACTGGTAAGCCTCTGGAAAATTTGCAAACAAGGAGAGAAAAATTTGAAATGCACGAATAACCCCAATCTGAGTTTAGAAGAAGATTTAACCTTGAAAATACCAAGCATTAATGTTAAGAGAAATGTAAATACACTATGTGGTGAGATCCACAGAGTGAAAGGGACCTTCAGAGATTCAGAACTACAAGAAACCTACACCTATGCTCAAGATCCGATAGCCAAATAGGAACTTACCAGTAAGATGGACTGTGTCGACCATATTTCTAGGCAGGTGGCCTCTAGGACAATAGTTTTCCCATACAAAAGAAAAAAAAAACATGCAGAGTCTATTCTTTCGAAGAGTCACAATGATGTGGAAGGAGTTCACCTAACCCTAAATTGAGGAGAAGCTATCGGAATAAATGTCGAAGTACAGAATAGGTCGAGCCATGTGCTAGGGTAAACTTGGAAAAACAAGACTGGAGAAAGGATAGATAGGAAGGAAAACGAAACCTGCTTATACATGGCCTCCATTGATTATGAGAACATAGTCTTAACTCCTCTGATAGGTACAACTTCGCCCTTAATAACCTTCCTTTTACATTTAATGGTCGTCTCTTTCGAGGAGCGAATAGTCGAGTATAGTTGGAGTTAATTTTTCGTTTTCAGTTAGACTACTGTTGTAGTTGGTTAAGACTTAGTCGAATAACATGGTCGCGCGAGGATTCCTCAACCAAAACTATGTCAATCTTAGTGTTCAAAAATGTACCATGAAGAGTTTTACAACTAGAAATCAAATTAATGAACTACGACGTTAATGACTCGTAATGAACCATGTATGATCTGTGGTGTTGAATGTAACTCTCGTCAAATCCTCCCTTTAGTGGACTCCTCTTTTTAGAACAAAAGATATAACCTTGCGCACTAGTACAAGGAATTATGTGCCAAGGGGGAAACTTAGGACCTACTAGTTCTAGGTATATGGTTATAGAACCACTATATAAATAAAATATAGTCTAAATACGTGTTGAAGAGAAATGGGTAGGACTTTTAGAGGATTCCTCATTTTAAGTTTGAATTTACTCTAGTATAATTTTTTTGGTAAAATAATAGATGGGTTTTAAATCCAGAATCAGGATGAATGTTATACCACTCCTTTATTATGAAGTTATTAAGATAAAATAAAAAAATAAAAATTATGTCATTTTGCGGATTCATTACAGTATACTTCCCTTGGTTAAGGAAGATCCTCTCAGGACTCGGCCATACCTCAAGACCTAAGAAATAATGCATTAGGCCAAGGTCTTTCATTTCAAATTCTGAGGCAAGTATCTTCTTACATTCAGTGACAAGATTTTCTTCTCCAATTAAGAATAAGTCATCTACATATAGAAGTAATATTACTGGCTCATCGTTCATGACCTTGAAGTAGAGGTTAGAGTCTGCTTTACTTTTGGTAAAGCCTAAGCTCATCAAGAAACTGTCTATATGGCCATACCAAGCTCTAGGAGCTAGCTTCAATCTGTATAAGTCTTTCTTCAATCTGCAGACATGAGACTTCCTGTCTTCAACCTCAAATCCTTGAGGTTTCTCTATATACACTTCCTCTTCGATGACACCATTTAGGAAAGTTGTCTTCACGTCCATCCGATGCAGCTTCCACTTCATCTTAGCTGCAAGAGCTATGATGGTTCTGATCGAAGTGTATCTGGCTATAGGAGCGAATGTCTCTTCAGAAAAGCCACGAGCGACAAATCTTGCTTTATACTTCTCAATACTTCCATCAACAACATGTTTTATTTTGAAGAGCCATTTGGAGGACACCACATCTTTACTCTTCGGTCTGGGAACTATTTCCCATACTTTGTTCTTTATTATGGATTGGTATTCCTCTGTCATGGCATCTACCCATTATTTTCTCCGAATGGCTTCTTTAAAGCAGGTAGGCTCCTTCTCTAGGAGGTCACACATCAAAGCTGTATAACTGGAGAATGGCTTTGGTCTTTTCACCTGTCTCATGGTTCCTTTGGGAACATCATACTTCTCTCCATGTTGAATAATCTCTCTAGCCCAAGCTGGCTTCCTTTTATGGAGGATCGTCATCTGAGGAGGTTCTTGAACTTCTATCAGGTCATGATATTCTAGTGATTCCTCATCAGGGGAAGTTACGACTTCCCTCACTGGTTCAGCAGCTCTGGGAACTTCCCTCACTGGTTCTGTAGTCTTGGGGATTACAGATTCCTCTTCATATACTTCTTTAAGCTGACATCTTCTTGTTTTCTTAAGTGTTTTATCTTCATCAAAAGTCACGTCCTTGTTGATATCAATGTGATGGTGAAATGGTATATAAATTATGAAGGCCTTGGAAACCTCACAGTATCCCACAAATATTCCCTTCTTTCTTAAAGGTTCCAGCTTGTTTCTCTTCTCTTTTGGTATATGAATAAATATTGGGTAGCCAAATATTTTGATATGGCTTACCTCTGGCTTCTTTCTAGTGAAAATCTCTTCCGGGGTCTTGATCCCAAGTGCACTATGGGATAATAGGTTTTGCACATAGACATCTGCCATTGTTGCTTCTGCTCATAAGCACATAGGAAGATATTGATCATGGATAATAGTCTTCACAACTTCCATTATTGTTCTGTTCTTTCATTCAACTACACCATTTTGTTGGGGATTATAGGTAGTAGTGAGTTCCCTCTTGATCCCAGCATCTTTATAGAAGTTCACAAACTCTTTCGATGTATATTCTCCTCCATTATCTGACCTGAGTATCTTAATCTTTCTTTCAGAAAGATTCTCTATCAAGGCTTTGAATTCCTTGAAATTACCACTAATGGATGACGATAAAATTGGGCCACATACATCTGAATGAATGAGCTCTAGGACTCCTTCTGCCTTGCTATCTTTCTTCGGAAATGGGTTCTTGATGTTCTTCCCTTGTGCACATCCATTGCATACACCTTCATGGTCACCTTTGAGTTCTAGTAAACCTGTGACCGCTTTGCATATGTATGGTAGCACCTTATATTTGATGTGAGTTAATATTCTATGCCAAAGTTCACATGGAGTTTCCAATGGCGTGGGTCATGGCATCTTTTGAGTGACCCTTTATCTTATGCAAGCCACCTTCTTCTTTTCCAATGATGATTGCTTCATTTATGGTCTCTCCTTTATGCACTATTCATTCATAGATTTAACAATTTTGCCAATCAAGCTTACTTGTCAGATGGGGGAGAGAGTCTAACCTCTGAAGATAATTCTACACATGATGGAGAAGTCAGTGTCATTCAAGTCTCGGCACAACACAAGAAAGTAATGACACTTCCTTTCCAGCCATTGTCGATGGCTTTCGAGAACATAAACTATTATGTTGACATGCCAACGGTATGTACATCTGCAAATCATCCAATTGAATTTTAATCTAACAATAGTTTGACATACCCAGGTTCTTTTCACTAGAACATTTGGAACTAATGTTAATTTTGTAACAGGAGATGAAAAGTGAAGGCTTGGCTCAAGACAAGCTACAACTACTTTGCAATGTAAGTGGATCTTTTAGACTAGGGGTACTTACATCCTTGATGGGAGTTATCGGTGCTGGAAAAACTATCCTAATGGATGTCTTGTCTAGAAGAAAATAAGGGGGCTATATAGAAGGGAATATAAGCATCTCTGGATTCCCCAAGAAGAAAGAAACATTTGCTTGCATCTCAGGATACTGTGAACAAAATGATATCCACTCTCCAAATGTCACAATCTTTGAATCACTTGTCTTTTCCACTTGGCTTCTTCTTTCTTGCGAGGTTGATGAGAAAACTAGAATGGTTGGTCAAAATTTCTCCCCCCCCCCCTTGCATTCAGTGCTTCAGAGTGAAGATCTCTTTCCTTGTTAACGAGACTATGCAAATGACATTTACTCACAATTTTTTGTTATTACAACAACTGCAGATGTTTGTGGCAGAAGTCATGGAGCTTGTGGAGCTCACTCCTTTGAGAGATGCTCTTGTAGGGCTTCTTGGACTGACAGGTCTTTCTACAGAGAAAAGGAAGAGACTTACCATAGCAGTGTAAAAATAAATGTAAAATTTAATTGATTATTATATTTATTATGAAATCTAACCACTCACATTATTTAGCATGACTATCAGAGATCAAAAAAATGACACACTTTGTCAAGAAGTTTCTAGAGAAATTATCATATAATTCATTCATGCAAATATAATTACTAGGGTCATCGAATGTTAAGTTTTCTATCATGATTTGTTTCCAATTTGGTTTGATTTATTTTAATTGTATGCCACATTTAAAAAAAAATATTATCCTATAAATTTTAGGAAATTAATAACCAAGTGAAAGGCTATTAATTTCAAGAAATTAATATCAACTCATATACCATTGTTATTAAATAAATATGATGTCCCAAGTACAATTAATCATTACACAAGCTCTCAACAATTGATAATTTAGCAAATTTGCAATTTACCATCTCAATATCATTGTGTTTATTACATTGATCATGTCATTACAAATTTCTCATGATTGTTATTAAAAAAAGTGTTAGCGGCTAGATACCACATGATTTGTAGTCACATCTAATATTCTGGTCACTTTAGATGTATTAATTCCTATCGTTAATCTAAACAATAAAATTTTCTCGAGATTTGTAGGATTTTAAGTGTCGGCAAAAGGATTTATGAGCCAAGGCTTGGAGAACCAATTGATTGGAGTAAATAAATTTGTCCTTGGATGATCCACACTCAGTCTCATGAGAGTTGAAGTTGATGATTTTCTCCAAAATCACTCACTACATCATCTAACCATGCTTGGTTAGCATCCATGTAAGATGCTCGAAAAAAACAAGATCGTATGGGAGAGTGAGGGATCTCTTGTGGTTGAAATCAAATTTCTCTTGGACCTTCTCTAGTAGTGCTTTAAACACATGATAATTCAAGTAATACATTGGAATTATGAACTGTTTCAGCTCCTTCCTCGTATAAACAGTCAAATATCAGGCAAGAGCATCTTCATGCTGTGATGTTCATGCAAATTGCTTCATGCTTTCTTGCATGCTTGACCCTGGAAAATATTAAACACCATGCAGTGAGATAAATGTTTGATGCATCTTGTTTATTGGATACACATTATTTATCATCTAACAAATAGGATGTGCCAAGCATTGAGAAAAATGAGCATGATGCACAAGCATTGAGACATCTAGATGGATCAAGAAAATGTATGCGGTGTCACGTAGTATCATTATGATAGAACCACATGTAGCAAAGGAAAATGCAATAGTGTCAGAGGCAGAGAATAAAAAAGGTAGAGGTTGATCAAACTGGATTGTCACAAATGAAGCTTGCAATATGTCTATTCAGTGTTGTTTGTTGCCCTCCATTGACCACAATGATTGGACCAATTATATATGTAAGGTAAATCCAAATTATTTAGTGGTGGCATGAATGTTATAGAAGGAAATCAATTCATTCTCATGATTAGTTTGTTTCTTTTGTCGTTGCATGTCCAAATCTGTTGATTTACCCAATTTCACACAAAGGTTGTACATGCTTCATTAGACGCATTGAATGTACCTACAACTGAGAATGAAGGTCTAAATCATTGGTCTAAAACTCTGACCATTGACTACCCATGGATAAATTTCTTTAATTCCTCCCAAAAACAAAATCTCATGGTCTTTAAGCAAAGTAACCACACCAATTCACTTTGGTGTTTCCTTTCCCCTGCTTAGGGGTATGCTAGTTATAGAAGTATAACAATGAAATACCCAGTGAAATTGCTTCATTGTAGGACACTAAAACCAATCTTCCTAATGCCATTGATTAATTACATGATACTAATGAAATACTTCAAAATGAAGTTAGTTCTTTGTATAACAATACTTCTAGTCTTCTTGAGAAGAATATTTTGCACAAGAAACTAATATCCAAGTTCAAGATGAGATCAATTCAATATAGAACTATATTCCCAACTTTGTATAGGGACTAACAATTTGATATAGCCTTTTGAGAATACATGTTGTAGAAGTATCTGAGGAACTAAGATGTCACCATATCTAGCCACAAAACGAAGAGGATAGAAGACTTGGAGATCACTTGAAATTGTTTTATGTCCTGCCTTTAGTGCATCCCAAAGAATTTGGTGGACATAAGAAACAAAGCCACTTTATTCTTCTATGATTACTTCATTCTATTCTACCATATTTACCAACACAAGATCAACCCTTGCAACTAGTATCTCCTTGAACAGTCTTGAAACCCTAAGGAAGGATTGAGAGT
>ML779011.1:1197260-1208799 GCA_009831015.1 Picea engelmannii | reverse complement strand
TAAGAAACAAAGCCACTTTATTCTTCTATGATTACTTCATTCTATTCTACCATATTTACCAACACAAGATCAACCCTTGCAACTAGTATCTCCTTGAACAGTCTTGAAACCCTAAGGAAGGATTGAGAGTGATCATCCCCTTCTCTTGTTTTATCCATCTTAACTCATTGAAGCATTCAATGTTTTCCTTAATGGTTAGGAGTGGCTATCCCCTTAAGGATTTTCTTGGCTAGGGTTTAGTTCCAGGGGTTAGAAGTGGCTATCCCCCTAGGGTTTAAAACAAAGTTGTCTTTATCTTGTGCTAGTATATCTTGAAGGGATATGACAACACCTAGTGTTTACGAGGGGATAAACTATAGGTTTTTCTCTCCTAGGAGGTTGACCTAGGCTTATGAGGTGATAATCCTATGATAGACTTTCAAGTCTTATTTTTCCGTCAGTCTCCATTGAAGTGCTACATTAACTCCATATGCCCAATGAAAAGACATTGATCTTGAGACCTCCAAGTACTTTCTTCAATAGTCTAAAGCTACCCAAACATATTTTTCTCAGACTTCACTCTCCACATTGAGATTCCTTGCCTTAAGTCCTCCCAATATTAATTGAGGGAAACCCCCTTCAGTCGGAGGAAAGTTGGCTTGAAGTGAAAGAGGGTTGGTGAGGTGACAGGGGCCTTCCCTCTAAGTTATGCATGATTGCACTTGAGCTTTCAGAGTTTATCTCAACAATTGCGAGTTTGTGTGATAACACACTCGAGACATATCTTAGTGATCCTAAACCTCATTAGACAAGATGCCTTTTACCATTGGAAGTTAGTCCTCCTCCTCAACCAACCTTGCCTAAGACCGATGATATAGATTTAAATATCGATATGGCTAGTATCTTAGCAAAGGTTAATGTACCTACCCCTCTTAGTATTGATCTTGTATTTTTTTTTTAAATACCTACAACACAGTCACTATTGCGATGTCTTGGAGTGTCACTCCCATAACAACCACGTCGGAGTTGATACCTCTTAACGTCACTCTTTCCAGCTCCAAGACCGATGATATAGATTTAAATATTGATATGGCTAGTATCTTAGCAAAGGTTAATGTACCTGTCCCTCTCAGTATTGATATTTTATTTTTTTTAAAATACCTACAACATAGTCGCTATTGCGACGTATTGGAGTGTCGCTCCCATAGAAACCACGTCGGATATGATACCCCTTAACGTTTCTCTGTCCACACCTCCAATACGTCACTCTTGCCACCTCCAAGTCGTCTCTCTTTCCACCTCCAAGACGTTGCTCTTGCCACCTCCATGACGTCTCTCTTGCCACATCCAAGACGTCGCTCTTGCCACCTCCAAGCCATCTCTCTTTCCACCTCCAAGACGTCTCTCTTTCCACCTCCAAGACATCTCTCTTTCCATGTCCAATATGTCTCTCTTTCCACTTCCAAGACGTCACTCTTGCCATGTCCAAGACGTCTCTCTTGCCACGTCCAAAACATCGCTCTTGCCACCTCCAAGCCGTCTCTCTTGCCACCTCCAAGACTTCGCTCTTGCCACATCCAAGATGTCTCTCTTGCCGCGTACAAGACGTCACTCTTGCCACGTCCAAGATGTCTCTCTTGCCACATCCAAGACATCACTCTTGCCACCTCCAAGACGTTGCAATAACAACGAAATCTATGTCGTCGAAAACGCGACGTCATGTGAAACGACATTTGAGGGGGTCCACTATTTGTGTTCTCCTAACAATATAAAGTGGCAATTGCGTCAAACGCGTTGTCAGAAGTTGAGACAAATGTACTAGTGTGTGGAACTATGCCCTCTAGAACTATGAACTCTAGAACTACGCCCTCTGGAACTACGCCCTTTGGAACTATGACTTGTGGAACTACACCCTCTGGAACTACACCTCTGGAACTATGACCTCTAGAACTACACCCTCTGGAACTATGCCCTTTGTAACTATGGCCTCTAGAACTACGCCCTCTGGAACTATAACCTGTGGAACTATGACCTCTGGAACTACGCCCTCTGGAACTATGACCTCTGGAACTACACCCTCTAGAACTAGGCCCTCTGGAACTACACCCTCTAGAACTAGGCCCTCTGGAACTATGACCTATGGAATTGTGACCTGTGGAACAATGACCCATGGAACTACGCCCTCTGAAAATATGACCTGTGGAACTACGCCCTTTGGAACTACACCCTTTGGAACTATGACCTATGGAACTACGCCCTCTAGAACTATGACCTATGGAATTGTGACATGTGGAACTATGACCTGTGGAACTACACCCTCTGGAACTATGACCTCTAGAACCACGCTCTCTGGAACTACACCCTTTGGAACTATGACCTATGGAACTATGCCCTCTGGAACTATGCCTCTGGAACTACGTCCTCTAGAACTATGCCATGTGGAACTATGCCATTTGGAACTATGACCTATGGAACTACGCCCTCTGGAACTACTCCCTTTGGAACTATGACCTGTGGAACTACACCCTCTGGAACTATGACTTGTGGAATTGTGACCTATGGAACTATGACCTGTGGAACTATGCCCTCTAGAATTATGACCTCCGAAACTATGCCCTTTGGAACTATGACCTATGGAACTACGCCCTCTAGAACTACGCCTCTGGAACTATGACCTTTGGAACTATGCCCTATGGAACTATGCCCTTTGGAACTATGACCTCTGGAACTATGCCCTCTGGAACTATGACCTCTGGAACTATGACCTATGGAACTATGCCCTCTAGAACTATGACCTATGTAACTAGGCCCTTTAGAACTAATCCCTCTAGAACTATGACCTATGGAATTGTGACTTGTGGAACTATGACCTATGGAACTACGTCCTCTGGAACTATGGCCTATGGAACTATGCCCTTTCGAACTATGACTGTTATAACCCTAAATTGCACCACACATGCTTACATGGCATCAGGCCTACTCATATCCAGTCCTTGCCAAATCCATGCTGAATAAACTCTTAAAAATCCTCTCAAAACAAGTAAAACGCGCCCTAACCCACTACTGCACGCGTTGGAACACTGGCAAACCCACTACTGCGCGCGTTGGAACGCTGGCTGGCCTACTACAACCTGCGTTTACCTAACAAAGCACAAAAACAGGAAAGTTGCCGACGGGATGAAAAGCTTTGGGTCAGGTAACTGGAACTCCCAGCCATGCATGGACGAGAGTTCGTCCAAAACCCTAGCTCCTTCTAGCTTATAAAAGGAGGGGTAGGGGTACTATTTGGAGGAGAAAAAAGATAGCAAAGAAACTCTGCCCAATTGCCGAATCCATTTGTCCCAACCCTTTAGCCTTTCCTCAAGCTTAAGGAGAATTCAAGCAAAGCAGTTGGAGGACAAAGAAGAGGAGGAACCCAGGATCAGGATTGAGGAACGGTGGCTGGTCTCTATACTTATTGTAAGTTGATTCATCTTGAGATTAATAAAATAATACTTTTCCCGTCCCAATACATGAGTGATATATATATTTTATTTGATTTATTCTTAATCTCTAACCCTTAGGTAGAAAGATAGCTTGCATGCATAGTGTTTTTTCTTGATTGCAGAATTGTCTTTGGAAGGAGCAGAGAAAGCAAGAAGATAAAGCACAACGGGGGATCTACATCAAACATCAATACAAAAGGTTAGTAGGTCGTTTCCATGCTTGTGTGTGAAAAGGGGTTTGAGCATTGGGGTGATAGGTTAAAAGTGTTTTATTTCAGGTCATGATCTGCGTACAAGTTCAGCCCTAGCTTGTTAGTCCGTAGGGTATTATTTCCCAACAACAGAATTGGCGGACCGAGCATAGTGGAGAACACATATCGAGGATTTGTTGAGGGATTCTGTCGTTTGCATTTGCCACGGAGCTTCATGGGTCTCGAATCCGTTCGAGGTTCTCAGTTGTCTTCCAGACCATTTGCTCTCGATACCCTTGACAGGTTTCGGGCTTGATACCTTGCTCATTGTGGTCTACCCGACTACCGACTGTACCTGCCTGGTGACTGTTCACGTGCTGGCAAACTAGTTGCCAATCTTTTCTAGGGACATACACAGGTGACTGCAGGGGTAGACCGCGGTACCTAGGACAGACATCGGGCCACGCTTTGCAGAGTATACCCGGAGGGTGCTTCTGTATTTGAGTTGCACTTGCATCGATAAGTTGCTCTAGTGTTGGTTGTTGTAACTGTTCTTCAAAATAGTTAGTGGTTGCTTGTCTTATCTCATAGGGGCTTCTTTTAGTGTGTGTTACTGCTTGTTTGTGTAGAATACCTTAGCGTGTCATGAATCTTCTCACATAGTGGAGGATTCAGAGCTCCACCAGTTACGAAGGCTTCTGGGCCTACCGCCGATTATACTGGAGCCACCCCCACCACCATTGAGGTGGAAGCTAGACCAACAAGGGTCTTTCGAAGCAACCGAGTTCCCAACTTTTGAGCCCGAACAACTCCCGGAGGAATCGACCACCAATCTTGGATTGGTTGAAACCTCAAACACTGATACTTGGCCGCAATTTATTGTGCCAATTCAATTTTACGAACGCCTATCAGTGCCTCACACAGCTATGGCAACAAACGCTGTTACTTCCTCTGGGAATTCTTCCATTCCCATCATCGTTTCTACAATAGGAGAAGCTTCTCCTAACTTGCCTTTGTCGACGGTCCGGGCCACCATGGTCTCGACTGCAACTACGTCGCACAGTGGTCCGACCCCATCTATCGTGGCGGCCACACCTCCCTTCACACCTAGTGCGACAGGCCCACCGTTTTCATACGGTATGCCTAGTTCAGGCACAAGTCTTGTACTCACTTACTCCACTTTACAGACTTTGGGTCTGGGGGCAGGGAGCTCTAACGCTCCTCTGCAAGGTCAACTTGGGGGAATTCCTGTCCCTTTCAACACTTTTCCTTACGCTGGAGGTCATATCTCTCCTTCGTCCCCTTCGCTTGGTGGTCCACATCAGCAGTCCACCGGGCAGCCTGCACACACAAGTTCAGTCGGAGCCGGGAGTCAAGGAACACCTGTGCAAACTCAGTCGGTAGGTTCGTCACTATTTGTTTGGAATGGGATGTTTGGTAATAACACTTTCGCATCCACTGCTTTCCCATCTGGGGGCACACCCATTTTTGGACAGTCTACTCCGGCATAGGGTACTATTCCTGCGCTAGGGGCACATATACCGGGACCTTGGAACTCAGGACAAGGATCCGTTCCTTCCTCTGGAATGTCGTTCTGGGGTAATTCTTTCCACAGTCAATGGAACCCTGGACAAAATTCTATGCCTCTCCCAATAGAACCGGCATGGAGTAATCCTTCCCAAAGTTCGTCAAACATGATGAATACCCAACATCCTATGTCCTTTATGGGGAATCAGCCAATGATGTCTCCTCAGGTGAAAAACCCTTACGTTGGTCAGGGCCATGGTTTCTACTAGAACTCCGGCCAGCAGCCAAACTTTTCCTGGCAACCTGGTGCCAGTCAAACTCCAGGACCCCTTTATCCAGGCTATCAGCAGCAACCAAAACTACCATTCTTGGCGACGTTACACTTGCCAGATTTGACACGGTTGTTAAATGATTCTATCTGTCACGATCCACATTGGCCTCCTATGCCAACAAAGTTGCCTTCGGACATTCCAAAGTTCAAGGCCAAGCCTAACAAAGATCCAGGTGATCACGTGACTACTTTCCATCTTTGGTGTTCATCCAACTCACTGAAATATGACTCCGTCCAGTTGTGATTGTTTCAACGCACTCTCATCGGGAGAATCGCGAAATGGTACATCGAGCTTGATCGCTCACGATATTCTTCTTTTGGCGAACTGGCGATCGCCTTCCTTAACCATTTCCAGTTACCTGTAAGATACGACACTGGCACAGAGCTGCTGGCCAATTTTGAACAGATGACAACTGACCATATCTCTGATCATATTTGAGAGTGGAGACGTCGAAAGAGTCTAATCAAAGTACCAGTCCCACCAGCATTCCTGCTGAAGTGGTTCATTAAGTCCTTGGTCCCACAGTTGTCCAAGGACGTCGCAACGTCTGGAGTTTTCTCTGAAGAAGATGCCATTATGCGGGCTCAACAGTTTGAGCTCATCTATTCTTAGTCCGGTTTGTTATACAACATCTTACTAGATGCACCATGTTCGATACTGGAAAAAACTAGACAGAGAGTTGGACCACATGCCGACGGTATTGTTGGTTCCGCACAAACTAAGCCCACTGAGCAATTGACTAAACAATTGCAATAGTTATCTATACAACACTCAGCGGCCAGCTAGACTACTGCTTTGGCTACTCCTCCTACCCAAATGTCAAAAGCACACTCTGTATAGACGACTAACCCAAAGGCCACCCAGCAGCCTGAAGGGAAGAAAAAACAACGCAAGAAGGGTAAGGGGGATAAAAGACCCACTGATAACGCTGGCGAGGGCACCACGGAAAATAGGAAGGCGAGGTATTCGTGCAACTTGTGCATGGAAGACCACCCGACCCATTTATGTCCTCGACTTGCGGAGGCCCAGAAGTTTGTCACACAGCAACAGCAAGCTGTGTTGACTAATCCCTTTCATCATGGGAAAAATTTAACTCAAGCCTCTGCAAGTGCTGAAGGGGGCATCCAGGAAAACTGCCCTCCTCCAAATAATTCCTCTTTCGCGAACGTATATATGGTTAGGGGTGATGCTTTAATCACGACTAGAGCACATGATTATAGCAAACCAAGTGCCTCTGAGAAGGGCAAAGAAGTCGAACTCCCATATCTTCCTCTACAGATTGAGAAGACGTTGGGAGAAACGATGACACGCATTCTGAAAGGTGCATTCAAGAGAGCTTCTCACAATCCAAACGCAAGGGCCACCCAGAACTACTCTGTGGTGGAAGATTTTTCACAAACCCCTTGTGCTATGTCTGCTTTGGAGGTCCTCCAAAGTTGTCCTGCTTAGCGAAAAGCCTTGTTCACTGCTTTAGGCTCTACTGAGACTTGTAACCTGGGTACCATCATGTTAGATATGACTGACTTAAAACCTCGTTTGCCTTACCACGTCGTGTTTCAGATAGTAGTGGCTCATGCCACGAAAACTTTTACGTGGAATATCTATCGCACGGTGGTCGATGAGGGCGCTTTGACTTGCGTTATGTCGTTAGCATGCTGGAAAGCCATTGGACAACTTGATTTGTCTCCGTCACCTACTCTCCTTACTGTGTTTGATGGTCATTCTTTCCGACCACATGGCATCATTCCTTCTTTCCCTGTGCAGTTAGGGGGAAAGACCGTGTGCGTCGAAGTAGAGGTAGTCGATGCCCCCATCGACTACAATCTCTTGTTAGGGCGTAGTTGGACTTATGATATGCAAGCGGTGGTCGCTACAGTTTTCTGAGTCTTATTATTTCAACATGAAGGCCGGATAATGACCATTGATCAGTTGTCCTTCTCTCGACCTGACCCAGCCTTGGGGGCATCCATGGTTCCCATGGTAGATAATCCTCAAGCCGGTGTCGTTAACATAGGAGTTGGTTTGTGCCCATCTTTGATGGGTACTTTCGATTACCCACCTCCTCATGGCGATGTCCAGTTTATATCGACTCACCACAAGGCTAAGATTTTCCATGTTTCGTCGTTCCGAACGATTTACTTCGAGGATATGTGGATTCTTCTTTCCTCGTTAGCTACGATGGATGAGACAGGGCACTCTGGCATGTCCATGCCCTTGTCGGATACTGAAGTAGCGTACTCGTTAGTCCAGCAAGCTTCAGCTACTCCTGATCCAACTTCTGCACAAGAGTTGGATCCACTTCCAGAGCCTATCTGGGCTCAGGGTTCTCTTGCTACTACCGATTCGTTAGAATTAGTCTTGCCTTCTGATGAAGCTGTAATTGAAGCAATGACTAGTCCAGACAAACCTTGGGATGATCTTCATCATAGATCATATTTCCTCCCAGCGTTACACCAAATTGAGGCAGGAGAATTCACTACCGCCTTGACGGGAGATCAGCCGTGTCCTATTAACCTCTTAGCTACACAGGAAATTTATGCTGAGGGAAATATGGCAACTATTGCTGAGACTATACCTATAAATATCTCCCGAAACCCTGGCGTCGTGGAGAATGTCTTCGTCGGAGCGGACTGCTCCCCCGAAGAGGTTCATATTTACACAGATCTTTTTAAAGAATTCTGCGATGTTTTTGCCTGGTCTTATGAGGAAATGCCAGGCATCGATCCAAAGATAGTTGAATATGAAATCACAACGTATCCTGATGCTAAGCCTGTTCGACAAAAACTTCGTCCAATTAATCCGAAGAAAGCAGTAGCCATCAAGGCTGAGGTTGAGAAATTGCTTAAGGCAGGGTTCATTTACCCTATACATCTGACCCAATGGGTGTCAAACCCCGTGCCGGTCGATAAAAAACAAGGCATGATTCGTGTATGTACCGATTTTCATGATTTGAACAAGGCATGTCCAAAAGATAATTATCCAACCCCATTCATTGACCATATCATTGATGAATGTGACGGTTGTGAGGCCTTTTCATTCATGGATGGTTTTTCAGGCTATAACCAAATTCAAATCAAACCTGAGGACCAACATAAAACGACATTCATTTGTCCGTGGGGTACATTCGCCTATCGTAAGATGCCTTTTGGACTCAAGAATGCTGGAGCCACTTTCCAGCGGGCCATGTCTTTTGTGTTTCACGACCTCAAACATATAGTCGAGGCCTATCTAGATGATTTAGCATCACGCTCTCGCAAGCGAAAGGATCATCCTATGCACCTCTGACTAATTTTCGAACGCTGTCGCTACTTCAGGATCTGCTTGAATCCCAACAAGTGAAGCTTTTGTGTCACGTCAATATGTTTGTTAGGTTTCATCGTATCAACCACAGGGATCATGGTGGATCCTCTTAAGGTGGAATCAATAGTACAGTTGCCCCCTCCACGCACAATCTTACAACTGCAGAGTCTTCAAGGCAAGGTGAACTTCTTACAATGCTTCATTTCCAACTATGCCGAAATCACCAAGGGCTTTATGCGTTTACTGAAGAAAGATGTTCCTTTTTTTTGGGATGAAGCCGTGCAACGCTCTTTTGACGCGTTAAAACATGCCCTTACAACCGCACCTCTGCTATGGCCACTGAATTATAACAAGGATTTCCTATTATATCTGGCTGCCGTAGAGTCAACCATAGGCATGGTTTTAGTTCAAGAGGATGATTCATTTTCCGAATACGTGATCTACTACCTGAGCCGAGGCCTCATAGGACTGGAACTTAATTATTCCCATCTCGAAAAACTTGCATTAGCAGCAGTGCATGCTGTTCAACGGTTCTGTCACTATGTTCTGTTTCACAAGACCACCGTCGTTGCCGTTGTGAATCCATTCCAGTACATGTTGACACGACGATTTATCAACAGAAAAATCAGTATATGGATGGTAATCCTCCAAGAATTTGACTTAGACTTTGTTTCAGCCAAGTCCAAAAAGTCATTGGTCTTTGCAGAACTTATCTCGGAGCTTCCAGTTGAGTCAGGTGACGTTGTGCCTGAGGAATTGCCTATCCGGGGGGATATGTTCTTGATCGAATCTTCATACCCCTGGTATGGAGATATACTAATCTATCTCCAGTCTTTGAAGTGCCCCACCTCTGCGTCTCGTGACGAGCGTCGACGGATACGCCATCAGGCTAAGAACTATCTCATACTCAATGATACATTGTATCGGAGAGGTGTAGACTGCATCTTGCGCCGATGTCTCACTCATGAGGAGGCCGTCATAGTGCTCAACGATTGTCATACAGGAGCTTGTGGTGGTCACTTGTCTGGGTTGGCAACAACCCAAAAGATTTTACGAGCAGGTTACTTCTGGCCCACACTTATCAAAGATTGTATCGAGTCGGTCAAGAAGTGCCATCCGTGCCAAATCTTCTCACGTAAGATGAGGGCACATCTAGCTCCGATGTTTCTTGTCATCACAGTTGGTCCCTTCACCAAGTGGGGGATTGATTACACTACATGCAACCCCCCGTCAACCAGGGGGCACCGCTATATCATCGTAGTTGTCGACTACTTCACTAAATGGGTCGAAGTTATGCCAATGTTTAAAGATGATAGAGAGACTACAACTCTCTTCTTATTTAACCAGATTATAGCATGGTTCGTTGTCCCGAGAGAGATTGTCACTGACCATGGCAGTCACTTTCAGAATAAAATGATGTTTGAGTTAACATAAAATCTTGGGTTACGGAAAGAACATTCCTCACCTTACTATCCCCAAGCCAATGGGCAGGTGGAAGTTGTTAACAAAACTCTCAAAACGATGCTACAACGAACTATCAACTCAGGCAAGTCAAATTGGCATTTGATGTTATACTCGGCATTATGGGCTTACCGAACCTCAGTTAAGACTGCAACTGGTTTCTCACCTTTCCAACTCATTTACGGGCTGGAGGCAGTCTTGCCCATCGAATGTCAAATTCCATCTCTGAAATTGGCAGTACAGTTATTGCCAAACACTTCTCCACTTGAAGAACGGTTAGTACACCTAGAGCAGCTTGATGAACAGCGTCGCGATGCGGCCCTGGCTAATGAAGCTCATAAACATAAGGTCAAGTGTCAATATGATAGGTCCGTTTGTTGTCGGGTTTTTTCTGAGGGTGACCTTGTCCTGGTTTACGACCAAGATAAGGACCCCCTGGGGGCAGGAAAGTTTAAACCCATGTGGTTCAAACCCTTCATTATTAAGAAGGTTTTAAAAAAGGGCACTTATCGTCTGGTCGATTTTGAAGGGAATGCTTTGGCGGAGCTTAGAAATGGGCTCTACCTCAAAAAGTATTACTCATAGCATGATCATTGTGGGTAACTTTTTGTAACATATGTATAGTCTTTGTACTATTACTCTTTTACGTTTCTTTTAAAAACATGGTATGGATGTGTCATTGATGTTATCTTTCATCATTATGGCAGATGTCAAGTGAATCCGAGGTCTTCGTTGGGTATGCCGACGGTGCTAGTTGACACACGCGGAGGCTTGCCTCCGCAGCTTGGGTAATCTTTACACCACAGGCTTAGTTGTTATCTTCCGGAGGTATATGCTTAGGTGACACCACAAACAATGTCGTTGAGTATAGTGCAGTTATTGAGTTGCTTCGTGACGCTTTGTCATTGGGTATCTCTCGTCTCCGGGTCTATCTAGACGCTCAACTGGTTGTGTCGCAGCTTAACAGAATATACCGCGTGCACGATCCTACTTTACACTGACGATTCCTTAGGGTACATCTCTTGGAATGCAACTGTGATTATATTACATATTTTCATGTTCCTAGGAGTCCAAATCAAATCACAGATACTCTAGCTAATCATATTTTAGATTGGCATCTTGCTCACATATAAAAAGATCATGATCACACACATGTAAATACATTTTTGTACACATAATCCATAAGACACAAAAAAGAAATAAAAACCATATATAAACATGATAAAATCCTCAGAGTACATAGATGGGCGCAAGCGCCTCAAAA
>ML779011.1:1178386-1195206 GCA_009831015.1 Picea engelmannii | reverse complement strand
TGGCCTCTTTTTGTCACTTTTTTGGGCCCCTTTATCAGTTTCTTTATACCAAAAACCATTTTGAGTGGTTCAGGAGTGATGTGGGAGGGATTTGATCAGGTATTGGGACAATTTTCATTGAGTTTCAAAAAATAAAAATAAAAATATATAGTGACGGTCCATAAAAAAAATTTGTTTTCAAAAATCAACTTGAGCATATAGGATAGGATTTCATCCCGACTGTTGCATCTCGTTGCCTTTTATTCTTATGATATAGGATCGATCCCATCCGGTTGTGACACAGAACCATCATATCTTCTCTAGATGTGTCACAACATGGTGGTAGAGCTTGCCAAAAACATGGATGCCCTAGGTAGTTCCTGGTTGCATTATGGTGTCCATGCCATTTCTAACTGTAGGCTCGGGAGTCCGCATAGTGTTTCCTAAATACGAGTTTGAGGCTCATTTGCATGGGTCTTTTTTCACTCTTTGTCTTACCCTCCGGACTCCCAAAACATAACGGGTCTCCTTTTAAGCCCTTTTCAGACCCTTTAAACATGAAAAGATTGCCGAGCGATCTTGTGACGCTTCACGCTCGCTAAACTGCAATTTGAAGTCACGTCTGCCCAGCGGTAGTTTACCCCTTTTTCGGTCCAGACGGTCAAGTGTACGAACAAAGGAATACTCTATTGAATGTCCATTCTTTAGAAGAGTATCCTCAGGTAATATTTTATTCCTTTTTCGGGCCTGAGGGACTAAATCTACGAAAAAGAAACCCCCCCGGAGTCCATAGTTAAGCTCTTTTCAGACTCCCTAAAATTGAAAAGATTGTCGAGTGACCTTATTCTTTCACACTCGTTAAAATGGTCCAGAAGAATATTCCTGATGGAGTCCATAGTTAAGCTTTTTTCAGACTCCTTAAAATTGAAAAAATAGCCAAGTGATCTTGTCCTTGTCACACTCGTTAAAATGGTTTTGAATTGACATCTAACCGGTGCTAGTTTACCCCTTTTTCGAACCGGCTAGACTATTGTTGAAAAAGGTACCCCAATGGAGTTTACTTTTATGTTTTTTCAGACTCTCTAAATATGAAAAACCACCGAGTTTCCCTTCCTTGGGCTCATTAAACTTACATCGAAGGATGTTACCATTGAGTGTTCTATCAACCGCATTTGCAACCTTTACCTTTCAGCCTAGTAACAGTTTGCCTTTGCATCTTAACACCTTTGGCCACTGGAGGATTTTTCCTGAGTATTATTTCCTAGAACATCAGTCTTGTCCTTGTGCCTTGAGCTTGTATGTTTTCTATACTCTTTCCTCCCTTGTAATGTAATATTCCTTTATTCTTTTTCCAAATCAACAAAAAGAACAAAAAAAAAAATCAAATATACCCCAAAAAGAGGATGGGAAAAGTATTTTCTTTATTGGCAGCATCATGAGTCACCCTTGGATAAAGCACATCTATCCATTTGATTCATCAGACTATGGGATGTAGTACGACCTTAGAAATCTTTGCTCGCTATACAGAGTTGTGTCCTCCACCGTTTGGTTACTCTTCCAAACATATGGAGAGTTTGCGTTGCCTCCTACTTCGTAGACTTATGATTAATAGATATGCTGCCTGAGTCTTATCACTTGTCGTGCTTTTGTCCAAGGGAAGTTGGTTACTATGCCTGAGTTGGCCCCTCTGCATTATGTCTCTTGTCCGCATACCCGACCATCTTGAACGTCCAATCATGTCTTTGTTCAAAATCACTGAAGCCTTCAGTCCGATCATCAAGATTATCAAGTCCATAATTGACAAGCCGTCGAAGACCTCTGGGTAGTGCATTCGTACACTCATATTACATTCCTACCCGAGTTTGCGAATATTTTGAAGTTGTTGCTTGAGCTCTGAAGTACAGCCATCAGGCCGAATCAGCTTCTGAGAGATGGATACTTTATATGTATATCTTTCTGATTTCGAGATGTAGCTCCATTGTGTATTGTTCGTGGCTACTCTTTATAGTTATTTGACATGGATCTACAGTGTATTTGATTGGTAGCCATGGTTCTATTTTATCCCAAGCATGGGTATGCCCGCCTCGGTGAGACATTTGATATTTTTTGCAGATGGCACTTCCTGATTCCTGATTCCTGGGCTCACTCATTCAACACATCAGTACAGATTGGTAAAGAATTGGTAATGTATTTCGGCCATCAGATGCTCTTCTGACCTCACACATTAGGGGGCATCTGTTATAACCCTAAATTGTACCACACATGCTTACCTGGCATCATGCCTACTCATATCCAGTCCTTGCCAAAGCCATGCTAAATAAACTCTTAAAAATCCTCTAAAAACAAGTAAAACGCGCCCTAACCCACTACTGCACGCGTTGGAACGCTGGCAGACCCACTACTGCGTGCGTTGGAATGCTGGTTGGCCTACTACAGCCCGTGTTTACCTAACAAAGCACAAAAACAGGAAAGTTGCCGACGAGACGAAAAGCTTTGGGTCAGTTAACTGGAACTCCCAGCCATGCATGGGCGAGAGTTCGTCCAAAACCCTAGCTCCTTCTAGCCTATAAAAGGAGGGGTAGGGGTACTATTTGGAGGAGAAAAAAGATAGCAAAGAAACTCTGCCCAATTTTTTAATCCATTTGTCCCAACCCTTTAGCCTTTCCTCAAGCTTAAGGAGAATTCAAGCAAAGCAGTTGGAGGACAAAGAAGAGGAGGAACCCCGGATCAGGATCGAGGAACGGTGGCCGGTCTCTATACTTATTGTAAGTTGATTCATCTTGAGATTAATAAAATAATACTTTTCCCGTCCCAATACACGAGTGATATATATATTTTATTTGATTTATGCTTAATCTCTAACCCTTAGGTAGAAAGATAGCTTGCATGCGTAGTGTTTTGTCTTGATTGTAGGATTGTCTTTGGAAGGAGCAGCGAAAGCAAGAATATAAAGTGCAACGGAGGATCTACATCAAACATTGATACAAAAGGTTAGTAGGTCTTTTCCATGCTTGTGTGTGAAAAGGGGTTTGAGCATTGGGGTGATAGATTAAAAGTGTTTTATTTGAGGCCATGATCTGCGTACAAGTTCAGCCCTAGCTTGTTAGTCCGTAGGGTATTATTTCCCAACAACAATGACCTCTGGAACTATGCCCTCTGGAACTACGCCCTCTGGAACTACGCCTATGGAACTATGACCTCTGGAACTATGCCCTCTAGAACTACACCCTTTGGAACTGTGACCTCTAAAACTATGCCCTCTGGAACTATGACCTATGGAACTATGCCCTCTAGAACTAGGCCCTCTGGAACAATGACCAGTGGAATTGTTTCCTGTGGAACTATGGCCTATGGAACTATGCCCTCTGGAACTATGACCTATGGAACTAAGCCCTCTGGAACTACGCCCTTTGGAACTATGACCTGTGGAACTACGCCCTCTAGAACTATGACCTGTGGAATTATGGCCTGTGGAACTGTGACCTGTGAAAATATGACCTATGGAACTATGCCCTCTAGAACTATGCCCTCTGGAACTAGACCCTTTCGAACTAAGACCTTTGGAACTACGCCCTATGGAACAATGCCTCTATAACTATGACCTCTGGAACTACGCCCTTTGGAACTATGACCTCTGGAACTACGTCCTCTAGAACTATGACCTTTGGAGTTGTGACATGTTGAACTATGAACTATGGAACTACACGCTCTGAAACTATGACCTATGGAACTACGCCCTCTAGAACTACGCCCTTAGGAACTATGACCTGTGGAGCTACGCCCTCTCGAACTATGCCTCTGGAACTATGACCTCTGGAACTACACCCTCTGGAACTACGCCCTTTGGAACTATGACCCATGGAACTATGCCCTCTGGAACTATGACCTGTGGAACTACACCTTCTAGAACTAGGCCCTTTGGAACTATGACCTGTGGAACTACACCGTCTGAAACTATGACCTTTGGAACTACGCCCTCTAGAACTACACCCTTTGGAACTATGACTTGTGGAACTACGCCCTTTGGAACTATGACCTATGTAATTGTGACCTGTGGAACTATGACCTGTGGAACTATGACCTGTGGAAATACGCCCTCTGGAGCTATGACCTGTGGAACTATGCCCTTTGGAACTACGCCCTTTCGAACTATGACATGTGGAACTACGCCCTCTGGAACTACGTCGTTGGAACTATGACCTTTGGAACTACGTGCTCTGGAACTACTCCCTTTGGAACTATGACCTCTGGAACTACGCCCTCTGCAACTATGACCTCTGGAACTACGCCCTCTAGAAATCCAAACATTAATAAATACTTTCTAACACTTCTTATACCATTAATTTTAAATTTACAGATATATTTAGTAAAAAAATTATTAATCAATAAATTAAATTTACAAACATATTTAACCAAAAACTTTATTAATCAATAAATTTATTTAGATAAATTTAAGAGAAAACTTTATCAATCAATCAAATTAACAGAAAACTTTATTAATCAATAAATTTATTTAGAAACATTTTAGGACAAGTAAACATCACCTTAGATGACATTTGGAAAATTAAAATAAAATTATTAGATAAAGAATTAATGTTATAAATTTAATTTACCAATTATTAAGTTTATTAGTTTCCCATGCGGTGACATTTGGACATCGTGCACAAAGGGTAGTAAATACACCCTTTCGCGGCCTATCTCCCTCTTCTCCTCAGAATGCATAGCATTTACACAACTTGGATGGTGGTGTAGTTGTGCAACGTGGGATATTTAATGGGATGCTCGATGCGAGAGCTGGAGTGCTACAACATTGTTACAAGGAAATTACGGGTTGTCAACTTGAAGTTAATGGCGGTTTTCATCACCAATTTTTGCAACTTATCCATTTTTTTTGTTCAGGTGTTATGAGTGGCTCCCTCCTCCCTCACTAGAATCTTTCTTTCTCATGGTTCTCTGCTCTTCTCGCCCTTTCTCCCCTGGCCTTCTGATCTTCATCGCAACGCAATTCCACGCAAGAGGGGTAAGTTGAAGCATGTCCCAACCTACTACAGTTTCAAAGAAAGACGACTATGTCTAAGTCCCTCATCTGCGCCAATTCCACCCACCTCCATTAGCCCAATCCTTGTTGGTTCAACCTCAATGAATTCTCCCTTCACAAACCAGATTTGGATGGGGGATGAAAGCCACCAAGTTTACATAAAAGAAAAATTCCCTTCGATACCTCCCCAGTCCCCTCTGGACTCTCTTTTGATAACAACCGCATACCTACTTGCCCATGTTCTCCACTCCTCCTGAGAGGAAAATGTCGATCCTACCCTAGTTTTGGGGAGTTTCCCAATCACGAAAGAGTCTCCTCCTACTCCACTTGGTGAAAAGGTTCAGGATGATGATTTCCTCGGTATTGAGCTCCAGCCCAATGCAGGTTATGTGCCAGAGATGCCTCGCCAATGTAGCTTCTCAAAAAATCAATTGCAGCTCATATTCGAGATAAGAAGGGATGTTGTTGACCAACTTCATCATCAAACCATCCCGTGTCATTGGTTGGATGCCTTCTTCGACTCTCTTTCAAGCAAGTATGTCAAAAGTCGATGTTCGGTCTCCTGCCAGCCTTACGTATTCGCACCACCTTGGCTTCAACCCTCCAATGGTGATGGCAATCCAGGTTCTTCCAGTGTTTAAATTCTCTTGTTTATAGAGTGCAACCTGGTTTCCATTTGTAATGACAGAACACGTTACTAGCTTTGACATTTCTACTTATTTGTCTATTGATTATCTAAAATAATACATTTTTATTTAAAAAATATATATATTAAATTTATTAATAAAGAATATATTATATCATTTTGAAATTCACAATATTTATATTTTAATTTTTTTAAATTAAACATTAATTAATTATAAAATACTTTTATAATTTAATATCTTAATTTTTTAAATTATAAATTAACAAATTATGAAAAAAAAATTAATAATATATTATATACTTTGAATTTCAAAACTTCAATATCTTAATTCCTCATAATAGATACAAACATTTTTAAAAATTCCAAAGAAACTTCGTAATAGATACAAACATTTTTGTTTAAATTCCAAAGAAACTTTTTAGTTATTTCAAGTCAATATCTCAATCCCCAAAAATTAGATATTAACCGGTTGTAAAGATAATTCTTAATTTATAATATATAAAAACCCCACTTCTTAATTGATAATTCATTTATTTATTTTAACTATTTTTTATACCAAAATTATTTTACAAGAAAATAACTTATAATGCCATTCCATAAATCATGAAGGGACTTGAAGAACAATAAAGACTACAAATTTGATACCTCAGGTTCACTTTTATACATAGAGATGCTCATGACCTACAAACAATATTATGCCATTCCCCTGGTTTTTGAATTTTAAAAATTATGTCGACCCCTAAACAAAATTGTCTCCAAACTCTCTACATTACTCATATTCAAACAATGAACAAATTCATAGGAACACCCGCATGTTAAGAAAACTTGCACTTTAAGTTCATAAAAAATGGAAGAATGCTCACTATAAGAACAATTATATTGATTTGAGACTGAAAACATTTCAATCTGCTCCGTCTGGAGGATGATTTAAGCCAATCCATGAGCCTTTCGTCGGTTGAGTTTGAGAGTATTCATGGGCTGCAGATCTTGGAGCATTAGAAAATATTGACTGCGATTCAAATCCCCCGTTGATGGATGAAAGTCGGCTCTTTTGTGGTCCATGGTGGATCAATAATGTAGGACCTGAATCTATATATAACGATGAAAGCAAAGTTTCACTTCAATGAAACTGTACTGTGCTTTCTCTATAAGATTTCGAGGAGGGATGATTCGGAGTAGGATGCTGAGAGGCCGATCCAGAAGTTGTAGGAGCACTTTATAAAAACCTAGAAAGAACAGTACTTGGGGTGGGTTGTTGCAATGAGGGGTTAGGGAGAGACATTTCCAGACACTGTTGGATGAGAGGGAGAAAAGAGAGACCTGGATTCTACAACAACTAAACATATAGATGAAATCCTGGAAAGTGTTGGGACATTAAGATGATACTATACGAAGAATCCTTGATTGGATTCGACTGCCCAGCTGCACCAAAATGTTGCGATTTCCTTGCACTCGTAGGGCAACGAGGGTGATGAGCATTCCACATAATTTTGTCTGGGAAATTCAGTTTTTCCCGCGAGCCTCTGAACCTGTTAGCAACCTTGTCATAAGCACAAGAAACCTCCTTTGCGGTATCGAAGGTGCCGAGCTAGACCCGGGAAGCCTTGTTTGGATCGCGAATTTTTTCCACCCACTTACCCCAAGGCCTTTGCCTAACTCCTCTGTAACATTTCTATAATTTTTGCGACCTATTGGAGTGTTGCTCCAATAGCAACCACGTCGAATCTGATACCCCTTAATGTCGCTCTTTCCACACCTCCAATACGTCACTCTTGCCACCTCCAAGTCGTCTCTCTTTCCACCTCCAAGACATTGCTCTTGCCATCTCCATGACGTCTGTCTTGCCACATCCAAGATGTCACTCTTGCCACCTCCAAGCCATCTCTCTTGCCACCTCCAAGACGTCTCTCTTTCCACCTCCAAGACGTCTCTCTTTCTATATCCAAGATGTCTCTCTTGCCATGTCCAAGACGTCACTCCTGCCATGTCCAAGACGTCTCTCTTGCCATGTCCAAGACATCGCTCTTGCCACCTCCAAGCCATCTCTCTTGCCACCTCCAAGACATCGCTCTTGCCACATCCAAGAAGTCTTTCTTGCCGCATCCAAGACGTCACTCTTGCCACGTCCAAGATGTCTCTCTTTCCATGTCCAAGACATCGCTCTTTCCACCTCCAAGAAGTTGCAAGAACAATGAAATCTATGTCGTCGAAAACGCGATGTCATGTGAAACGACATTTGAGGGGGTCCACTGTTTGTGTTCTCCTAACAATATAAAGTGGCAATTGTGTCAAACGCGCTTAAGAAGTTGATCCAAATGTACTAGTGTGTGGAACTATGCCCTCTAGAACTATGACCTCTAGAACTACACACTCTGGAACTACGCCCTTTGGAACTATGACTTGTGGAACTACGCCCTCTGGAACTACGCCTCTAGAACTATGACCTCTAGAACTATGCCCTCTGGAACTACGCCCTTTGGAACTCTGACCTCTAGAACTACACCCTCTAGAACTATGACCCGTGGAACTATGTCCTCTGGAACTACGCCCTCTGGAACTATGACCTGTGGAACTACGCCCTCTAGAACTAGGCCCTCCGGAACTATGACCTGTGGAACAATGACCCATGGAACTATGCCCTCTGAAACTATGACCTCTGGAACTACGCCCTTTGGAACTATGACCTGTGGAACTATGCCCTCTAGAACTATGACCTGTAGAATTGTGACATGTGGAACTATGACCTGTGGAACTACATCCTCTGGAACTATGGCCTCTGGAACCACGCTCTCTGGAACTACACCCTTTGGAACTATGACCTATGGAACTATGCCCTCCGAAACTATGCCTCTGGAACTACGTCCTCTAGAACTACGCCATGTGGAACTACGCCATTTGGAACTATGACCTATGGAACTACACCCTCTGGAACTACTCCCTTTGGAACTATGACCTGTGGAACTACACCCTCTAGAACTATGACTTGTGGAATCGTGACCTATGGAACTATGACCTGTGGAACTACGCCCTTTGGAATTATGACCTCCAGAACTACGCCCTTTGGAACTATGACCTATGGAACTACACCCTCTAGAACTACACCTCTGGAACTATGACCTTTGGAACTATGCCCTATGGAACTATGCCCTTTGGAACTATGACCTTTGGAACTATGCCCTCTGGAACTATGACCTGTGGAACTATGCCCTCTGAAACTATGACCTGTGGAACTATGACCTTTGGAACTATGCCCTCTAGAACTATAACTTGTGTAACTAGGCCCTTTAGAACTAAGCCCTCTGGAACTATGACCTATGGAATTGTGACTTGTGGAACTATGACCTATGGAACTACGCCCTCTGGAATTATGACCTCTGGAACTATGCCCTTTCGAACTATGACCTCTAGAACTATGCCCTCTAGAACTATGCCCTCTGGAACTACGCCTATAGAACTATGACCTCTGGAACTATGCCCTCTGGAACTATGCCCTTTGGAACTGTGGCCTCTAAAACTATGCCCTCTGGATATATGACCTATGGAACTATGCCCTCTAGAACTAGTCCCTCTGGAACTATGACCTGTGGAATTGTGACCTGTGGAACTATGGCCTATGGAACTATGCCCTCTGGAACTATGACCTATGGAACTAATCCCTCTGGAACTACGCCCTTTGGAACTATGACCTGTGGAACTATGCCCTCTAGAACTATGACCTGTGGAATTATGGCCTGTGGAACTGTGACCTGTGAAAATATGACCTATGGAACTATGCCCTCTAGAACTATGCCCTCTGGAACTATGCCCTTTGGAACTAAGACCTTTGAAACTACGCCCTATGGAACTATGCCTCTAGAACTATGACCTTTGGAACTATGCCCTTTGGAACTATGACCTTTAGAACTACATCCTCTGGAACTATGACCTTTGGAATTGTGACATGTGGAACTATGACCTATGGTACTACACGCTCTGGAACTATGACCTATGGAACTACGCCCTCTGGAACTACGCCCTTAGGAACTATGACCTGTGGAACTACGCCCTTTGGAACTATGCCTCTGGAACTATGACCTCTAGAACTACACCCTCCGGAACTATTCCCTTTGGAACTATGACCCATGGATCTATGCCCTCTAGAACTATGACCTATGGAACTACACCCTCTAGAACTAGGCCCTTTGGAACTATGACCTGTGGAACTACACCGTCTGGAACTATGACCTCTGGAACTACGCCCTATGGAACTACGCCCTTTGAAACTATGACCTGTGGAACTACACCCTTTGGAACTATGACCTATGTAATTGTGACCTGTGGAACTACGCCCTCTGGAGCTATGACATGTGGAACTACGCCCTTTGGAACTATGACATGTGGAACTACGCCCTCTAGAGCTATGTCGTTGGAACTATGACCTTTGGAACTACACGCTCTGGAACTACTCCCTTTGGAACTATGACCTCTGGAACTACGCCCTCTGCAACTATGACCCGTGGAACTACGCCCTCTAGATATCCAAACATTAGTAAATACTTTATAAAACTTCTTATACCATTAATTTATAAATTTACAAATATATTTAGTAAAAAAATTATTAATCAATAAATTAAATTTACAAATATATTTAACCAAAAACTTTATTAATCAATAAATTTATTTAGATACATTTTAAGAGAAAACTTTATTAATCAATAAATTTATTTAGAAACATTTTAGGACAAGTAAACATCACCTTAGATGACATTTGGAAAATTAAAATAAAATTATTAGACAAAGAATTATTGTTATAAATTTCATTTACCAATTATTAAGTTTATTAGTTTCCCATGGGGTGACATTTGGACATCATGCACGAAGGGTAGTAAATACACCCTTTCACGGCCTATCTCCCTCTTCTACTCGGAATGCATAGCATTTGCACAGCTTGGATGGTGGTGTAGTTGTGCAACATGGGATATTTAATGGAATGCTCGATGTGAGAGCTGGAGTGCTACAACATTGTTACAAGGCTATTACGGGTTGTCAACTTGAAGTTAGTGATAGAACACGTTACTAGCTTTGACATTTCTACTTATTTGTCTATTGATTATCTAAAATAATACATTTTTATTTAAAAAAAAATATTAAGTTTATTAATAAATAATATATTATATCATTTTGAAATTCACAATATCTATATTTTAATTTTTAAAAATTAAACATTAATTAATTATAAAATACTTTTATAATTTAATATCTTAATTTTTTAAATTATAAATTAACAAATTATGAAAAAAAATTAATAATATATTATATACTTTGAAATTCAAAACTTCAATATCTTAATTCCTCATAATAGATACAAACACATTTTTAAAAATTTCAAAGAAACTTCATAATAGATACAAACATTTTTTTTAAAATTCGAAAGAAACTTTTTAGCTATTTCAAGTCAATATCTCAATCCCCAAAAAATAGATATTAACCGGTTGTAAAGATAATTCTTAAATTATAATATATAAAAACCCCACTTCTTAATTGATAATTCATTTATTTATTTTTTATACTAAAAATATTTTACAAGAAAATAACTTATAATGCCATTCCATAAATCATGAAGGGACTTGAAGAACAATAAAGACTACAAATTTGATACCTCGGGTTCACTTTTATACATAGAGACGCTTATGACCTACAAACAATATTATGCCATTCCCCTAATTTTTGAATTTTAAAAATTATGTCGACCTCTAAACAAAATTTTCTCCAAACTCTTTACATTACTCATATTCAAACAATGAACAAATTCATAGGAACGCCCGCATGTTAAGAAAACTTGCACTTTAAGTTCATAAAAAATGGAAGAATGCTCACTCTAAGAACAATTATATTGATTTGAGACTGAAAACATTTCAATCTGCTCTGTCTGGAGGATGATTTAAGCCAATCCAAGAGCCTTTCGTCGGTTGAGTTTGAGAGTATTCGTGGGCTGCAGATCTCAGAGCATTAGAAAATATTGACTACGATTCAAATCTACCATTGATGGATGAAAGTCGGCTCTGTTGTGGTGCATGGTGGATCAATAATGTAGGACCTGAATCTATATATGACGATGAAAGCAAAGTTTCACTTCGATGAAACTGTATTGTGCTTTCTCTATAAGATTTTGAGGAGGGATGATTCGGAGTAGGATGCTGAGAGGCCGATCCAGAAGCTGTAGGAGCACTTTCTATAAACCCAGAAAGAATAGTACTTGAACTGGGTTGTTGCAATGAGGGGTTAGAGAGAGACATTTCCAGACACTGCTGGATAAGAGGGAGAAAAGAGAGACCCAGATTCTGCAACAACTAAACATATAGATGAAATCCTGGAAAGTACTGGGACATTAAGATGATACTATACGAAGAATCCGTGATTGGATTCGACTACCCAGCTACACCAAAATGTTGCGATTCCCTTGCACTCGTAGGGCGACGAGGGTGATGAGCATTCCACATAATTTCATTTGGGAAATTCTGTTTTTCCCACGAGCCTCTGAACCTATTAGCAACCTCGTCATAAGCACAAGCAACCTCCTTTGCGGTATCGAAGGTGCCGAGCCAAACCCGGGAAACCTTGTTTGGATCACGAATTTCTGCCACCCACTTACCCAAAGGCCTTTGCCTGACTCCTTTGTAAAATTTCTGTAATTTTTACGATGTATTGGAGTGTCGCTCCCATAGAAACCATGTTGGATCTGATACACCTTAACGTCACTCTTTCCACACCTCCAATACGTCACTCTTGCCACCTCCAAGTCGTCTCTCTTTCCACCTCCAAGACGTTTCTCTTGCCACCTCCATGACGTCTCTCTTGCCACATCCAAGACGTCGCTCTTGCCACCTCCAAGCCATCTCTCTTGCCACCTCCAAGACATCTCTCTTTCCACCTCCAAGATGTCTCTCTTTCCACATCCAAGATGTCTCTCTTGCCACGTCCAAGACGTCACTCTTGCCATGTCCAAGACGTCTCTCTTGCCACGTCCAAGACATCACTCTTGCCACCTCCAAGCCGTCTCTCTTGCCACCCCCAAGACATCGCTCTTGCCACATCCAAGATGTCTCTCTTCCCACGTCCAAGACGTCACTCTTGCCAAGCCCAAGACGTCTCTCTTGCCACATCCAAGACATCGCTCTTGCCACCTCAAAGACGTTGCAATAACAATGAAATCTATGTCGTTGAAAACGCGACGTCATGTGAAACGACATTTGAGGGGGTCCACTATTTCTGTTCTCCTGACAATATAAACTGGCAATTGCATCAAACGCGCTGTCAGAAGTTGAGCCAAATGTACTAGTGTGTGGAAATATGCCCTCTAGAACTATGACCTCTAGAACTAAGCCCTCTGGAACTACACCCTTTGGAACTATGACTTGTGGAACTACGCCCTTAGGAACTACGCCTCTAGAACTATGACCTCTAGAACTACACCCTTTGGAACTATGACCTCTATAACTATGCCCTCTAGAACTATGACCTGTGGAACTATGACCTCTGGAACTACACCCTCTGGAACTATGACCTATGGAACTATGCCCTCTAGAACTAGGCCCTCTGGAACTATGACCTGTGGAATTGTGACCTACGGAACAATGACCCATGGAACTATGCCCTCTGAAACTATGACCTCTGGAACTATGCCCTTTGGAACTATGACCTGTGGAAATATGCCCTCTAGAACTATGACCTGTGGAATTGTGACATGTGGAACTATGACCTGTGGAACTACACCCTCTGGAACTATGACCTCTGGAACCATACTCTCTGGAACTACACCCTTTGGAACTATGACCTATGGAACTATGCCCTCTGGTACTACGCCTCTGGAACTACGTCCTCTAGAACTACGCCATGTGGAACTATGCCATTTGGAACTATGACCTATGGAACTACGCCCTCTGGAACTACTCCCTTTGGAACTATGACCTGTGGAACTACACCCTGTGGGACTATGACTTGTGGAACTGTGACCTATGGAACTATGACCTGTGGAACTACGCCCTCTGGAATTATGACCTCCGGAACTACACCCTTTGGAACTACGACCTATGGAACTACACCCTCTAGAACTACGCCTCTGGAACTATGACCTTTGGAACTATGCCCTATGGAACTATGCCCTTTGGAACTATGACCTTTGGAACTATGCCCTCTGGAACTATGACCTTTGGAACTATGCCCTCTGGAACTATGACCTGTGGAACTATGACCTCTGGAACTATGCCCTCTAGAACTATGACCTGTGTAACTAGGCCCTTTAGAACTAAGCCCTCTGGAACTATGACCTATGGAATTGTGACTTGTGGAACTATGACCTATGGAACTATGCCCTCTTGAACTATGACCTCTTGAACTACGCCCTTTCGAACTATGACCTCTGGAACTATCCCCTCTGGAACTACGCCCTCTGGAACTACGCTTATGGAAATATGACCTCTGGAACTATGCCCTCTGGAACTACGCCCTTTGGAACTGTGACCTCTAAAACTATGCCTTCTGGAACTATGACCTATGGAACTATGCCCTCTAGAACTAGGCCCTTTGGAACTATGACCTGTGGAATTGTGACCTATGGAACTATGGCCTGTGGAACTATGCCCTCTGGAACTATGACCTATGGAACTAAAACCTCTGGAACTACACCCTTTGGAACTATGACCTGTGGAACTACGCCCTGTGGAACTATGACCTGTGCAAATATGACCTATGGAACTATGCCCTCTAGAACTCTGCCCTCTGGAACTACACCCTTTGGAACTAAGACCTTTCGAACTACGCCCTATGGAACTATGCCTCTAGAACTATGACCTCTGGAACTACGCCCTTTGGAACTATGGCCTCTGGAACTACGTCCTCTGGAACTATGACCTTTGGAATTGTGACATGTGGAACTATGACCTATGGAACTACACGCTCTGGAACTATGACCTCTGGAACTACGCCCTTTGGAACTACGCCCTTAGGAACTATGACCTGTGGAACTGCGCCCCCTGGAACTATGCCTCTGGAACTATGATGTTTGGAAATACACCCTCTGGAACTACGCCCTTTGGAACTATGACCCATGGAACTACGCCCTCTGGAACTATGACCTGTGGAACTACACCCTCTAGAACTAGGCCCTTTGGAAATATGACTTGTGGAACTACATCGTCTGGAACTATGACCTCTAGAACTACGCCCTCTGGAACTACGCCCTTTGGAACTATGACCTGTAGAACTACGCCCTTTGGAACTATGACCTATGTAATTGTGACCTGTGGAACTATGACCTGTGGAACTACGCCCTCTGGAGGTATGACCTGTGGAACTACGCCCTTTGGAACTATGACATGTGGAACTACGCCCTCTGGAACTACGTTGTTGGAACTATGACCTTTGGAACTACGCGCTCTGGAACTACTCCCTTTGGAACTATGACCTTTGGAACTATGACCCGTGGAACTACGCCCTCTAGAAATCCAAACATTAATAAATACTTTATAACACTTCTTATACCATTAATTTATAAATTTACAGATACATTTAGTAAAAAAATTATTAATCAATAAATTAAATTTACAAATATATTTAACCAAAAACTTTACTAATCAATAAATTTATTTATATACATTTTAAGAGAAAACTTTATTAATCAATCAAATTAACAAAAAAATTTATTAATCAATAAATTTATTTAGAAACATTTTAGGACAAGTAAACATCACCTTATATGACATTTGGAAAATTAAAATAAAATTATTAGACAAAGAATTAATGTTATAAATTTCATTTACCAATTATTAAGTTTATTAGTTTCCCATGGGGTGACATTTGGACATCGTGCACGAAGGGTAGTAAATACACTCTTTCGCAGCCTATCTCCCTCTTCTCCTCAGAATGCATAGCATTTACACAGCTTGGATGGTGGTGTAGTTGTGCAACGTGGGATATTTAATGGGATGCTCGATGCGAGAGCTGGAGTGCTACAACATTGTTACAAGGCTATTACGGGTTGTCAACTTGAAGTTAATGACAGTTTTCATCACCAATTTTTGCAATTTATCCATTTTTTTTGTTCAGGTGTTATGAGTGGCTCCCTCCTCCCTCACTAGAATCTTTCTTGCTCATGGTTCTCTGCTCTTCTCGCCCTTTCTCCCCTGGCCTTTTGATCTTCATCCCAACGCAATTCCACGCAAGAGGGGTAAGTTGAATCATATGCCAACCTACTACAGTTTCAAAGAAAAATGACTATGTCTAAGTCCCTCATCTGCCCCAATTCCACCCACCTCCATTAGCCCAATCCTCGTTGGTTCACCCTCAATGAATTCTCCCTTCACAGACCAGATTTGAATGGGGGATGAAAGCCACCAAGTTTACATAGAAGAAGAATTCCCTTCAATACCTCCCCAGTCCCCTCAGGACTCTATTTTGATAACGACCACATACCTACATGCCTTTGTTCTCCACTCCTCCTGAGAGGAAAATGTCGATCCTACCCTAGTTTTGGGTAGTTTCCCAATCACGAAAGAGTCTCCTCCTACTCCACTTGGTGAAAAGGTTCAGGATGATGATTTCCTCGGTATTGAGCTCCAGCCCAATGCAGATTATGTGCCAGAGATGCCTCGCCAACGTAGCTTCTCAAAAAATCAGTTGCAGCTCATATTCGAGATGAGAAGGGATGTCGTTGACCAACTTCATCGTCAAACCATCCCGTGTCCTTGGTTGGATTCCTTCTTCGACTCTATTTCAAGCAAGTATGTCAAAAGTCGTTGTTCGGTCTCCTGCCAGCCTTACGTATTCACACCACCTTGGCTTCAACCCTCCAATGGTGATGGCAATCCAGGTTCTTCCAGTGTTTAAATTCTCTTGTTTATAGAGTGCAACCTAGTTTCCATTTGTAATGACAGAACACGTTACTAGCTTTGACATTTCTACTTATTTTTCTATTGATTATCTAAAATAATACATTTTTATTTAAAAAAAAATATTAAGTTTATTAATAAAGAATATGTTATATCATTTTGAAATTCACAATATCTATATTTTAATTTTTAAAAATTAAACATTAATTAATTATAAAATACTTTTATAATTTAATATCTTAATTTTTTAAATTATAAATTAACAAATTATGAAAAAAAATTAATAATATAT
>ML779011.1:1139716-1178336 GCA_009831015.1 Picea engelmannii | reverse complement strand
TAAAAATTAAACATTAATTAATTATAAAATACTTTTATAATTTAATATCTTAATTTTTTAAATTATAAATTAACAAATTATGAAAAAAAATTAATAATATATTATATACTTTGAAATTCAAAACTTCAATATCTTAATTCCTCTCATAATAGATACAAACATTTTTTTTTTAATTCCAAAGAAACTTTTTAGCTATTTCAAGTCAATATCTCAATCCCCTAAAATTAGATATTAACCGGTTGTAAAGATAATTCTTAATTTATAATATATAAAAACCCCACTTCTTAATTGATAATTCATTTATGCCATTCCCCTGGTTTTTGAATTTTAAAAATTATGTCGACCCCTAAACAAAATTGTCTCCAAACTCTCTACATTACTCATATTCAAACAATGAACAAATTCATAGGAATGCCCGCATGTTAAGAAAACTTGCACTTTAAGTTCATAAAAAATGGAAGAATGCTCACTATAAGAACAATTATATCGATTTGAGAATGAAAACATTTCAATCTGCTCTGTCTGGAGGATGATTTAAGCCAATCCAAGAGCCTTTCGTCGGTTGAGTTTGAGAGTATTCGTGGGCTGCAGATCTTGGAGCATTAGAAAATATTGACTGCGATTCAAATCTACCGTTGATGGATGAAATTCATCTCTATTGTGGTGCATGGTGGATCAATAATGTAGGACCTGAATCTATATATAACGATGAAAGCAAAGTTCCACTTTGATGAAACTGTACTGTTCTTTCTCTATAAGATTTCGAGGAGGGATGATTCGAAGTAGGATGCTGAGAGGCCGATCCAAAAGCTGTAGGAGCACTTTCTATAAACCCAGAAAGAACAATACTTGAAGTGGGTTGTTGCAATGAGGGGTTAGAGAGAGACATTGCCAGACATTGCTGGATAAGAGGGAGAAAAGAGAGACCTGGATTCTACAACAACTAAACATATAGATGAAATCCTAGAAAGTGTTGGGACATTAAGCTGATACTATACGAAGAAAGTGTGATTGGATTCGATGTCCCAGCTGCACCAAAATGTTGTGATTCCCTTTCACTCGCAGGGCGACGAGGGTGATGAGCATTCCACATAATTTCGTCTGGGAAATTCAGTTTTTCCCACAAGCCTTTGAACCTGTTAGCAGCCTCGTCATAATCACAAGCAACCTCCTTTGTGGTATTGAAGGTGCCAAGCCAGACCCGAGAATCCTTGTTTGGATCGCGAATTTTTTCCACCCACTTACCCCAAGGCCTTTGCCTAACTCCTCTGTAACATTTCTGTAATTTTTGTGACGTATTGGAATGTCGCTCCCATAGAAACCATGTCGGATCTGATACCCCTTAACGTCGCTCTTTCCACACCTCCAATACTTCACTCTTGCCACCTCCAAGTCGTCTCTCTTTCCACCTCCAAGACGTTGCTCTTGCCACCTCCATGACGTCTCTCTTGCCACATCCAAGACGTCATGCTTGCCACCTCCAAGCCATCTCTCTTGCCACCTCCAAGACCTCTCTCTTTCCACCTCCAAGACGTCTCTCTTTCCATATCCAATATGTCTCTCTTGCCACATCCAAGACGTCACTCTTGCCATGTCCAAGACGTCTCTCTTGCCACATCCAACACATCGCTCTTGCCACCTCCAAGCCGTCTCTCTTTCCACCTCCAAGACATCGCTCTTGCCACATCTAAGATGTCTCTCTTGCCATGTCCAAGACATCACTCTTGCCACGTCCAAGATGTCTCTCTTGCCACATCCAAGACATCGCTCTTTCCACCTCCAAGAAGTTGCAATAACAACAAAATCTATGTCGTCGAAAACGCGACGTCATGTGAAACGACATTTGAGGGGGTCCACTGTTTGTGTTCTCCTGACAATATAAATTGGCAATTGCATCAAACGCGGTGTCACAAGTTGAGCCAAATGTACTAGTGTGTGGAATTATGCCCTTTAGAACTGTGACCTCTAGAACTACACCCTCTGGAACTACGCCCTTTGGAACTATGACTTGTGGAACTACGCCCTCTGGAACTACGCCTCTGGAACTATGACCTCTAGAACTATGCCCTCTAGAACTACGCCCTTTGGAACTATGACCTCTAGAACTACGCCCTCTGGAACTATGACCTGTGGAACTATGTCCTCTGGAACTACGCCCTCTGGAACTATGACCTTTAGAGCTACGCCCTCTAGAACTAGGCCCTCTAGAACTATGCCCTGTGGAATTGTGACCTATGGAACAATGACCCATGGAACTATTCCCTCTGAAACTATGACCTCTGGAACTATGCCCTTTGGAACTATGACCTGTGGAACTATGCCCTCTAGAACTATGACCTGTGGAATTGTGACATGTGGAACTATGACCTATGGAACTACACCCTCTGGAACTATGACCTTTGGAACAAGGCTCTATGGAACTACACCCTTTGGAACTATGACCTATGGAACTATGCACTCTAGAACTACGCCTCTGGAACTACATCCTCTAGAACTATGCCATGTGGAACTACGCCATTTGGAACTATGACCTATGGAACTACACCCTCTGGAACTACTCCCTTTGGAACTATGACCTGTGGAACTACACCCTCTGGAACTATGACTTGTGGAATCATGACCTATGGAACTATGAACTGTGGAACTACGCCCTTTGGAATTATGACCTCCGGAACTACACCTTTTGGAACTATGACCTATGGAACTATGCCCTCTAGAACTACACCTCTGGAACTATGACCTTTGGAACTATGTCGTATGGAAGTATGCCCTTTGGAACTATGACCTTTGGAACTATGCCCTGTGGAACTATGACCTCTAGAACTATGCCCTCTAGAACTATGACTTGTGTAACTAGGCCCTTTAGAACTAAGCCCTTTGGAACTATGACCTATGGAATTGTGACTTGTGGAACTATGACCTATAGAACTACGCCCTCTGGAACTATGACCTCTGGAACTATGCCCTTTCGAACTATGACCTCTGGAACTACGCCTTCTAGAACTATGCCCTCTGGAACTACGCCTATGGAACTATGACCTCTGGAACTATGCCCTCTGGAACTATGCCCTTTGGAACTGTGACCTCTAAAACTATGCCCTCTGGAACTATGACCTATGGAACTATGCCCTCTACAACTAGGCCCTCTGGAACTATGACCTGTGGAATTGTGACCTGTGTAACTATGGCCTGTGGAACTATGCCCTCTGGAACTATGACCTATGGAACTAGGCCCTCTGGAACTACACCCTTTGGAACTATCACCTGTGGAACTATGCCCTCTAGAACTATGACCTGTGGAATTATGGCCTGTGGAACTGTGAGCTGTGCAAATATGACCTATGGAACTATGCCCTCTGGAACTACACCATTTGGAACTATGCCCTATGGAACTATGCCTCTAGAACTATGACCTTTGGAACTACGCCCTTTGGAACTATGACCTCTGGAACTATGTCCTCTGGAACTATGACCTTTGGAATTGTGACATGTGGAACTATGACCTATGGAACTACACGCTCTGGAACTATGATCTCTGAAACTACACCCTCTGGAACTACGCCCTTAGGAACTATGACCTGTGGAACTACGCCCTCTGGAACTATGCCTCTGGAACTATGACCTCTGGAACTACACCCTCTAGAACTACGCCCTTTGGAACTATGACCCATGGAACTACGGCCTCTGGAACTATGACCTGTGGAACTACACCCTCTAGAACTAGGCCCTTTGGAACTATGACCTATGGAACTACACCGTCTGGAACTATGAGCTCTGGAACTACGCCCTCTGGAACTACGCCCTTTGGAACTATGACCTATGGAACTACACCCTTTGGAACTATGACCTATGGAACTACACCCTCTGGAACTATGACCTATGTAATTGTGACCTGTGGAACTATGACCTGTGGAACTACGCCCTTTGGAACTATGATATGTGGAACTACGCCCTTTGGAACTATGACATGTGGAACTACGCCCTCTGGAACTACGTCGTTGGAACTATGACCTTTGGAACTACGCGGTTTGGAACTACTCCCTTTGGAACTATGACCTCTGGAACAATGCCCTCTAGATATCCAAACATTAATAAATACTTTATAACACTTCTTATACCATTAATTTATAAATTTACAGATATATTTAGTAAAAAAATTATTAATCAATAAATTAAATTTACAAATATATTTAACCAAAAACTTTATTAATCAATAAATTTATTTAGATACATTTTAAGAGAAAACTTTATTAATCAATAAATTTATTTAGAAACATTTTAGGACAAGTAAACATCACCTTAGATGACATTTGGAAAATTAAAATAAAATTATTAGACAAAGAATTATTGTTATAAATTTCATTTACCAATTATTAAGTTTATTAGTTTCCCATGGGGTGACATTTGGACATCGTGCACGAAGGGTAGTAAATACACCCTTTCACGGCCTATCTCCCTCTTCTCCTCAGAATGCATAGCATTTACACAGCTTGGATGGTGGTGTAGTTGTGCAACATGGGATATTTAATGGGATGCTCGATGTGAGAGCTGGAGTGCTACAACATTGTTACAAGGCTATTACGGGTTGTCAACTTGAAGTTAATGGCAGTTTTCATCACCAATTTTTGCAACTTATCCATTTTTTTTGTTCAGGTGTTATGAGTGGCTCCCTCCTCCCTCACTAGAATCTTTCTTGCTCATGGTTCTCTGCTCTTCTCGCCCTTTCTCCCCTGGCCTTCTGATCTTCATCCCAACACAATTCCACGCAAGAGGGGTAAGTTGAAGCATGTCCCAACCTACTACAGTTTCAAAGAAAGATGACTATGTCTAAGTCCCTCATCTGCACCAATTCCACCCACCTCCATTAGCACAATCCTTGTTGGTTCACCCTCAATGAATTCTCCCTTCACAGACCAGATTTGGATGGGGGATGAAAGCCACAAAGTTTACATAGAAGAAGAATTCCCTTCGATACCTCCCCAGTACCCTCTGGACTCTCTTTTGATAACAACCGCATACCTACATGCCTCTGTTCTCCACTCCTCCTGAGAGGAAAATGTCAATCCTACCCTATTTTTGGGGAGTTTCCCAATAACGAAAGAGTCGCCTCCTACTCCACTTGGTGAAAAGGTTTAGGATGATGATTTCCTTGGTATTGAGCTCTAGCCCAATGCAGATTATGTGCCAGAGATGCCTCGCCAATGTAGCTTCTCAAAAAGTCAATTGCAGCTCATATTCGAGATGAGAAGGGATGTCGTTGACCAACTTCATCGTCAAACCATCCCATGTCGTTGGTTGGATGCCTTCTTCGACTCTCTTTCAAGCAAGTATGTCAAAAGTCATTTTTCGATCTCCTGCCAGCCTTACGTATTCACACCAGCTTGGCTTCAACACTCCAATGGTGATGGCAATCCAGGTTCTTCCAGTGTTTAAATTCTCTTGTTTATAGAGTGCAACCTGGTTTCCATTTGTAATGACAAAACACGTTACTAGCTTTGACATTTCTACTTATTTGTTTATTGATTATCTAAAATAATACATTTTTATTTAAAAAAAAAAATATTAAGTTTATTAATAAAGAATATATTATATCATTTTGAAATTCACAATATCTATATTTTAATTTTTAAAAATTAAACATTAATTAATTATAAAATACTTTTATAATTTAATATCTTAATTTTTTAAATTATAAATTAACAAATTATGAAAAAAAATTAATAATATATTATATACTTTGAAATTTAAAACTTCAATATCTTAATTCCTCATAATAGATACAAACACATTTTTAAAAATTCCAAAGAAACTTCATAATAGATACAAACATTTTTTTTTAAATTCCAAAGAAACCTTTTAGCTATTTCAAGTCAATATCTCAATCCCCAAAAATTAGATATTAACCGGTTGTAAAGATAATTCTTAATTTATAATATATAAAAACCCCACTTCTTAATTGATAATTCATTTATTTATTTTAATGATTTTTTATACTAAAATTATTTTACAAGAAAATAACTTATAATGCCATTCCATAAATCATGAAGGGACTTGAAGAACAATAAAGACTACAAATTTGATACCTCGGGTTTACTTTTATACATAGAGATGCTTATGACTTACAAACAATATTATGCCATTCCCCTGGTTTTTGAATTTTAAAAATTATGTCGACCCCTAAATAAAATTGTCTCCAAACTCTCTACATTACTCATATTCAAACAATGAACAAATTCATAGGAATGCCCGCATGTTAAGAAAACTTGCACTTTAAGTTCATAAAAAATGGAAGAATGCTCACTCTAAGAACAATTATATTGATTTGAGACTGAAAATATTTCAATCTGCTCTGTTTGGAGGATGATTTAAGCCAATCCAAGAGCCTTTCGTTGGTTGAGTTTGAGAGTATTCGTGGGCTGCAGATCTCGGAGAATTAGAAAATATTGATTGCGATTCAAATCCACCGTTGAAGGATGAAAGTCGGCTCTATTGTGGTGCATGGTGGATCAATAATGTAGGACCTGAATCTATATATAACGATGAAAGCAAAGTTTCACTTCGATGAAACTGTACTGTGCTTTCTCTATAAGATTTCGAGGAGGGTTGATTTGGAGTAGGATGTTGAGAGGCCAATCCAGAAGATGTAGGAGCGCTTTCTGTAAACCCAGAAAGAATAGTACTTGAAGTGGGTTGTTGCAATGAGGGGTTAGAGAGAGACATTGCCAGACACTGCTGGATAAGAGGGAGAAAAGAGAGACCTGGATTCTGCAACAACTAAACATATAGATGAAATCCTGGAAAGTTTTGGGACATTAAGCTGATACTATACAAAGAATCCGTGATTGGATTCGACCGCCCAACTGCACCAAAATGTTGTGATTCCCTTGCACTCGTAGGGCGACGAGGGTGATGAGCATTCCACATAATTTTTTCTGGGAAATTCAGTTTTTCCCATGAGCCTCTGAACCTGTTAGTAGCCTCATCATAAGCACAAGCAACCTCCTTTGTGGTATCAAAGGTGTCGAGCGAGACCCGAGAAGCCTTGTTTGGATCGCAAATTTCTGCCACCCACTTACCCCAAGGCCTTTGCCTGACTCCTCTGTAGCATTTCTGTAATTTTTGCGGCGTATTGGAGTGTCTCTCCCATAGCAACCACGTCGGATCTGATACCCCTTAACGTCGCTCTTTCCACACCTCCAATACATCACTCTTGCGACCTCCAAGTCGTCTCTCTTTCCACCTCTAAGATGTTGCTCTTGCCACCTCCATGACGTCTCTCTTGCCACATCCAAGACATCGCTCTTGCCACCTCCAAACCATCTCTCTTGCCACCTCCAAGACGTCTCTCTTTCCACCTCCAAGACGTCTCTCTTTCCACATCCAAGATGTCTCTCTTTCCACATCCAAGACGTCACTCTTGCCATGTCCAAGACGTCTCTCTTGCCACGTCCAAGACATCACTCTTGCCACCTCCAAGTCGTCTCTCTTGCCACCTCCAATACATTGCTCTTTTCACATCCAAGATGTCTCTCTTGCCGCGTCCAAGACGTCACTCTTGCCACGTCCAAGACGTCTCTCTTGCCACATCCAAGACATCGCTCTTGCCACCTCTAAGACGTTGCAATAACAACGAAATCTATGTCATCAAAAACGCGACATCATGTGAAACGACATTTGAGGGGTTCTACTATTTGTGTTCTCCTGACAATATAAAGTGGCAATTGCGTCAAACACATTGTCAGAAGTTGAGCCAAATGTGCTAGTGTGTGGAACTATGCCCTCTAGAACTATGACCTCTAGAACTATGCCCTCTGGAACTACGCCCTTTGGAGCTATGACTTGTGTAACTACACCCTCTAGAACTACGTCTCTGGAACTATGACCTCTAGAACTACACCCTCTAGAACTATGCCCTTTGGAACTATGACCTCTAGAACTACGCCCTCTGGAACTATGACCTGTGGAACTATGACCTCTGGAACTAGGCCCTCTGGAACTATGACCTGTGGAACTACGTCCTCTAGAACTAGGCTTTCTGGAACTATGACCTGTGGAATTGTGACCTGTGGAACAATGACGAATGGAACTATGCCCTCTGAAACTATGACCTCTAGAACTACGCCCTTTGGAACTATGACTTGTGGAACTACGCCCTCTACAACTATGACCTGTGGAATTGTGACATGTGGAACTATGGCCTGTGGAACTACACCCTCTGGAACTATGACCTCTAGAACCACGCTCTCTGGAACTACACCCTTTGGAACTATGACCTATGGAACTATGCCCTCTGGAACTACGCCTATGGAGCTATGTCTTCTATAACTACGCCATGTGGAACTATGCCATTTGGAACTGTGACCTATGGAACTACGCCCTTTGGAACTACTCCCTTTGGAACTATGACCTATGGAACTACACCCTATAGAACTATGACTTGTGGAATTGCGACCTATGGAACTATGACCTGTGGAACTACGCCCTCTAGAATTATGACCTCCGGAACTACGCCCTTTGGAACTATGACCTATGGAACTACGCCCTCTAGAACTACGCCTCTGGAACTATTACCTTTGGAACTATGCCCTATGGAAGTATGCCCTTTGGAACTATGACCTTTGGAACTAAGCCCTCTGGAACTATGACCTGTGGAACTATGACCTCTGGAACTATGCCCTCTAGAACTATGACCTATGTAACTAGGCCCTTTAGAACTAAGCCCTCTGGAACTATGACCTATGGAATTGTGACTTGTGGAACTATGACCTATGGAACTATGCCCTCTGGAACTATGAGCTCTGGAACTACACCCTTTTGAACTATGACCTCTAGAACTATGCCATCTGGAACTACGCCCTCTGGAACTACGCCTATGGAACTATGACCTCTGGAACTATGCACTCTGGAACTATGCCCTTTGGAACTGTGACCTCTAAAACTATTCCCTCTAGAACAATGACCTATGGAACTATGCCCTCTAGAACTAGGCCCTGTGGAACTATGACCTGTGGAATTGTGACCTGTGGAACTATGGCCTGTGGAACTAGGCCCTCTGGAAGTATGACTTATGGAAATAAGCCCTCTGGAACTATGCCCTTTGGAACTATAACCTGTGGAACTACGCCCTCTAGAACTATGACCTGTGGAATTATGGCCTGTGGAACTGTGACCTGTTGTTGACGGGCGAAACAGTCCATCCGTCAACTGGGAGAGTGGAACCAGTCCGGGGTTGTCTAAATAACCCAAGCCGTTTGGAATGGACCACCCTGACGAGTTTAACGGCTCCGTTGGCCGCTCTAAGGTCTCCTAAGAAAACCAAAGAGAGAAATGATCTGAGCTAAGTAATCTAAACCAAGGAAACTAGAAACTAATAAAACAAACTAAACTCAACTAACTTAATAAAAGAAATTAAACTAAAATAAAGGAAACTAGAAACTAATAAAACAAAGATAATTATAAACTATTCTAACTATTCTATCTACAAACTATTAATAACTCAAATCAACTATCTAATAATCAGATGTAATATTACTTATTCACAAATATACACTATAAACAATCTACAGATTTGATTAAAACTTGCAAAACTCAATTGATTACTGTCCTAAGACAGCCAATGATCTCTTTTAATTTTTATATTTTATGAAAATGAATAAACATTATTGGAATTAAACAACCTAATGTATTTTACTGAAATAAAGCAACCTAATATAAGTCTAATGAAACTTCTATCTATATTAAACTACTTAAAAATAACAGTAAACAAACTACTAATTGACCTGGAAACGCTCCAAGTCTGCCCTGTGCAAGATGACTTCTTAAGCTGGTTAGAGGAGGGGAACTCATACCGTTTAGTCCTTAAGCTTTTCAGAAATGATCAGCTATGCTGCTTCTTGAAGTGTGTTACAGGACAAACAAGAAATAAAAGAAAATCATAACAATCTTCTGATTATAAACTCCTGCAAAAGGGGAAACCTATTATGCAGAAAACTTATATATAACAATTCAATTTATGAAGAAGACAAAGCTATCATTCACTAAACTGAATTAATAATTGTTATGTATTTTATCGATTCTGGAAGAAACAAGATATAGATAACAGTAATAAAATTATATCATTTGAATGTGATTTAGATAGCTAAAGTAATCATAAACCATAAACAAAGTGATACACCAAACTTGAAACAAAATGTGATATATTGAGAAGCTAAAGCTATGAAAAAACATCAATTCTGCTCCAGTCTCTATCAGAACTCCATATCCTTGTTCTCCCACAACTGAGGATGTCATTATTACAAAAACCATAGGTTTATATAGGTTTCTCACAAGGTAAAACATCATTGTGAATAATAGCAAATTGTTTTACATAATCTTGGGGGATATCCCAGAATCACCTAAACTAAGAAAATAAAATGCAAGTAAAATATGTAGATCATCCCCTAAATGCTCATGATATCTATTGCCAATTCGAATTTGCCTGCAATAGAACACACAGATCAAATTAGAAGGATGTTTTATTAGGAAAACAATAAAAAAATGACTTTACAGACTCAGCTACAGAATCATCTGATTCTGTAGCTAGTCAAAAATAGCAAACAGGACTAGATATAATCAAAATAAAATCAAATCCAAAACTAATTACTATGATTCAATTATTCCTTATCTTTTAAATTAAACCAAATCAAAACGAATGTAAATCGGGACAGAGTAAGAATGCTCTGTTTTTCCAATCGACATAAAATCGAATCCAATCTTAACAAGACTGTTTCATAAATACAATCAATGGTAAACCAAATCGCATGAAATACAAACAATCATTCTTGATTCGCATAAGATTCATATCATTTAATCCATTGCCAATATAGAAAGCCATCACAATCTCATGCATCATTGTATCCATAGAATCCAACCACAGTTCTCATTCGCTGAGTTTCAAACAATTCACAGGTATAGTCGTAACTGTCATTGACTAATTATAATCACAACAACAGATTGATATCACTTAGTTAAAAGCATGATATGTAAATAGCTTCCTTTGTAATCGGATGAAATCAAACTCCGTGAACATCAACTCAAAGGTCTTCATGTTTGATCACCACACAGTCAACAGACAGAGGCGCGATAAAATCGATAGGATTCATGAACTGGGCAATAATCAATACGAATATTCATCAAGTTAATTATAGAAATGAAATCGAAACCTTGAACGGAACCCAATTCGAACAATAATGAGAATCGAATAAGTATCAGATCTGGTTGAAATACAAAAATAGCTAACCATTTATCAATCATATTTACTCATAACTAATTCAAATCATACCATTCACTGTATTCGAAAATTGAAATACCAACAACAGTCTATTTTTCAAAACTATTAACAACTTGTCTCATTAACAGAGCATCAAACTAAATTTGAACATTCATATCTATTCAATGATCCATCGAATCAAAACCCAATCCAATTGAATCTTAAACTATAACGAAAATCACCACAAAAATTATATACAGCGAAGCATGCTTATGTAACAGAGCAGGTGAAATATGTACACAGAGTGTAATATAAATGAGTGAAAAATTACCATCACAGTTGTTGAGACTATGTCAATTTTGAGTTGACAATTGCTGTAGCAGACTCAACATTTTTGAACAGGATTGAACCAGTAGTTCGTTGCTTCTTGTCGTTGGGTTGCACCTTTGCATTCTGACCAGTGAGCTTTGCCACTTGGTTTTCCAAATTGTGAATTTTGGATTGCAACTTTGGGACATCCAAGTAGTATCTCTCCAACCACAACCCACACTAATCGCAAGGTGGAGAAACAAGTTGAGAAGTCGAGGGTTTCGACGATTCACCGAGGGTTCCATGAGGTGGTTCAATACCAGGGAAGTCAGGGTTATCCTGCAAACAAGGAGGTAAATTCTTGACAAAATCATAAGGAGGTTTGTCACACAAGCCCTCGGAGTAAGGATACTCTTCGGCGAGAAAGCGTTCAATGTCTGAATCAGAGTCTTCGCTGACCACGATAGGCTCTTATTTGGCAGGGGCTTTAGGTTTATTCCTCGCCATGCGAGAGATTAACCTTGCATTTTTCTTGCCTCTAGCATTAGTTTTAGCTTTAGCTTTAGGCTGTTTGGTTGCGGGTTTATCAATGTCAACCTGTTTAGTCACGGCCATAGGCACACTCGTAGGTGAATCGGGTTTAGGTTTGGGTAGAAAAACATTATAAGGCACGAGGGGAACAGATTGAGTTTCGACCACCATGGGCTTATCGACCTGTGGAGGGTTAGGCTCTTCAAAGCCATTACGGCTGAGAAAACCATGCCAAGAATCATGACGCAACCCTAATTCATAAACCAAAATCATTTTAATCAACCCCAAATGGAAGAGGCTGGTATCATCCTGGATGCACTTGTACCTTTTAGCCATTTTGAACAAACTTCGATGCAGGTAGTGCGGAATACTAAGTTCGAAACCCATAAAAACCATCAATAAACGAAGGTGAAACACAAAGACAAACCCATACCTGCCTTCACAAGTGACGAATTGCTTGATAATCATTAGGAGATCATGCCAGCGGGGTTTCAACATTCTTGCAGGCAAACCTCTGTCACATGAGTTCACTGTGCGAGATTGGAACATTAATGTCCAAGGAACATCATCTACCTTGCAACTTTTCGACCATTTTTGTCCCGAGACAGGCAGGTTGGTTGCCAAGCTGAGGAACTATTCAGTGATTTCAAGATGGACATCTCCAACTTTGGCTCGGTAGCCATTGAATGATAACGCAAATTGTCGAGCCACAGTGATGTTGTAACCATCAAATTTCTTTATGAAAGCGAGCCACCCGAATTCTTCCAGGTCGCTATATGCGCCATCAAACATCAACAACGCTTGGCACCCGTTGGGATCTGCCCTCATGACAGGAGCCATTTCTTCTGTGCATGGTGGGGTTTGGACCAAACAAAACAATGCACAGGGTCAAAACGATAGGGTTTAACAACTTCAGTGCTCAAAGAGGCAGGAATTAACTGCATGCGTGCGAAGGTGGTGGGATTACCACCGCCATGCAATGTATTAATGACTGTGTACAGTGTTGTTCCATCCAACATCATAATCGTTTAAAACAAATGTTACGGCCAACCGAATAGGTGTATCATCATATCAACGTGCCACTCATCCAAAATAGAACCAACACCATATGTTATAATCATTCGCCAAGTGTTCAGTTCAATCCAACAATCCATCGTATGAATCAAATGTTTCAAACCAATGTTAATTCAATCATGCCAATGCATAGTTTGAAACCGTGGTCGCCCAATGTAATATCAAACTCACAAAGCAATGTACCGAGCAAGGGTTCAAACCATAAAATTGAAAATCCAAAAGGTTGATCAATGCGCCTTTGCAAAACTCAAACCATTGCCATTTTATATGAAATCAAACTTATGATATTGCCAATGTGTTTTTAGCATAATCAAAGTGTAAAAACATTGCAATCAATGCCAATATGAAAACGATAAGTTAAGAGTCCAAAACAATAAGAATTATATCATATATAAAACCAAAACCAGTTGTGACCCTCATGACATCAAACATAACTCATAACTTAACATTTTCAATACTTTATCAAAGAAATCAAGTTGCACAATTAAAGTGAATGGATATAGTTTGAAAGAACCTTTTGCAGTGATGTGATAAACCAATGGTCAAGTGTCTTTCAGCAAATCAAATAAAAGACGACAACAGTCCAGACAATGAGAGAGTTGTTTTCACACTTTCAGTTGTGGAAACTGAATCGAAATCAAATTGCAATTGTCACAAAAATGAAACAAATGTCTAGAAGCACAATGCAACAATGATTTGTCGTTAATGAGACAAGGGGTGTAGGTATCTTTTTTAAGAGCAATTAAAAAAATGAGTTGGCTGCCAACAATGGCGACACGCTGGGAGAAGCAGTTATCTCTGTCAAAAGAAAAGAATTCAGATCAGGACAGCAAAGAAAAATTTGACTTAAAACAACAACCAAAAAATCGTACTAACATCATTATCAACTATCTTTTCCAGTGATGTTTTTAAAAGATGCAAACCAATAACAGTCTTAAAGATCAGCAAGTCATGATTTTTATGATAGAATCTTCAATACTGTTGGCATAGCCACTGCTGCCAGCAGGTGTCCATAGCCTTGACAGGGTTGCCATTTAACCCACTCGGACGTCTTTATCCTGTCAAGAAGTTCTAGATTAGAATAAAGGACTTTTAAAAGAGGTTTCATATAATTATACCGATTTTCATTTACCCGACATTGCTTCGCTGCCAGCAGGCCTGTTCAGTACCCCGGCGAAGTTGTCTTGGCGCCATGCTTGTATTGCCCCGCTGCTAGCAGACCTGTTCAGTATCCCGGCGAGTTTACAAACACTTCCCACAGCTCTTATTAATATTTTTATTTTGTTTTTCTTTTATAGATGGCTGAGCGGGGTGACGCTAAAAAATCTTGATATTTTCTCGTATTTTTCAGATCTCATCAGAATTTTTTTTTTTATATATACTGTCCTTTATTCAGCTCCAGAAATGTTTTACTTCTAAAACAACTTACTTTGACAGGGAGACATCCTTGTTGAGTCATTCCTTTACAGAAAAGGGACAGCGTAAGAAGATGAAGATAATCACGACAAACTTCACTTAGAGATTGAAAGTAGTAAACTTCTTGTAAACAACATTTTCCAATATCATTTTCAGAAATATATATCACTGATGTTTGTACAATCTTTCAGAAGTTATTTTAGCGAAGAGATTTTTCTATGGTCTATTTCTGAATGGCTCAGTGTACAAGCATGCATATGTTTTGAAAACACACAAAAACACACCAAACTGATCAATCAAATCAAAACGAAAATGAAAACAAAAGCAAAAATAAAAACAAAAGGAAATATTTACATAATATACAAAGATAAAAATCAGGCAAAGTATCTTTTCAGGGCTTGGCCATTCATCGGGTAGGTGTCAAGCTGCCCTTCAAGACTTTGCAAGTGAAAAGAACTAGGACCCAAATTTTCAGCAATTAAGAATGGCCCAAGCCATAGATTTTGAAATTTAGTGTGTTCACCCTTCCCTTCGTGTGGTTTGTCCCACTTTAGAACGAGATCACCTACTTCAAAATTCCTATCAGAAGCAGAACTAGAATCGAACCAGCTTTTAATTAATTGTTGATGTTGATCCAGCTTATGCTTAGCTTGGGTTCTTACTTCTTCTAACTTCATCAAAGCATTAATATGACTTTCTAAAGGGAGACATTCTTCTTCTTGAACTTTTTGTGACAATTGAAGCGAAGGAAGAAGAATATGAGGTGGCATAATGGCTTCTTTGCCATAAACAAGGAAAAAGAGAGAATTACCTATAGCAGCTTTGGGTGTTACCCTGTCAGCCCACAGTGCATTAAGTAGTGTGTTGTGCCAGTTCTTGTGATTTTCAGCCACAGTTCTCTTGATTATCTTGATCAAGTTCTTGTTGGTTGACTCTGCTAAGCCATTACCCTGAGGGTAGTAACTCGCAGAATACTTAAGATTTATTCCTTTTTCTAAGGCAAACTCACTCATCTCAAGAGAAGAAAAGTATGAAGCGTTATCAAAGACTAGATAGTCAGGGAGGCCGAAACGGGTGATGATATTCGAATTCAGAAAGGCAATCACCTGACTTGTATTAACAGTTTTCAACGCGGCGGCTTCAGACCATCGAGTAAAGTAATCAGTGGCTGTCACAATATACTTGTGTTGTTGTGAGGATGGAGGGTTAATAGGACCAATGATATCAAGACCCCATTGCTGGAAAGGAGAATCGACTGTGACGGGTTGCAAAGGGAAGGCTGGTTTTTGCAATCGCCCTGATGCTTTTTGACAAATGATACATTTTTAGCACAAGGCATGGGCGTCTCTAAAGAGTGTAGGCCAGTAATAACTGGCTCTTAGGACCTTATGAGTAGTGGTGTCGCCACCGAAGTAAACACCAGCTTCTCCTGCATGCAACTCAAGCAAGACTCTTTCTGCTTCGTCTTTTTCAAGACAACGCATCAGTACGTCGTCAAAATTTTGACAAAACAGTATACCATTAACTAGATGAAAGGAGGCGGACTTTAGTCTCAAAGCTCTTCTCTTAGCAGGGTCAAGGTGACGGGGTGCTGATCCATGTTGAAGACAGTGTCTAATATTGTCGTACCAGGGACTCACTAGGTTTTGTGTACAAAAATTCATACTTTGATCGCGTTGTTCTAGGTCTGACGTGTCACTGACTTCTTGTTGTTCAGTTTCTGAATCAACTACCAATTTACATAACCCTTGGCCTCTCACAATCTGCGCTAGGGTGATCTCTAGGTCATACTCCTGCAAGGAGGTGACCCAGTTGGATCTTTTCTCTCCTAGCTCCTTTTGCACTAACAAGTTCCTAACGGTAGGGTAGGGAACAATGATCTTTGTCCTTGACTTCAAAAGATATGACTGGAAATGCTTAAATACCTTGAAGACAGCGTAGGCTTTCCGATCAACTACAGGGTAGTTAAGTTCAGCACCTTTGAAAGTAGAGCTCATAAAGGCGATGGGTACTTCGTTGTTTTCAGAGTTCTTTTGAGTTAGGACTGCGACATAGGAACGATCGAAGGCAAAAGTATAGAGTGTAAAGTCTTGAGAGAAATCAGGGCTCATGAGAGACGGAGCGTCGATTATGGCCTTCTTTATGTCGTTGAAATATTGGTTTTCAGTAGGTCCCCAGTGATATTGGGTGTCCTTCTTAATCAGGTTTTGGAGAGGTCTGACCATTTCGGAGAAACTGGGGACAAATCTTCTCACGAAATTGATCTGACCTAGGAAGAACTGCATGGATTTCTTGGAGGTCGGTGGGGGAAGTTTAGCAATGACCTGGGTCCTCTCGGGGTCAATAATCATTCCATCACTAGACACAATAAATCCTAGTAATTTACCCTTTTCTACTACAAAGATGGACTTCTTGGGGTTCAAGGAGATGTCGTATTTATGACATCGTAGCAGAACAGCTCGTAGGTGAGTTAGATGATCATTTTTGTTTTTAGAGTAAACCATTACATCATCTAAGTAAACTACTACGAAGTGATTGATCAAGTCTCTAAAAGCAATATCCATTGCTCTCTGAAAGGTAGCGTCAGTGTTAATCAATCCAAAGGGCATTTTGCGATAAGCATAAGTGCCCCACGGGGTACGGAAGGTAGTTTTTAATTGGTCTGGCAGAGACATCAAGACTTGGTTATATCCAGATAAACCATCCAGTAAGGATAGCCTCTCGCAACCAGATACTTGTTGCAAGATCTGTTCCATAGGAGGGACAGGATAATTATCTTTATCAGACGCTTTGTTGAGGTTCCAGAAATTGACACAAAGCCGAATTTCCCTGTTTTTCTTCCGCACTGGGACGAGGTTGGATACCCATTGAGTATGTCTTACAGGAAAGATTATTTTAGCACTAAGGAGTTTATTTAGTTCTTTTTGTACGGTCGGTTCCAACTTAGGATGCATTTTCCTCAATTTCTGTTGGAAGGGAAAGGTTTGGGGTTTCATCGGGATGACATGCTGAATAATATTAGGATCGAACGTTTTAAGATCATCATAAGTCCAAGCAAAGACATCCTTGAATTCTTTAAATAATTTGACGAAAGCCACTTTTTCTTGTTTACTACATCCCAAGCCTAAATTGATACATTGAGGATTTTCACTAGTTCCTAGATTAACTTTTTCATAAGACAATGAGGAACTATTTGTTTTGCAATTGACCGTCTTTTTGAATTTATCTTCAAAATCATAAAACTTTTCTAGTCTAACAATAGATTTGGGCATGAAATTTACCATGTCCGATAGAGCTTTAGGAGATTTCAGATTAGGTATTACCGTAAAGTCGCGCAAATTGTCGTCATGTGTTTGTTCATCTATCACAGTGCCTTGAAAGGTTTCTTCCATGTGCAGAAAGTTGATGATCTGCTGATCATCATCAAATACTCTCCAGTTTGTGATATTGTCAGGAATAGATGGTCGAAACAATAGCTCCACGGAGAATGCGCTCGGGGATAAACCATCTGCAGGAAGAAGTTTAGAGGCAACATTAGCTAGTAGATCTGCTTCAACATTATTTGATCTAGGAATGGAATTTATATTGAAAGCAGAAAATTTGTTTATTAAACTCCATACCTCAGACTGGTAACATCTTAGATGCGGGGTAAGACAATGTATAGAATTTCTCACCTGCTCGACCACTATCTCAGAGTCGCCGAATACAATTAGATTTTGAATGTGCATGTCTAAGGCTTTTCTGAGACCTTGTAATAAAGCCTCATATTCTGCGATATTATTAGTACATTCAAACTCTAATCTACAAGCCAATAATGTTTTGTTACCTGTCGGATCAATGATGAGGCAGCCTGCACTAGCTCCTTCTTTAGACTTAGAACCATCGAAATATAAAGACCAAATTAGATTTGCATCGAGCTCACAAGTTTGTTGGATAGAAGCTGTTGGTTGCACATATGCTATGATCTCAGACTGTTGTTCTGGATTTTTGATAGGTGAAACTTCAGCCATGAAATTTCCGAAGAAGGTGTCCATCCCTTGGACTTTAGGTGAATCAGCCGGAGGTGTGTATGGCTCATTGGGGTCATTCAAGTCTGTTACCGTGAACTTAAGGTAACGCTCACGGTTCACCCTGATCTTGTTGGGCTTACCATTCTCTGGAAGCCATAAGTGAGACCAGTCCATTGCGAAGTAACCATGTAGCTGCTCTGACCAGTCCCTGCTCAAAAACATGCCATATACTTTTGGAATATCCACCACAATTATATCAATAAACTGATGAACTTTTGGGTTAGACGATAATCTAATCAAAACATTTTTCAATTCGCCTATAACTTTAACATCTGTTCGATCAAGTTGTATTATTTTCAAAGAAGATGGTTCTACTTTGGCGTTAATCTTTTGGCAGACTGACCAAGGCATCACATTTGATGACGTTCCCGAGTCAACCATGCAATTATGCACATTTCTGTTGAAGATTTCGAAAGTTAAAAGAAAAGGAGGAACGTTCTTGCGAGTACTTAGAGTTGTTGCTTGTGGTTTCTTACTCGCGTTTTCTATGACTACTTTATCTGAATTATTTACACTATTTACATTGTTATTTACATTATTTACAGGAGTTACAGGAAGGCTTCCTTTGTCTTGAGAACCAGGGTTATATTTTGTGGAAGTCTTCTGAGGAACTTTGCTTTGTCCAACCTTACTACCGTTTGAATTACCATTCTTGCTATTGTCTGAAATATTTTGCAACATCTTTCGTAACAAAAATGGAAATTTTAACAATTCATAAATTGAAATGTTAGCCCTTAATTTCTTAAGATCTTCAACAACATCATAATCTAATTTAGGGCCATCATTACTTTGTTTGGCTTCTACTGATTTAGACGGTTTAGGAGGTAAAGTTGTAGTATTTTTGGCAGGAGGTTTATTGGCTGTCTTACTCCTAGTGTTGTAAGGGTGGACAGTCTCGAAGTTAGCTTGGAAGATGCTATCCAAGAAGTTTCCAAAGATGTTGGGAGAAGACTCTTCTTCTTGGGATGTTTCCTGCTCAACTTCCTCTGGAGGGATCTCAGGAGGTATCAAGTCATCTTGGGCTCCTAGAATTGATTGGAGAGTGTATTGCAAACTTTCTAGGTTCATGCCTTCAGGGTTCGGATTAGGCCGGTTTGTTTGAAAAGGCTTTCGGAAAGGGGGCTTGTAGGGTCCTTTACTCGAAGAAGCTTCTTCTGTCGACCTTTTTAAATCTATAACTTGATTAGACAATTTTTGTACAACTTTGGTTAAATTTTCCAAATCAGAGTTTTCGGGCTATGTTTTGTTTTGTGTGGGTCTGGGAAGAATTTCAATCTTCTTTTTGGAAGAAGAAACAGTCTCAGTTTCGTTGCTAGAAGAGTCCTTGAGATTGAGTATATCTTTTTAAATCTGAGTAGCCTCTTCAAAGGCTTCTAAAAACGTGGCCTTTTTAGATATTTTGACCCAAATAGCTATACTTTGATGTAGAGATTTAGTGTAATAAGCTATTACAAGACTTTCTGCAGGCATAGAGTCTGCAGGGATTCTATTTTTAAGGGTCAAAAATATTTGATTAAAATCCTTGACTTTTTCTTTTGAATTCATTTTTAAATTTGAGAGGTCCATGACTAAGACTTCTGGAGGTTTGCCATCTCTGAATTTTTCCAAAAAACAAGACTCAAACTTTTCCCAAGATACTATGGTGTGAGGCTGTTGGGAAAAATATCAAGTGGACGCATTACCCTCAAAGGTGTAAGGGAACAACCTACAGACTACGTCTTCATGTTCAACGTTGCGGAGTCTGATGGCTAACATAAATTTCTTGATATGGTCTTCCTCTACCTGTTTAGAATCGGGATAGAACTTAGGAAGCCATTTCTCTGGGTGCTTAGGCAAAGGATGATGAGGTCCAGGTACCGCTACAACATCTTGTTCTAACCAGGGTCTAGTAGGGTTGTTCTGATTTGCCATTGGGGTAGTGGGTGTAGGAGGACGTGAAGGTGGATTGCCTTCGTCAGAGGAGGAATCTCCCCCTGAAGAGGAAGGAGATGAAGGAGGAGGTGAAGGAGGAGGAGAAGGAGGTATCCCAGATCCTCTTGCAGCAGGATTTGTGTTCGAATCCGTAGGATTCACAGTGAGGTCTATATCGCCTAACTGTTCTCTGATATCAGAGAAGTCTAAAGGTTGGCCCCATGGGCGATTTCATTGCCTAAGGCGGGCTAAGGCATTATGTGTTTTGATAAGAGACTGACGGATAATCCCCTGGGTGCTACTACTTGTAGGATTAGGGGTTGATGGCTCAATTGTGATCTGTGGATCTTCGGTTGAAGTAGTTGTTGTTTGAGGGGGGATATTATCTTGAGAACGGATTCTAGTCACTATAGGTGTGTGATTAGGTGGGGGAGGAGTCTTGCGACCACCTTGTGCCATTAATTAAGCTTAGGTCCTCCTTCTAGCGCCATTTGTTAACGGGAAAAATAGTCCATCCGTCAACTGGGAGAGTGGAACCGGTCCGGGGTTGACTAAATAACCCAAGCCGTTTGGAATGGACCACCCTGACGAGTTTAACGGCTCCGTTGGCCGCTCTAAGGTCTCCTAAGAAAACCAAAGAGAGAAATGATCTGAGCTAAGTAATCTAAACTAAGGAAACTAGAAACTAATAAAACAAACTAAACTCAACTAACTTAATACAAGAAATTAAACTAAAATAAAGGAAACTAGAAACTAATAAAACAAAGATAATTATAAACTATTCTAACTATTCTATCTACAAACTATTAATAACTCAAATCAACTATCTAATAATCAGATGTAATATTACTTATTCACAAATATACACTATAAACAATCTACAGATTTGATTAAAACTTGCAAAACTCAATTGATTACTGTCCTAAGACAGCCAATGATCTCTTTTAATTTTTATATTTTATGAAAATGAATAAACATTATTGGAATTAAACAACCTAATGTATTTTACTGAAATAAAGCAACCTAATATAAGTCTAATGAAACTTCTATCTATATTAAACTACTTAAAAATAACAGTAAACAAACTACTAATTGACCTGGAAACGCTCCAAGTCTGCCCTGTGCAAGATGACTTCTTAAGCTGGTTAGAGGAGGGGAACTCATACCGTTTAGTCCTTAAGCTTTTCAGAAATGATCAGCTATGCTGCTTCTTGAAGTGTGTTACAGGACAAACAAGAAATAAAAGAAAATCATAACAATCTTCTGATTATAAACTCCTGCAAAAGGGGAAACCTATTATGCAGAAAACTTATATATAACAATTCAATTTATGAAGAAGACAAAGCTATCATTCACTAAATTGAATTAATAATTGTTATGTCTTTTATTGATTCGGGAAGAAACAAGATATAGATAACAGTAATAAAATTATATCATTTGAATGTGATTTAGATAGCTAAAGTAATCATAAACCATAAACAAAGTGATACACCAAACTTGAAACAAAATGTGATATATTGAGAAGCTAAAGCTATGACAAAACATCAATTCTGATCCAGTCTATATCAGAACTCCATATCCTTGTTCTCCCACAACTAAAGATGTCATTATTACAAAAACCATAGGTTTATATAGGTTTCTCACAAGGTAAAACATCCTTGTGAATAATAGCAAATTGTTTTACATAATCTTGGGAGATATCCCAGAATCACCTAAACTAAGAAAATAAAATGCAAGTAAAATCTGTAGATCATCCCCTAACTGCTCATGATATCTATTGCCAATTCGAATTTGCCTACAATAGAACACACAGATCAAATTAGAAGGATGTTTTATTAGGAAAACAATAAAAAATTGACTTTACAGACTCAGCGACAGAATCATCTGATTCTGTAGCTAGTCAAAAAAAGAAAACAGGACTAGATATAATCAAAATAAAATCAAATCCAAAACTAATTACTAATGATTCAATTATTCCTTATCTTTTAAATTAAACCAAATCAAAACGAATGTAAATCGGGACAGAGTAAGAATGCTCTGTTTTTCCAATTGACATAAAATCGAATCCAATCTTAACAAGACTGTTTCATAAATACAATCAATGGTAAACCAAATCGCATGAAATACAAACAATCATTATTGATTCGCATAAGATTCATATCATTTAATCCATTGCCAATATAGAAATCCATCACGATCTCATGCATCATTGTATCCATAGAATCCAACCACAGTTCTCATTCGTTGAGTTTCAAACAATTCACAGTTATAGTCGTAACTGTCATTGACTAATTATAATCACAACAACAGATTGATATCACCTAGTTAAAAGCATGATATGTAAATAGCTTCCTTTGTAATCGGATGAAATCAAACTCTGTGAACATCAACTCAAAGGTCTTCATGTTTTATCACCACACAGTCAACAGACAGAGGCGCGATAAAATCGTTAGGATTCATGAACTGGGCAATAATCAATACGAATCTTCATCGAGTTAATTATAGAAATGAAATTGAAACCTTGAACAGAACCCAATTCGAACAATAATGAGAATCAAATAAGTATCAGATCTGGTCGAAAGACAAAAATAGCTAACCATTTATCAATCATATTTACTCATAACTAATTCAAATCATACCATTGACTGTATTCGAAAATTGAAATACCAACAACAGTCTATTTTTCAAAACTATTAACAACTTGTCTCATTAACAGAGCATCGAACTAAATTTGAACATTCATATCTATTCAATGATCCATCGAATCAAAACCCAATCCAATCGAATCTTAAACTATAATGAAAATCACCACAAAAATTATATACAGCGAAGCATGCTTATGTAACAGAGCAGGTGAAATATGTACACAGAGTGTAATATAAATGAGTGAAAAATTACCATCGCAGTTGCTGAGACTATGTCAATTTTGAGTTGACAATTGCTGTAGTAGACTCAACATTTTTGAACAGGATTGAACCAGTAGTTCGTTGCTTCTTGTCGTTGGGTTGCACCTTTGCATTCTGACCAGTGAGCTTTGCCACTTGGTTTTCCAAATCGTGAATTTTGGATTGCAACTTTGGGACATCCAAGTAGTATCTCTCCAACCACAACCCACATTGATCGCAAGGTGGAGCAACAGGTTGAGCAGTCGAGGGTTTCGACGATTCACCGAGGGTTCCATGAGGTGGTTCAATACCAGGGAAGTCAGGGTTATCCTGCAGACAAGGAGGTAAATTCTTGACAAAATCATAAGGAGGTTTGTCACACAAGCCCTCGGAGTAAGGATACTCTTCGGTGAGAAAACGTTCAATGTCTGAATCAAAGTCTTCGCTAACCATGATAGGCTCTGATTTGGCAGGGGCTTTAGGTTTATTCCTCGCCATGCGAGAGATTAACCTTGCATTTTTCTTGCCTCTAGCATTAGTTTTAGGTTTATCTTTAGGCTGTTTGGTCGCGGGTTTATCAATGTCAACCTGTTTAGTCACGGCCATAGGCACACTCGTAGGTGACTCGGGTTTAGGTTTGGGTAGCAAAACGTTATAAGGCACGGGGGGAATAGATTGAGTTTCGACCACCATGGGCTTATCGACCTGTGGAGGGTTAGGCTCTTCAAAGCCATTACGACTGAGAAAACCATGCCAAGAATCATGACGCAACCCTAATTCATAAACCAAAATCATTTTAATCAACCCCAAATGGAAGAGGTTGGTATCAGCCTGGCTGCGCTTGTACCTTTTAGCCATTTTGAACAAACTTCGATGCAGGTAGTGCGGCATACTAAGTTCGAAATCCATAAAAGCCATCAATAAACGAAGGTGAAACAGAAAGACAAACCCGTACCTGCCTTCACAAGTGACGAATTGCTTGATAATCATTAGGAGATCATGCCAGCGGGGTTTCAACATTCTTGTAGGCAAACCTCTGTCGCATGAGTTCACTGTGCGATATTGGAACAGTAATGTCCAAGGAACATCATCTACCTTGCAACTTTTCGACCATTTTTGTCCCGAGACAGGCAGGTTGGTTGCCAAGCTGAGGAACTGTTCAGTGATTTCAAGCTGGACATCTCCAACTTTGGCTCGACAGCCATCGAACGATAACGCAAATTGTCAAGCCACAGTGATGTTGTAACCATCAAATTTCTTTATGAAAGCGAGCCACCCGAATTCTTCCAGGTCGCTATATGCGCCATCAAACATCAACAGTGCTTGGCACCCGTTGGGCTCTGCCCTCACGACAGGAGCCATTACTTCTGTGCATGGTGGGGTTTGGACCGAACAAAACAATGCACAGGGTCAAAACGATAGGGTTTAACAACTTCAGCGCTCAAAGAGGCAGGAATTAACTGCATGCGTGCAAAGGTGGTGGGATTACCACCGCCATGCAATGTATTAATGACTGTGTACAGTGTTGTTCCATCCAACATCATAATCGTTTAAAAAAAATGTTACGGCCAACCGAATAGGTGTATCATCATATCAACGTGCCACTCATCCGAAATAGAACCAACACCATATGTTATAATCATTCACCAAGTGTTCAGTTCAATCCAACGATCCATCGTATGAATCAAACGTTTCAAACCAATGTTAATTCAATCATGCCAATGCATAGTTTGAAACCGTGGTCACCCAATGTAATATCAAACTCACAAAGCAATGTACCGAGCAAGGGTTCAAACCATAAAATCGAAAATCCAAAAGGTTGATCAATGCGCCTTTGCAAAACTCAAACCATTGCCATTTTATATGAAATCAAACTTATGATATTGCCAATGTGTTTTTAGCATAATCAAAGTGTAAAAACATTGCAACCAATGCCAATATGAAAACGATAAGTTAAGAGTCCAAAACAATAAGAATTATATCATATATAAAACCAAAACCAGATGTGACCCTCATGACATCAAACATAACTCATAACTTAACATTTTCAATACTTTATCAAAGAAATCAAGTTGCACAATTAAAGTGAATGGATATAGTTTGAAAGAACCTTTTGCAGTGATGTGATAAACCAATGGTCAAGTGTCTTTCATCAAATCAAATAAAAGATGACGACAGTCCAGACAACGAGAGAGGTGTTTTCACACTTTCAGTTGTGAAAACTGAATCGAAATCAAATTGCAATTGTCGCAAAAATGAAACAAATGTCTAGAAGCACAATGGAACGAGGATTTGTCGTTAATGAGACAAGGGGTGTAGGCAGCTTTTTTAAGAGAAATTAAAAAAATGAGTTGGCTTCCAACACCTATGCAAATATGACCTATGCAACTATGCCCTCTAGAACTATGCCCTCTAGAACTACACCCTTTGGAACTAAGACCTTTGGAACTACGCCCTATGGAACTATGCCTCTAGAACTATGACCTTTGGAACTATGCCCTTTGGAAATATGACCTCTGGAACTACGTCCTCTGGAAATATGACCTTTGGAATTGTGACATGTGGAACTATGACCTATGGAACTACATGCTCTGGAACTATGACCTCTGGAACTACGCCCTCTGGAACTATGCCCTTAGGAACTATGACCTCTGGAACTACGCCCTCTGGAACTATGCCTCTGGAACTATGACCTTTGGAACTACACCCTCTGGAACTACGCCCTTTGGAACTATGAACCATGGAACTACGCACTCTAGAACTATGACCTGTGGAACTACACCCTCTAGAGCTAGGCCCTTTGGAACTATGACCTGTGTAACTACACCGTCTGGAACTATGACCTGTGGAACTACGCCCTCTGAAACTATGACCTGTGGAACTATGCCCTTTGGAACTATGACCTATGTAATTGTGACCTGTGGAACTATGACCTATGGAACTATGCCCTCTGGAGCTATGACATGTGGAACTACGCCCTTTGGAACTATGACATGTGGAACTACGCCCTCTAGAACTACGTCGTTGGAACTATGACCTTTGGAACTACGCGCTCTGGAACTACTCCCTTTGGAACTATGACCTCTGGAACTACGCCCTCTGGAACTATGACCTGTGGAACTATGCCCTTTAGATATCCAAACATTAATAAATACTTTATAACACTTCTTATACCATTAATTTATAAATTTACAGATATATTTAGTAAAAAAATTATTAATCAATAAATTAAATTTACAAATATATTTAACCAAAAACTTTATTAATCAATAAATTTATTTARATACATTTTAAGAGAAAAMTTTHTTAATCAATCAAATTAAYAGAAAACTTTATTAATCAATAAATTTATTTAGAAACATTTTAGGACAAGTAAACATCACCTTAGATGACATTTGGAAAATTAAAATAAAATTATTAGACAAAGAATTAATGTTATAAATTTCATTTACCAATTATTAAGTTTATTAGTCTCCCATGGGTTGACATTTGGACATCGTGCACGAAGGGTAGTAAATACACCCTTTCACGACCTATCTCCCTCTTCTCCTCAGAATGCATAGCATTTACACAACTTGGATGGTGGTGTAGTTGTGCAACGTGGGATATTTAATGGGATGCTTGATGCGAGAGCTAGAGTGCTACAACATTGTTACAAGGCTATTACGGGTTGTCAACTTGAAGTTAATGGCAGTTTTCATCACCAATTTTTGCAACTTATCCATTTTTTTTGTTCAGGTGTTATGAGTGGCTCCCTCCTCCCTCACTAGAATCTTTCTTGCTCATGGTTCTCTGCTCTTCTTTCCCTTTCTCCCCTGGCCTTCTGATCTTCATCCCAACGCAATTCCACGCAAGAGGGGTAAGTTGAAGCATGTCCCAACCTACTACAGTTTCAAAGAAAGACGACTCTGTCTAAGTCCCTCATCTGCGCCAATTCCACCCACCTCCATTAGCCCAATCCTTGTTGGTTCAACCTCAATGAATTCTCCCTTCACAAACCAGATTTGGATGGGGGATGAAAGCCACCAAGTTTACATAGAAGAAGAATTCCCTTCAATACCTCCCCAGTCCCCTCTGGACTCTCTTTTGATAACAACCGCATACCTACATGCCTCTGTTCTCCACTCCTCTTGAGAGGAAAATGTCGATCCTACCCTAGTTTTGGGGAGTTTCGCAATCACGAAAGAGTCTCCTCCTACTCCACTTGGTGAAAAGATTCAGGATGATGATTTCCTCGGTATTGAGCTCCAACCCTATGCATATTATGTGCCAGAGATGCCTCGCCAATGTAGCTTCTCAAAAAATCAATTGCAGCTCATATTCGAGATGAGAAGGGATGTTGTTGACCAACTTCATTGTCAAACCATCCCGTGCGTTGGTTGGATGCCTTCTTCGACTCTCTTTCAAGCAAGTGTGTCAAAATTCGTTGTTCGGTCTCCTGCCAGCCTTATGTATTCGCACCAGCTTGGCTTCAACCCTCCAATGGTGATGGAAATCCAGGTTCTTCCAGTGTTTAAATTCTCTTGTTTATAGAGTGAAACCTGGTTTCCATTTGTAATGACATAACACGTTACTAGCTTTGACATTTCTACTTATTTGTCTATTGATTATCTAAAATAATACATTTTAATTTAAAAAAAATAAAATATTAAGTTTATTAATAAAGAATATATTATATCATTTTGAAATTCACAATATCTATATTTTAATTTTTAAAAATTAAACATTAATTAATCATAAAATACTTTTATAATTTAATATCTTAATTTTTTAAATTATAAATTAACAAATTATGAAAAACAAATAATAATACATTATATACTTTGAAATTCAAAACTTCAATATCTTAATTTCTCATAATAGATACAAACACATTTTTAAAAATTCCAAAGAAACTTCATAATAGATACAAACATTTTTTTAAAAATTCCAAAGAAACTTTTTAGCTATTTCAAGTCAATATCTCAATCCCCAAAAATTAGATATTAACCAGTTGTAAAGATAATTCTTAATTTATAATATATAAAAACCCCACTTCTTAATTGATAATTCATTTATTTATTTTAATTATTTTTTATACTAAAATTATTTTACAAGAAAATAACTTATAATGTCATTCCATAAATCATGAAGGGACTTGAAGAACAATAAAGACTACAAATTTGATACCTCAGGTTCACTTTTATACATAGAGACGCTTATGACCTACAAACAATATTATGCCATTCCCCTGGTTTTTGAATTTTACAAATTATGTCGATCCCTAAACAAAATTGTCTCCAAACTCTTTACATTACTCATATTCAAACAATGAACAAATTCATAGGAACGCCCGCATGTTAAGAAAACCTGCACTTTAAGTTCATAAAAAATGGAAGAATGCTCACTCTAAGAACAATTATATTGATTTGAGACTAAAAACATTTCAATCTGCTCGGTCTGGAGGATGATTTAAGCCAATCCAAGAGCCTTTCGTCGCTTGAGTTTGAGAGTATTCGTGGGCTGCAGATCTCGGAGCATTAGAAAATATTGATTGCGATACAAATCCACCATTGATGGATGAAAGTCGGCTCTGTTGTGGTGCATGGTGGATCAATAATGTAGGACCTGAATCTATATATGACGATGAAACTGCACTATGCTTTCTCTATAAGATTTCGATGAGGGATGATTCGGAGTAGGATGCTGAGAGGCCGATCCAGAAGCTGTAGGAGCGCTTTCTATCAACCCAAAAAGAATAGTACTTGAAGTGGGTTGTTGCAATGAGGGGTTAGAGAGAGACATTGCCAGACACTGCTGGATAAGAGGGAGAAAAGAGAGACCCGGATTTTGCAACAATTAAACATATAGATGAAATCCTGGAAAGTGCTGGGACATTAAGCTGATACTATACGAAGAATCCGTGATTGGATTCCACTGCCCAACTGCACCAAAATGTTGCGATTCCCTTGCACTCGTAGGGTGACGAGGGTGATGAGCATTCCACATAATTTCGTCTGGGAAATTCAGTTTTTCCCGCGAGCCTCTGAACCTGTTAGCAGCCTCATCATAAGCACAAGAAACCTCCTTTGTGGTATCGAAGGTGCTGAGCCAGACCTGGGAAGCCTTGTTTGGATCGCGAATTTATGCCACCCACTTACCCCAAGGCCTTTGCCTGACTCCTCTGTAAAATTTCTCTAATTTTTGCGACGTATTGGAGCGTCGCTCCCGTAGCAACCACGTCGGATCTGATACCCCTTAACGTCGCTCTTTCCACACCTTCAATATGTCACTCTTGCCACCTCCAAGTCATCTCTCTTTCCACCTCCAAGACATTTCTCTTGCCACCTCCATGACGTCTCTCTTGCCACATCCAAGACGTCGCTATTGCCACCTCCAAGCCATCTCTCTTGCCACCTCCAATATGTATCTCTTTCCACCTCCAAGACATCTCTCTTTCCACGTCCAAGATGTCTCTCTTTCCACGTCCAAGACGTCACTCTTGCCATGTCCAAGACGTCTTTGTTGCCACGTCCAAGACATCGCTCTTGCCACCTCCAAGCCATCTCTCTTGCCACCTCCAAGACATTGCTCTTGCCACTTCCAAGATGTCTCTCTTGCCGTGTCCAAGACATCACTCTTGCCACATCCAAGACGTCTCTCTTGCCATGTCCAAGACATCGCTCTTGCCACCTCCAAGATGTTGCAATAACAATGAAATCTATGTTGTCGAAAACGCGACGTCATGTGAAACGACATTTGAGGGGGTCCACTGTTTGTGTTCTCCTGACAATATAAAGTGGCAATTGCATCAAACGTGCTGTCAGAAGTTGAGCCAAATGTACTAGTGTGTTGAACTATGCCCTCTAGAACTATGATCTCTAGAACTACGCCCTCTGGAACTACGCCCTTTGAAACTATGACTTGTGGAACTACACACTCTGGAACTACGCCTTTGGAACTATGACCTTTAGAACTACGCCCTCTAGAACTACGCCCTTTGGAACTATGACCTCTAGAACTACGCCCTCTGGAACTATGACCTGTGGAACTATGACCTCTGGAACTACGCCCTCTGGAACTATGACCTGTGGAACTACGCCCTCTAGAACTAGGCCCTCTAGAACTATGACCTGTGGAATTGTGACCTGTGGAACAATGACCCATGGAACTATGCCCTCTGAAACTATGACCTCTGGAACTATGCCCTTTGGAACTATGACCTGTGGAACTATGCCCTCTAGAACTATGACCTGTGGAATTGTGACATGTGGAACTATGACCTGTGGAACTACACCCTTTGGAACTATGACCTCTCGAACAACGCTCTCTGGAACTACACCCTTTGGAACTATGACCTATGGAACTATGCCCTCTAGAACTACGCCTCTGGAACTACGTCCTCTAAAACTACGCCAGGTGGAACTACCCCATTTGGAACTATGACCTATGGAACTACTCCCTTTGGAACTATGACCTGTGGAACTACACCCTCTAGAACTATGACTTGTGGATTTCTGACCTATGGAACTATGACCTGTGGAACTATGCCCTCTGGAATTATGACCTCTGGAACTACGCCCTCTGGAACTATGACCTATGGAACTACACCCTCTAGAAGTATGCCTCTGGAACTATGACCTTTGGAACTATGCCCTATGGAACTATGCCCTTTGGATCTATGACCTTTGGAACTATGCCCTCTGGAACTATGACCTGTGGAACTAAGACCTCTAGAACTATGCCCTCTAGAACTATGACTTGTGTAACTAGGCCCCTTAGAACTAAGCCCTCTGGAACTATGACCTATGGAATTGTGACTTGTGGAACTATGACCTATGGAACTACACCCTCTGGAACTATGAACTCTGGAACTACGCCCTTTCGAACTATGACCTCTGGAATTATGCCCTCTGGAACTACGCCCTCTGGAACTACGCCTATGGAAATATGACCTTTCGAACTATGCCCTCTGGAACTACGCCCTTTGGAACTGTGACCTCTAAAACTATTCCCTCTGGAACTCTGACCTATGGAACTATGCCCTTTAGAACTAGGTCCTCTGGAACTATGACCTGTGGAATTGTGACCTGTGGAACTATGGCCTGTGGAACTATGCCCTCTGGAACTATGACCTATGGAACTAAGCCCTCTGGAACTACGCCCTTTGGAACTATGACCTGTGTAACTACACCCTATAGAACTATGACTTGTGGAATTATGGCCTGTGGAACTGTGACCTGTGAAAATATGACCTATGGAACTATGCCCTCTGGAACTACACCCTTTGGAACTAAGACCTTTGGAACTACGCCCTATGGAACTATGCCTTTAGAACTATGACCTCTGGAACTACGCTCTTTGGAACTATGACCTCTGGAACTACGTCCTCTGGAACTATGACCTTTGGAATTGTGACATGTGGAACTATGACCTATGGAACTACACGCTCTAGAACTATGACCTTTGGAACTATGCCCTCTGGAACTATGCCCTTAGGAACTATGACCTGTGGAACTACGCCCTCTAGAACTATGCCTCTGGAACTATGACCTCTGGAACTACACCCTCTAGAACTATGCCCTTCGGAACTATGACCCATGGAACTATGCCCTCTGGAACTATGACCTGTGGAACTACACCCTCTAGAACTTGGCCCTTTGGAACTATGATCTGTGGAACTACACCATCTGGAACTATGACCTCTGGAACTACGCCCTCTGGAACTACGCACTTTGGAACTATGACCTGTGGAACTATGCCCTCTAGATCTATGACCTGTGGAACTACGCCCTTTGGAACTATGACATGTGGAACTATGCCCTCTGGAACTACGTTGTTGGAACTATGACCTTTGGAACTACGCGCTTTGGAACTACTCCCTTTGGAACTATGACCTCTGGAACTACACCCTCTGGAACTATGACCTGTGGAACTACGCCCTCTAGAAATCCAAACATTAATAAATACTTTATAATACTTCTTATACCATTAATTTATAAATTTACAGATATATTTAGTAAAAAAATTGTTAATCAATAAATTAAATTTACAAATATATTTAACCAAAAACTTTATTAATCAATAAATTTATTTAGATACATTTTAAGAGAAAGCTTTATTAATCAATCAAATTAACAGAAAACTTTATTAATCAATAAATTTATTTAGAAACATTTTAGGACAAGTAAACATCACCTTAGATGACATTTGCAAAATTAAAATAAAATTATTAGACAAAGAATTAATGTTATAAATTTCATTTACCAATTATTAAGTTTATTAGTTTCCCATGGGGTGACATTTGGATATCGTGCACAAAGGGTAGTAAATACACCCTTTCGCGGCCTACCTCTTCTCCTCAGAATGCATAGCATTTACACATCTTGGATGCTGGTGTAGTTGTGCAACGTGGGATATTTAATGGGATGCTTGATGCAAGAGCTAGAGTGCTACAACATTGTTACAAGGTTATTACGGGTTGTCAACTTGAAGTTAATGGCGGTTTTCATCACCAATTATTGCAACTTATCCATTTTTTTTGTTCAGGTGTTATGAGTGGCTCCCTCCTCCCTCACTAGAATCTTTCTTGCTCATGGTTCTCTACTCTTCTCACCCTTTCTCCCCTGGCCTTCTGATCTTCATCCCAACGCAATTCCACGCAAGAGGGGTAAGTTGAAGCATGTCCCAACCTACTATAGTTTCAAAGAAAGATGACTATGTCTAAGTCCCTCATCTGTGCCAATTCCACCCACCTCCATTAGCCCAATCCTTGTTGGTTCACCCTCAATGAATTCTCCCATCACTGACCAGATTTGGATGGCGGATGAAAGACACCAAGTTTACATAGAAGAAGAATTCCCTTCGATACCTCCCCAGTCCCCTTTGGACTCTCTTTTGATAACAACTGCATACCTACATGCCTCTGTTCTCCACTCCTCCGGAGAGGAAAATGTCAATCCTACCCTAGTTTTGGGGAGTTTCCCAATCATGAAAGAGTCTCCTCCTACTCCACTTGGTGAAAAGGTTCAGGATGATGATTTCCTTGGTATTGAGTTCCAGCCAAATGCAGATTATGTGCCATAGATGCCTCACCAATGTAGCTTCTCAAAAAATCAACTGCAGCTCATATTCGAGATGAGAAGGGATGTTGTTGACCAAATTCATCGTCAAACCATCTCGTGTCGTTGGTTGGATGCCTTCTTCGACTCTCTTTCAAGCAAGTATGTCAAAAGTCGTTGTTTGGTCTCCTGCCAGCCTTACGTATTCGCACCAGCTTGGCTTCAACCCTCCAATGGTGATGGTAATCCAGGTTCTTCCAGTGTTTAAATTCTCTTGTTTATAGAGTGCAACCTGGTTTCCATTTGTAATGACAGAACACGTTACTAGCTTTGACATTTCTACTTATTTGTCTATTGATTATCTAAAATAATACATTTTTATTTAAAAAAATAAATATTAAGTTTATTAATAAAAAATATATTATATCATTTTGAAATTCACAATATCTATATTTTAATTTTTAAAAATTAAACATTAATTAATCATAAAATACTTTTATAATTTGATATCTTAATTTTTTAAATTATAAATTAACAAATTATGAAAAAAAATTAATAATATATTATATACTTTGAAATTCAAAACTTCAATATCTTAATTCCTCATAATAGATACAGACACATTTTTAAAAATTCCAAAGAAACTTCATAATAGATACAAACATTTTTTTTTAAATTCCAAAGAAACTTTTTAGCTATTTCAAGTCAATATCTCAATCCCCAAAAATTAGATATTAACGGGTTGTAAAGATAATTCTTAATTTATAATATATAAAAACCCCACTTCTTAATTGATAATTCATTTATTTATTTTAATTATTTTTTATACTAAAATTATTTTACAAGAAAATAACTTATAATGCCATTCCATAAATCATGAAGGGACTTGAAGAACAATAAAGACTACAAATTTGATACCTCAGGTTCACTTTTATACATAGAGACGCTTATGACCTATGAACAATATTATGCCATTCCCCTGGTTTTTGAATTTTAAAAATTATGTCGACCCCTAAACAAAATTGTCTCCAAACTCTCTACATTACTCATATTCAAACAATGAACAAATTCATAGGAACGCCCACATGTTAAGAAAACTTGCAGTTTAAGTTCATAAAAAATGGAAGAATGCTCACTCTAAGAACAATTATATTGATTTGAGACTGAAAACATTTCAATCTGCTCTGTCTAGAGGATGATTTAAGCCAATCCAAGAGCCTTTCGTCGGTTGAGTTTGAGAGTATTCATGGGCTGCAGATATCGGAGCATTAGAAAATATTGACTGTGATTCAAATCCACCGTTGATGGATGAAAGTCGGCTCTGTTGTGGTGCATGGTGGATCAATAATGTAGGACCTGAATCTATATATGACGATGAAAGAAAAGTTTCACTTCGATGAAACTGTACTGTTCTTTCTCTATAAGATTTCGAGGAGGGATGATTCGGAGTAGGATGCTGAGAGGTCGATCCAGAAGCTGTAGGAGCGCTTTTTATAAACCCAGAAAGAATAGTACTTGAACTGGGTTGTTTCAATGAGGGGTTAGAGAGAGACATTGCCAAACACTGCTGGATAAGAGGGAGAAAAGAGAGACCTGGATTCTACGACAACTAAACATATAGATGAAATCTTGGAAAGTGTTGGGACATTAAGCTGATACTATACGAAGAATCCGTGATTGGATTCCACTGCCCAGCTGCACCAAAATGTTGCGATTCCCTTGCACTCGTAGGGCGACGAGGGTGATGGGCATTCCACATAATTTCGTCTGGGAAATTTAGTTTTTCCCACGAGCCTCTGAACCTGTTAGCAGCCTCGTCATAAACATAAGCAACCTCCTTTGCGGTATCGAAGGTGCCGAGCCAGACCCGGGAAGCCTTGTTTGGATCGTGAATTTCTGCCACCCACTTACCCCAAGGACTTTTCCTGACTCCTTTGTAACATTTATGTTATTTTTTCGACATCGTTGCCTAGTCTATAGCTTCATTTATGCTCATTTTCTGCTCATCTCCATGGTTGACGCTCACTTCTGCACTTCCCAATTTTTTTTTATCACGGTGGATTTGGATCTCAAATAATCAAAACTACAATAAATTCTCTACACTAGTACATTTTAGACGACCAATATACAATCTAAGCAACAGTCAATGTTGTTACACCTGATCCACCTTCACCATACACTTTAACCATTTGGAAATAGTGAAAGATGACCCAATATCAGGTTACAGTTCAAACTAACAGTGAAAGATTACGTCTTTCTATAAAATTCCATTATTATAAAACAAATTATAAGACTTTTACAATGATAAATCTACACATACCAGTTTTCACTGGTGATACAGAGAAAGACTTTGAATCCCTTTTCCCTAAAAGGATGAATACATTATAAATTGTAAACTGCAAGAGACGGGCAAACATTATGCTTTAAATTGAAGAGGATTTACTATAGCTTTGGATAGTATATGAGCTATTAGATCTATGTGCACAAGGATCTATCTAACCATTTACTACCCCAAACTACAATAAATACTTTACAACTTGATACTTATTGATCCGCGGAATGCAAAATTCCGAGCATGACCGCCAACCCTCTCAGTTATTACTTCATTCATTCAACATTGAAGTAAAATGATGGATAAATGACTCCAACTCCTTCCACGATGATCCTCCCTCTGCCACGGCCCTCCGGGCGGCCAATCCAAGTTCTTTGGCCCTGCTCCTCATTTCCAGCCCCTCTCCATCTTTTGCCATGACTCGCCTGATCACCTTCTCCACCTCCTCTTCCATGACCAACTCATTCTCATTAGCCTTCGTCCACTTCTTCACTTCCACGCCCATCTTCAACTCCCTCTCCAAAAGAATTGAGTTCGCAAATTGGTCGGAATGCAGAGGCCAAGCCACCATGGGAACCCCAGTGCTGATGCTCTCTAACGTTGAATTCCACCCACAGTGTGTTACAAACCCTCTCGTTGCCTTATGGGATAAGATATCAAGTTGGGGTGCCCAGTTTCCCACCAGAAACCCATGTCCCGCAATTCAACCCTCGTAGCCTTCTGGAAGCAACTTGCTAATCCAATCCATCTGTGCTTCATCCAACGCCATGAAACGGGCGTTGTCCGAGACCCTAACTACCCAAAGAAATCACCGCTGGCTCGCCTCCAACCCTCTAGCCAATTCTTGAAGTTGTTGCTGTGATAAAGAAGAAGTTGAACCGAAAGAGACATAAACAACCAAAGCCAGATGTTGGTCGTCCAACCATCTCAAGCAAATTTCAACATCTGAACTAGTACTACCCTTCTTAGCAGTCCAAATGGATTGAGGAAGAAGAGGACCGACAGCCCACAGCGGCTTCTCATAGTAATCTTCTTGTATAAATTGGGATTCCAGGGCACGAAAAATGTTCATAAGATGCCCTGCTACGAGGGGTAGATGGTCTTGCTGACGAGACTTGAAACTTCGGGAGGCACCTTTTGGACGACACAACGCAATCCAAAAGTCTGAGACCCTTTTCCCTCATAGCGTAGAAATAGGCACTGAAGCAATTGAAAATGTAGGCCGGGGCACCATACTTGGCCGCCACGATCTGAACCCACCCGAGCAATAGGTCGTACACAATCACAACTCTATTCTGATCGAAGCTCTGTATCAGACGATCGAAAGGCTCTCTGAGATCTTCCAAGGCTTCAAAGTGAGGAATAAAATGCAAGGGGAAAGTATGCTCCTTGTTTTCAAGATCGGGTTGCTGATCTGAGAAGGAGGGCATGGGAAATTCGTGGAAACGAATGGGGAAGTTATGAAGATCCCATTCCTGAACGCAATGTCGAGCTTGATTGATATGGGTACAAGTGGTCACAAACAATACATTTAGACCTCATTGAGAGATGGCCCTTGAAAGTTGAAGAAAATGATTAAGGTGTCCCTGTGCTAGTAATGGCAGCATCACCACCTAAATTTCATGTCTTCTTGCGAACAAAGTCTCAGTGGAATCCATTAATGGCAGAGGAACAATTTGTAGTAATTATTACCTATAAGAAGTCATGTTTTCTTTCAGAACTCACGCTCGTTCTTGTAGAATCTTACGAGCACGTTATCCACCTGCTATGATGTACAGTCACTCAAATTATAGATAAGGTCTTCTCAAGTCTACATTGAAACCTCCTCCAAAGACTCGTTCATCGACTCCATGCAAACTCGCAGCGGCTCCTCATACGAAATCGACTCCATGCAAACTCGCAGAGGCTCCCAACCTTTTGCTTCAAAATTTCCAATGAAACACAATATAGGCTGGGCAGATTGAAAAATTCAAAATTTGAATTTGAATTGGCATCCCTTCTAGGCGCCATTAAAAAATTAAAAATATCATGCCATTAATGCGTTGTATTGGTTGTCCATCGTCGATCCATGTAGTATATCATTCGATCCATGTAGTATACTGTAGACGCCATACGATATATGGCATGGACACATTCAAATGATGGTTGATGGAAGGTGCAGGAGCCTGCCGATGGTGCATGATAGTTTAAGCTGGCGGCTGATGATACATGGCAGATGATACATTAAGATGGTGAGGTAGCCGGCCGGAGCTCTGACGTGATAGGCGATGGGAGTCTGGACACAGAAAAGGGTTGCCGACAAAGGTCCATTTCGTTTGGCCTTTAGCATATGCCCTATAGCAATGAGTCGGGCATTGACTCACTATTAATTCATTCGTTGACTTCAATTTTTCTCACATTTCGAAGGTCGAAGGTCGAACTTGGGGGATTCTTAATAAAAATTATATTTAAATTAAAATAAATTCAAAACTAATATTTTTCTTCCTCCTTATTGGATTTCAACTTTGATCCCTTATTGCAAATGTGGCGGCGAACATTAATTTCGGTTCTAAGACTTTTGCGATTATTGTTTTGTTCAGAGTGTGCTTTCGGATCCATCGCATAGGTTTTATGTTTTTCGACGTTTCGGACCAAACTAGTGTGGTCCATCATCAGGAAGCATTATTTGAAGAATGAAGGAAAAGAGAATATAACACATATATAAATAATCAAAAAGTTATTGTAAGGAGCCGACATATTGAAATAATTATAATTTTTAGTTTACAATTGTTTGTTTAATTAATTAATTAATTGTTTTAATAATT
>ML779011.1:1085389-1099270 GCA_009831015.1 Picea engelmannii | reverse complement strand
CAACTTCGTGACACGTAGTGTCACGAAGTGTGTAGGATGAAGAACAATCGATCCAGGTTGATCATTATACTCTCGAGCACTCTGTGGCAACGGCTCCAGCTGGCCTATGAACCTTCCTGCTCTTCATTCGAACCATAACGCACACCATGATGCATCGATTTTGAACTGCTCCACTGGTACCTCCACGGTGCAAATTGGTACCTGGTACCGACGTCCTGTTCCAAGAATAGCAACGGTACCTAACCCAAGTGTTATTAGTCCAATTATCAATTTAAAGTATTAAAATGCATAATAATAACTTGAATTTCAAAGATACCTTAGGTGACCCCTTTGGATGGTAAAGGGATGTTGATTATATCAAAAGGAGGTCAAAAAGGGTGGTACTGGCATATAGTTGGAGGTCAATGGTATGTAATATAGGCAAAGAAAATGGTCAAAACTGGGGACCAACATGAACAAAAATAAAAACAAATGAAAATGGACCAATATCACCAATATATAAGCTGGTCTGATTGATGAAATCCAAAGATACACAATGGAGAAAGAGGACTTGGGTCCCTTCCCTCTCCAATGGAAGGCTCTTGAGGCCCTCAACTGATTGCTCTCCTTACAATGAAAGATGAAAGAATGAGTGAAATAACTCCAAGCTTATCCACTCTAGTGAGAGATGGAAAGCCTATGAAATGGTGTTGATTATGTCTATTGCTAAAGAATGAGTCTCTAGCAATCTCAACAGCATAACACTACAAAGAATTCCTTGAAGAAATGGTGGTCATTCATGGATTTTTATAGCCAAGCATTGGGTTATTATGCAACCTCTTTTGAATGTGAAGAGGGGCTCTTTAGGGAACAATTAGGTCTTTGACCAGCCCTCCCACGCGGATTGAGCTATGATTTGGTGTCAAATCGACTTGGGAGCCGATCCATTAGTGGTTGGGAGGCCGACCAGTTCCATAAATGCACCGTTTGGCAGGCGCGTGGGTTTTGCACCCCACAGCCGCGCATATGCGCTCCAGGTACGAAGATGTTGCGCGCGCGTGCGCGCACCCAATGGGTGCATAGCGCCTTGTAATTTTTTGGCCATTTTGTATAGTTTTGACCCTTTTGCTATGCTGTGGAATTAATCCTTGTGCCATGAATGATTGTTTTTCTGTGTTGACGATGCGGAGTTCTTGTCGCCCTGTGCGGACGAAATTTCAGTGATAACAAGAAGTATGAAGGAAAGAGTGTCATCATGGTGATTGTTGATAGAATGACCAAGTACACACACTTTTGTGCACTCTCTCATCCCTTCAAAGCAAGTACAGTTTCAACCACATTCATGGAGACAGTTCAAAAGCTACATGGAAGCCTAAAGATTATTGTAAGTGACAGAGATCCCATCTTCACTGGAAATTTTTGGATAGAATTATTTTCTTGTTTGGGTACTCAATTTTCTCATATCTCATCCTATCATCCTCAATCTGATGGACAAACCGAGATAGTGAACAAATGTCTGGAATTCTACCTTCATTTCCTTGTCTCTGATAAACAAACACAATGGTTCAAATGGTTACCCATGGAAGAATGGTGGTATAACACTTCCTTTCATACTGCAACAAAAATGAAACCATTTATGGCACTCTATGGATACCACTCTCCTTCCATCACTTCTTCTCTAAAAGAAAAATCTAAGGTTCAAGTAGTGGAAGATCACATCGAGCATCAACAACAAGTTCTCCAAATCTTAAAGGACAACCTGAACAAGGCACAAAATCACATGAAACAACAAGAAGATCATCATTGTAGTGAAAGAAGTTTTGACATGGGGGATTCGGTGTTTTTAAGACTACAACCATACAAACAGATGTCCCTCAAACAAGCCAAGAAGGATAATAAATTATCACCAAAGTACTATGGCCCTTATAAGGTGTTGCAAAAGATTGGTATTGTTATCACTATAACAATTTCTATATGAAATCTAGTTTCAGGACTTAGTGAGATGATAAAATGATGTAGAGGCATGATAAACTGTAGGACGGGACCATATCTAGCGGAAGGAGACTAAGTCTAGCAGGAGTGTGAGGTTGATGGGACCTGATAGTTCACAGATCACGGGCGCTACAGATCAACAGTTAGGGATCATTTTGGGTGAACTAGTGCAGAGGTTAATTCTTGAAAGCGGGCCGAAAAGAAAACCATGGTTTCGGCTAGGGACCACGTGGCACCACCGAGTGCATTTTAGAGTGATAAGCAGTCTACCCAAAACCTCTTTGCCTTGTCCCCAAAATCAGGAAAGTGTATATAAAGGGAGCAAAACATGTCATTTGGGATTCTATTACTGTTGAAGCTGCCAAGTTCAGGGTGTACTTAAATTTCATCAATGACAAATATAGCATGGCCATCACAGCCAGAAGAAGGTGCATTGTTGTGAATGAGACACTAGCAAAGAAACCCTCAGAGTGGGACAAGAATGATATCAATATGTTGAATTCCATCCCCACCGCTGAACTTCAGAACATTGGGGTCAAAGACAAGACTACATTGATCATTTGGGCCAGGAGGGTCATTGCCAAGCATAACCTGCTTAAATCAGTCCAAACCAAGGCCATACATATGGAGCAGAGTATACATGCCTCCCACCATTTTGGGATGGCAAAGGAAAATTGTATGATCAGGAGGAATACAACTCTCACCTCGCCCAACACAGAATGGATCACTCCAAGTTTGAAAGCCTAGAGGAAAACTTGAAAGGAACAAACTTGGTGGAGTATTTGACCACATATTTTGAGATATTGAATCAGTTCAAGACATTGAAGATCAGGATACCAACCATGAATTATGCCTCTTGCATTGACCTAGAGATCTTGATCAAGGAAATGATGGAATACGAGATCCCTTATGACTTGCAGTGGAAGGAGATAGTGCGACTAGGAAGGACAAAATGCAGTTTCCCGTGAACCAACAAATAGCCCCCAAGTGTCACCAAATTGGCAGATTCGACAGAGGATCAAAACAGGACAAATGGAAAAGATCGAAGATGAAGAGTCAGAGGAACCAACCATTAGTTCATGAAGCATTTTGTTTGGTCAATCATTGTAATCAGTTCCCATACTGAAACTGTCAAATGTAATTCTTTTAGTCAGTTTTAGAAGCTAAAACATTTCAGTTCAGCTATTGTAATCGATTTCTAATTGAAAGGAACTTGAATTGTAAAAATTCTAGTAGTTCCGAAAGTATTAATGTTGGCAAAAGTGCAAGGGAACCTTTTACTTGCTCTGAACTCAATTGTAATTTCTTGGAGCTGAATTGAATACATATGTAGAAGCTTTTGAAGTCTCTATGAAAATATTCTAATGGTGGTGATGTGAGTTTTGTCTCCTCTCATTGTATGTATTTCCTGTGTTCTTTAATTCCAATTGCATTTTCTTTTGTTTAAATTGGATAGTTAAGAGCTTAGAATTCATCTCTTGATTGTCTTAGCTTAAGCGATTTAAACTGTGTAATTTTCTTCCTAACTAATTCAGAATTCATTTCAGTAATTCTCTTATGCATTTACTTGTTTTCTCCTTCTTCTTACACTCTGCATAAATACAATTTATAACTCAAATTCATCGCCTCATTTAGCATTTATCCTCTAGAGAGTACTACCGGCTAGTCATTGTTTTCATTCACTTTCAGAATTTCGACTCCATAGCCCTCAGTTTCCCTCCCCTTCCTTGCCAACAAATTTATAAAAACCCCCCAAAACAAACTAAATCTAGTCGTTGATTGCCAAAGAAACATCAAGTGACATGAGAGATCCCTCTCTGAGTGGAGCAAGCTAGTACCCATCTCTAAAGTTGGTTGAAATAGTTACCTCTGGCGTTTTTTTATCAGTCGAACAAATTTACAGAGTGCTAACATTTTGGCACCGTTGCTGGGGAACGAAAGTGAAATCTTCCCTGGGAAAAGAACAACTTAAAGATTGATATTTGATTCCCAAGGGTGACAGTGAATCAAACACCTTATTGGCTGAGATTATTTTTACCCTGCCGACTCCATTACCAAGATACCAGTTGCGCCAAGCAGTTTGAGCTAGAAATCCTGGCTCCCAAGAGAATTCACACCAGGAGAAACCCAGACCCAGAAGCTGCAATCCCTGTGTCTGATTCTAAAAATATTGTACACAAAAGAAAAGAAAGGAAAATAAGCCCAGTTTTGCGTTTGGACAGATATCTATCCTTGCCCAAAGATGGATTGACAAGCATTGAATATCTTGAGTTTGATGTAAAATTTGAGCAAACTCTGTTCATAACCAAATCTGAATCTTGTTTGAACGAGGTCATCTTTGACGAAAAGAGATTCCAATATTTAATTTTAGCTGCCTCTACCAAACCTCTTGTGATCCACACTCAAAACCAACAACCACTTCAAGCCCTCACAACAACTATAGCAGCTAGGTTTTCCCCTCTTGTGCTCTCTGTTGAGTTACATGATTTTCCCCAGAAGTATAATCTAAGGATTAATTTGTATGATGTTGAAGGCAGTGTGTCAGCCCAGAAACATCTAGATTGGTTTAATGATTTCATAGACTTAAAAGAAGTAGATTTTGAAGATGCAAAAATGAGGTTGTTTGCACAAAGTCTTGCAGGAGAAGTGAGGAAGTGGTTCAGAGCTCTCCCAACAGCTAGTATTGTAGATTTTGAGACCTTTGAAACTAGTTTTCTTGCAAAGTGGGGCGATAAGAAAAAACCCCTTCAGTTGTTGACTCAGTATAGAAAAATGAGGAGGTCACCTAACAAAACAACCCATGAGTTTTCAACTAGGTTTGTAAAGGTCTATAATCTGATTCTTACTGAGGTAAAACCCCCCCTAAAGTTGCTCAACTCATATATGTTGATTCTTTTGAAACTGGCTTCACTTTATTGTTGAGGGAAAGGATATCTGCTTCATTAGATGACATGATGAATGATGCAATAGAAGTGGAAGTTAATCTGATGGCCTCAGGGAAGATCAAAGTTGACTCTGACAGGGACACAATAAATTTTCAAGATAAGGCACATCCTTCAACCTTACAAACATCAAAAGAAAGGTTTGAAATGATGATGAAAACTATGGAAAAAATGGAGAGAATGGCTTTAGATAATAAGCCTAACACCCGAGAATAGGCTAATGGTCCACCCAAAAATTAGAGAAGACAAGCAATCCCACAAATTAGACAAAGAGATCAGAGAAATCAAGGGGATCAGATAAATCAGGGAAATCAGGGAAATCACGGGGGGGACCAACAAATAAGACCTCCTTTTTAGAATAACTATGTAAATGAGGGTTATGATAACAACTTTGAAGACAACATGCATTGTTGTGATGGAGATGAGACGAAGGTGTTTTTGACCAAAGAGGAACATGACCAGTTAATGGATGCTAATGAAATATTCATGCAAGAAAATGATGACAAGTTGTCAGTAGAAGCAGAATATTACCAGACAGGGTTGCAGAATGCCATCATGCAATTCCAAATACAATATAATCTTCAAAATCAGAAAGTGCCTGCAAACCACCCAAATGGAAATCCTCCAAAGGGAAACCTCACCAAAGAAGCTCAGAATAACATACCCTCTTCAAGTTAGCCCAAAAAGGACTCTGCTATAAAAGATGTTGTGGACAAAGGAAAGAAAAAGGAATAATCCCAAAAAAAGGTACCTGGAACAAGAAAGGAGACACTCACCAAAGAGGTAGAGAAAACCTCATCCTCCTTTAATTTTGAAAGTGAGATGGCCAAGATTAAAATTAATGTACCATTCAATGAATTGATCAAGAACAGTGAATATATAAATCAGATCATCAAGATTCTTAACATGGAAGAAAATTCTGACACTTTGAACATACAAGATGATCACCTGGCCATCTTATTTGGCCCATGTGTATAGGAAAATAGTGATGTTGAAGAGGTTCCCCCTTTTTGTGTCAGCCTGACAATCCATGATATGACTATGCACAATGCCATGTTGGATTCAGGAGCATCCCATAACCTGATGCCCAAGGTGGTCATGGACCAATTGGGCCTGGATATCACAAGGCCTTACAAAGACCTATTATTTTTTTGTTCAAGGAAGGTGAAGTGCCTAGGTCTTATCAAAGATCTGGTGGTGTCTTTAGCTCAAATTCCAGCAAAGAATATAATCATGGATGTAGTGGTTGTTGATATTCCTCCCAAGTTTGGCATGCTCCTATCCAGTTCATGGGTTGCAAAGTTGAAGGGAACTCTCCATATGGACATGTCATATGCCACCATCCCTGTCTTTGGTCAAGATAGGAGGTTGTACAGAGAGGTTTTGCTCAAATACATGGTCAACAACAAGTCACAACCAAATAATCATCCCCTCTACTCTGTGGAAACTAAGTTGGGTTCTTCTATTTTCTTCAATGATATGTTTTTTGAAGAGAAAGGACCAAAAGTTGATATGGCTAACAAAGATAGATCTGATCAGCAGATTGAGAAGTTTTCAGAGTAGTAGGACAATGCAGAAAATGAGATGTGGAGCATGTGATCCAGGTGGATATTGGTGGCCACCCACCTTTTCCGACTGGCTCAAAATAGTTTTCTGGCAATTTTGGCAATTTACTATTTTTAGCAGGTTTAACTTCCGGGGCCATTTTGAGGGCCTAAATGAAGGTTTTTTGAGATCAGGTGCTCAATGATATCCAAAGGCATGATTGAGCCCCCAAAATGAATCTCCTCGACGATACCTTTCCAACGAGCTATCACACGCCTAAAACGGAGATCGTATGCAAAAGTTACGACCCCGGGAAGTTGATGTACTAACTTACCCAAACGGGGCCCACATGACTTTTGGCGCTTCATCTCCTAGGGTTAGGTTTTTGGATGTCTATGACTTTTGGAATTCTTGTCTATTGTAAAAATTCCTCTAGAGCCTCATTGTAATCATCTTCTGATGGAGGCGAGTAGCAGCCACATCTCTTCTCAGAGATAAGCTACCAGGGCCTTAGCTAGTTTATTTACATTCTGTCTGTAAGCATTTTACAGTCATTTGTTATTAATGAAATGAAGTCTTATTTCCGCTGCATTACTGTGTTTATGTGTATTTCTGTATTTCATTGTGTTCCTACATAAATCCGGATCAGCATGAGATTTGATGGAGATGTCAGTAGAGAGGGGGCAAGAGCTGGTGTGTGGATTAACCCCCCCAGATTTTCTACAAAAGTGTGCTCTTATAAGCTGGTTTTTTATTCCACAAACAATATGGTTGAATATGAGGCATCGGTATTAGGATTAAAAGCTTTAAAATAAATGGGTGCTAAGAAGATAGCTGTTCATGGGGATTCTGAGTTGATCATAAATCAGGTGAAGGGAAGATATCAAGCCAAGCAACCTAGACTAAGAGCATACAGAAATATATTGCTTGACCTACCTGGAGAATTTTCATAATATAGCCTCTCAACGATTCCAACGGGTCAGAATCAGATAGTTGATTCCCTTGCCACTTCAGCTTCAGTTTTTTAAATTCCAGTCTTTCCTAGTAGAGGATATGAGGTTGAGATCAAGCATAGACCGATAATGCCTGATAATATTAAGTACTGACAGGTTTTTGAAGATGATAAACAAATAGAAAGTTTCCTCAAACTAGAAAATGGATTTGAAGATTTTAACATTGATGAAGAATACGGTGATGAAGAGGTGGATACAGATGCTTTCACAAAGGATGGTTACTTCGACAATTAGATTGCAGGTAGAGATATAGTTCATCTGAAAAGTAACATCATTCCCAAGGGTCTGGTCCCATTGGAGAAACACTTTGATAATAATGATGTGGCCAGGAGTCCAAAAATTACTGTAAACGAAGAGGATGTTGAAGATTACAATATTGGGACTCAGGAGGATCCAAAGATCATTAAGTTGTCCAGAACACTCAACCCTGAAGTCAAGGAGAAATATATCAATTTATTGAAAGAATTCTCTGATGTTTTTGCCTAGAGCTATGAAGATCTGAAAGTTTATGACACCAGTATAATCCATCATGTGATCCCAATCAAAGAAGATCACAAACCCTTCAAACAGAAATTAAGAAGGATAAATCCTTTGTTGCTTCCATTTATTGAGAAACATATAAATAAGCTATTTGAATCCAAGATCATAGTATCCATGAGGTTTTCTAAATGGGTGGAAAATCTGGTGCCAGTTAGAAAAAAGAGTGGGGAAATTAGGTTGTGTGTGGACTTCAGAAATCTGAACAGGTTGTCTCTGAAGGACAACTACCCACTGCCTAAGATGGACCACATTCTATAGAAAGTGGTAGATTCTCAGAAAATGTTAATGTTGGATGGTTTCTCTAGATACAATCAGATTATGGTGCACCCTGATGATTAGGAAAAGCAACATTCACAACACCATGGGGTACATTAATGTATGACAATATGCCTTTTGGGATCCTGAATGAAGAGGAAACATTTCGAAGAGCTATGGGCATAGATTTTGCTGACGAGAAAGGCAAATTTATTGTTATATACCTATATTATATCACAGTGTATTCTATTTTGGATGAAGAACACCTCAAGCATCTAAGAAGGGCTTTTCAGAAGTGTCGAAAGTTCGGTATCTCGTTGAACCCCAAGAAGTCAAATTTTTCCATGGAAGAAGGAAAGTTGTTGGGCCACATTATTTCAAAGGAGGGTATAAATATGGATCCCAATAGAGTTGAGGGAATCTTAAAAATTGGCATACCCAGAAGTAAAAAAGAGGTGCAATCTTTCCTGGGAAAAGTAAATTTTCTAAGAAGGTTTATCCCTAACTTGGATGAAATCATAAAGTATATTACTAACATGCTCAAGAAAGGAAATGAAATAAACTGGACCCCTGAAGCCATAAAATCCTTCGAAGACATTAAAGTGGCATTGACCAAGGCTCTGGTACTGGCCAGTCCTAATTTTGAAAAGGATTTTGTATTATTCTCTTTTGCCTAAGAGCACACAATTGATGGTGTTTTACTACAGAAAGATGAGAAGAATTTTGAGAAGCCCATAGCATATTACAGTAGGACATTGAGGGATGCCCCCTTGAAGTATGATATTATGGAGAAGCAATCATATGCACTAGTCAAGGCCTTGAAAGAGTTCAGAGTTTACATCTTGCATTTCCATACTACTGCTTATGTGCCCAATAGTTATGTGAAAGACATCTTAACCTAGCCTGATCCTCAAGGAAAAAGAGGTAATTGGATAGTTGGGCTATTAGAATATGACCTTGAGATCAAACCTAGAAAGTTGATCAAGGGACAGGGGCTTGCAAAGCTGATGGAACAGACCAATTCTGAACTCTTAGGAATAAATTTCATTGTTGACCTGTCAGCAGGTGCAGAGGAAGAGAGAGCCCCTCAAATATCCCAGAAATTTCTTGACTCCCCATGGTATGCTGATATTATTTATGTGTTGAGAAATTTGTAGGCTCCTCCTGAATTGAGTAAAACAAAGGCCAGATTCTTAAAGATGAAGGCATCAAAGTTTTGTATGGTGAATCAATCTCTATATTGGAAGGATCCAAGGGGAATTTTGTTGAGTTTTTTTTTGGAATAAGAAGCAAGGAAAACCATCAGAGAGTTCCATAAGGGTGACTGTGGAGGCCACCATTATTGGAAAACCATCGTGCACAAGATTTTGAGGGTTGGGTTCTATTGGCCTAGCATTTTTTCTAATCTCTATAAAGAGGTTTCAACATGTCATGAATGTCAATTTTTTTATGGGAAAATAAAATTATAGCCTCTGCCTTTGAAACCCATCTCTATTGAAGCACCTTTTAGACAGTGGGACCTTGATTTTATAGGAGAAATACATCCACAGTCCTCATCTCAGCACAAGTGGATTCTGATAGCAACAAATTACTTCACTAAGTTGATTGAAGCAGTTCCCACCATGCAGGCCACATATGTTGTTATCATCCAGTTTTTGGAAGATAATATTTTGTCCAGGTTCGGGTGTCCCATCAAAATTATCACAGACAATGGAGCAACATTTAAGTCCAAAAAGATGGAGAAATTTTGCACTGACTACAACATAAGTCTTGGCCACTCCACTTATTATTACCCTCAAGGCAATGGGTTGGCTGAGTCATCAAACAAGAGATTAACCAGAATTATAAAAAAGTTATTGCAAGATAACAAAAAAACTTGGCACAAGAAGCTCATCCATGCACTATGGGCTGAAAGAATCACCCAAAAGAGATTTATTTCCACTTCACCTTTTCATATTGTTTATGGCACAAAGGCTTTTTTTCCTACTACATTGGGGTTTCCAGTGATGAGGTTGTTACAGTAACAGGATGCAGAAACTGATGCCACTTGAAGAAGAAAGGATGAACTAATCAATGTCCAGCAAACAAGAGAAAAGGCCTTCAACAATGCTCAGATACACCAATACAAGATCAAAAAATATTTTGACAGGCATACCAAGGAGGATGACTTCAAAGTGGGAGACTTGGTATTAAGATGGGATGCCAGGAATGAAGACAAGGGAAAGCACGGGAAATTTTACCACCTATGGCTAGGACCTTTCAAAATCATGGCATACCATGGGAATAATGCCTATCTGATATAGGAAAGTAATGGACACATCATTGGAGGAGGGCCTGTGAATGGTAGGTTCCTTAAACATTATATTGTTTAAGACAATTGTCACCTTTTCCATTCATTGTACATAATCATTTTCGTTTTTTGCATGAAGAAATTGAAATAAAAGTGGCATAACTGAAGCCCGAGGTGAAGGCCCTGAGTTATGCTGAGTAGATTTTGAATTTTCTGAATAAAGGTTGCTAGATTCATATTGTAGGAATAAACCACAACCCAATGGGTAGGCACTCGGTCTACCATTCTTTGCTACCTCATGGGGAGGATAGCATCCCCATTTGGAGCCCATGTTATCACTATAACAATTTATGTATGAAATCCAGTTTCAGGACTTAGAGAGATGTGAAACTGATGTAGAGGCATGATAAAATGGAAGACGGGGCCATATCTAGCAGAAGGAGGCTAAGTCTAGCGGGAGTGCGGGGTTAATGGAACTCTATAGGTCATAGATCAGGGGCGCTACATATCAATGACCAAGGATCATTTCGGGTGGAGAACTAGCGCGGAGGTTAATTATTGAAAGCGGGCCGAAAAGAAAACTGTGGTTTCAGCTCGGGACCACGTGGCACCATCGGGTGCATTTCAGGGCGACAAGCAGTCTACCCCAAACTGCTTTGCCTCATCCTCGAAATTGGGAAAGTGTATATAAAGGGAGCCAAACACGTCATCTGGGATTCTATTGTTGTTGAAGCTGCCAAGTTCAGGGTGTACTTAAATTTCATCAATGACAAAGATAACATGGCCATCACAGCTAGAAGCAGGTGCACTATTGTGAATGAGACACTGGTGAAGAAACCCTCAGAGTGGGCCAAGAATCCTATAAATCTACTGAATTCCATCCCCACCCCTGAACTTCAAAACATTGGGGTCAAAGGTAGGACTACATTGATCATTTGGGCCAGGAGGGTCATTTCCAAGCATAACCTGCTTAAATCAGTCCAAACCAAGGCCATACAGATGGAGCAGAGTATACAAGAATTCAAATATCTGTTTGAAGAGTTTTTCATCAAAGGCCTCCCACCATTTTGGGATGGAAAAGGAAAATTGTACGATCGAGAGGAATACAACTCTCAACTCACCCAACACGGAATGGATCACTCCAAGTTTGAAATTTTGGAGGAAAACTTGAAAGGAACAAACCTGGTGGAGTATTTAACCACAGATTTTGAGATCTTGAATCAATTCAAGACAGTGAAGATCGGGTTTCCAACCATGACTTATGTCTCTTGCATTGACCTGGAGATCTAGATCAAGGAAATGATGGAGTGCGAGATCCCTTCTGACTTGCAGTGGAAGGAGATAGTGTGGCTAGGCAGGAAAAAATGCAGTTTCCCAAGAACCAACAATTAGCCCCCAAGCGTCACCAAATTGGCAGATCCGACAAAGGATTAAAACGGGATAGATGGAAAAGACCGAAGCTGAAGAGTCAAAGGAACCGACCATTAGTTCATGAAGCATTTTGTTTGGTCAATCATTATAATCAGTTCCCATACCGAAACTGTCAAATGTAATTATTTTAGTCAACTTTAGAAGTTGAAACGTTTTAGTTCAGCTATTGTAATTAGTTTCTAATTGAAAGGAACTTGAATTGTATAAATGCTAGTAGTTCCAAATGTATTAATGTTGGCAGAAGTGCAAGGGCATCTCTTAGTTGTTTTGAACTCAATTGTAATTTTCTGGAGCTGAATTGAATACATATGCAAAATCTTTTGAAGTCTCTATGAAAAGATTCTAATGGTGGTGATATGAGTTTTGTCTCCTCTCATTGTATGTATTTCATGTGCTCTTTAATTCCATTTGCATTTTCTTTTGTTTAAATTGGATAGTTAAAGCTCATAATTCATCTCTTGATGCTCTCGGCTTAAGCAATTTAAACTATGTAATTTTCTTCCTAACTAATTCAGAATTCATTTCAGTAACGCTCTGATGCAGTTACTTGTTTTCTCCTTCTTCTTACACTCTGCATAAATACAATTTATAACTCAAATTCATAACCTCATTTATCCCTTATCCTCTGCAAAGTTCTACCGGCCAATCATTGTTTTCATTCACTTTCAGAATTTCGACTCCATAGCCCTAAGTGTCCCTCCCCTTCCTTTCCAGCAAATTTATAAAAACCCCCAAAACAAAATAAATCTAATCATCGATTACCAGAGAAACATCAAGTGACACGAGAGAGCCCTCTCTGATTTGAGAATTCTAGTACCTAGCTCTAAAGTTGGTTGAAACAATTACCTTTGCATTTGTTTATTAGCCAAACAAATTTATAGAGTGCTAACATTCTGGCATCGTTGTCGGGGAACAGAAGTGAAATCTTCCCTGGGAAAAGAACGACTTAAAGCTTCAGATTTGATTCCCGAGGGTGACAGTGAATCAAACACCTTATTGGCTGAGATTATTTTTACTCTGGCGACTCCATTACCAAGATACTAGTTGCGCCAAGTAGTTTGAGCTAGAAATCCTGGCTCCCAAGATAGTTCACACCAGGAGAAACCCAGACCTAGACGCTGCAATCCCTATGTCTGATCCTGAAAATCTTGTACACAAAAGAAAAGAAAGGAAAATAATCCCAGTTTTGCATTTGGAAAGATATATATCCTTGCCCAAATATGGAGTGACAAGCATTGAATATCTTGAGTTTGATGTAAAATTTGAGCAAACTCTGTTCAGAACCAAATCTGAATCTTATTTGAGCACGATCATCTTTGACGAAAAGGGATTCGAAGATTTAATTTTAGCTACCTCTACCAAAACTCTTGTGATCCACACTCAAAACCAACATCCACTTCAAGCCCTCACAACAGCTATGGAAGCTAGGTTTTTTCCTCTTGTGCTCTTTTCTCAGTTACATGATTTTCCTTGGGAGTATAATCTAAGTATTAAGTTGTATGATGCTGAAGGTAGTGTGTTAGCCCAGAAACGTCTAGACTGGTTTAATGATTTCATAGAATTAGAAGAAGTAGATTTTGAAGATGCAAAAACGAGGTTGTTTGCACAAAGTCTTGCAGGAGAAGTGAGGAAGTGGTTCAGAGCTCTCCCAACAGCTAGTATTGTATATTTTGAGGCCTTTGAAACCAGTTTTCTTGCAAAGTGGGGCGACAAGAAAAACCCGCTTGTTATAACCCTAAAATGCACCATATAGGTTTACCTGGCATCAGGCCAACTCATGCCTCTTCCTAGCTAAAGCCATGCTGAGTAACTCCTCAAAAACCACTCAAAACAAGCAACCCACGCCCTAACTTCTCACTGGGCGCGGGCATCCGCTTGCTGTCCTCTTACTGCA
>ML779011.1:1062657-1072932 GCA_009831015.1 Picea engelmannii | reverse complement strand
TAATGAGAGCATGGGTCCTCCAACCATTCTTCTAGGATAACTCAATCCGCAAAGCGTCTTCCCGTGAGGGCTTTCACCATAAGGGGACCACTTTGGAGTTCATCCATTTATGCACCTTATCAATCATGATAAGACAATAATGATTCATCTGTACATTTTTCCAACGATGCATCATATACCAATGGAACCACATTGATCCATCTTCATCATGTATCAATGACAACTCATTGATCCATCTTCATCTATGCATTCTCATCAAGGACAATACATATTATATTACATAAATCATCAATCAATCAATCCTTTGACATCAATCAATCACTTGACATCAATCAATCAAACCATTGGCATCAATGACAACATGATCCAACAAATGGGACCTTGATTTTATAGGAGAAATACATCCACAGTCCTCAACTCATCACAAGTGGATTCTGACAGCAACATATTACTTCACTAAGTGGATTGAATTAGGTCCCACCAGGCAGGCCACATATGTTGTTATCATCCAGTTTTTGGAAGACAATATTTTGTCTAGGTTCAGGTGTCCCATCAAAATCATGATAGATAATGCACCAGCATTTAAGTCCAAAAAGATGGATAAATTTTGCAGTGACTACAACATAACTCTTGGCCACTCCACATCTTATTACCCTTGTTGGCCCTTGACCAAGTTTTGAGGATCCTTGGTCATGTTTGACAAATTTTTGGGACTTCGACAGGCCATCGAACGTAGAGTGCAAGTTAAATCTAAGAGCATGGGATATCGGCCTCTTTTTAGGGATTTTTGGGTTTTGGGCTTATGTAACGGGTATGGGGATGTTGGCCCATGGGTTTACCCATGCTTAGGCCCTTTTTGTAATATATAAATAGAAGACTAGGCGATGTAAGGAGTCAGTCAGATATAGGTTGTGCTAAGTGCAAGTAATGGTTGTAAGTGCTTTGTGCATGTTGTGTGAGACTTGCAAGGCTAAGTACAAGTGACTATAAGGGACTGTATGTAAGATTTGTGTTGTAACCTAGCTCGGGGAAGAAGGATCTAGCGAAGTGTGCACAGATCTTTTGTTCTCTGCGGATTTAGTTTTGAGTCTTTGTGCATGTAAGAAGATTGAAAGAATCTAATAAAGAAGACAAAGAGTTGGTGGACGTAGCCCTAGGGTGGGGGTGAACCACATATATCCTTTGTTGTGATTTATTTTTTCTTTATGGTTGTTCTCTTATCTATGTGATTGAATGATTAGTTCTCTAATATATGCTTAAAAGGATCTAATATGGTAGCTTAGTGTTGAATAATGTAAATGATTGCTAGATCTGATCTATGTTGGTATGCTTAGTGCTTGAATCTATTGGATCTGTGTGAATATTGCATTGATCTATTATTAGGGTTTAGCTGCGCTGTAAACTAAGGCTGAATATCAATGACTTGTAACTGCTAAGTGCTCTATTAAGGTGTTATAGTCACAGATATGTGTCCCAGCTAAGGTTGCAGACATCTGAGTCCTGCAACCACCCCTGCCTCTACCTCAGGTGAGACTTCATCTTCTTTGCAGGTGTTTCCAAAAGGGCCAGTAGTTAGGGTTTTTTTGGTGCGTTGTTCTAGCATTGAACCTCGGGTCTTCCCCTGTGCCAACAAATGGTTCTGTTGCCGGGACCTGGAACTATGATTGTTGGGAACTAAAGAAGGGAGAAAACTTCGTGTGTAGATCTATTGCCCTAGTGCGCAGTATTCTACTTGACTTGTGAAGCTCTGTGCCAAGAAGAAGAGTCAGATTTGAAAAAAAGAGGTAAGACCTGAAATATTTGTGCTCTGATAAAGGTAAGAACAGTGAAAAGTTTTGATTAAAAAGGTAAGACAAGTGGAAATTTTTGTTTCAAAAGTATGAATCTAGGTATGCTTGATAAATTTTGTCCTAGCTTGAAAAGTAGGGCACAACTAGATGAAAGAAGGTTTGATATGAGTAGATCTAACAAAAATAGTGAGAGATATGTTATTCCTATGCATAGAAAGAATGGTTGGACTAACAAATGGATGCAAGATCCTAGAAAGAATTTTTTGCAGGTTAACTACTATGATTCTAGTGCGTAGTACAGGAAAGGTTGGCGTTCCTTTCAAAGAAAAAGAAAACTAACCCTTTGTTATAGTTGTAGAAGATCAAGACATCTTGCTAAGGAATGCCCTGGTAGAATACCTAGTTGTGTTTGTTGCAGAGCTATGGATCATGAAGTTTTATATTGTCCTAGAATGATTGCTAAGATTGACAGAATGAATATGAGACAAGACTACTCTAAGGAAGGTCAAGACACTGAGACCATGGCATAACCCTAGAAAAAATCAGAGGATGTATTGCTACAAATGAAAGAAACCCTAAATTATCACCGGAATATCATCTTATCAGAGATATTCAAACAAAAAGAATGCATAGAAGCAAGAATAGGAGACTTCAACATTGACTGTGTTATGGATGAAGAAACACAGGTGAATGTCATGACAGAAAGAACTTGGGAAAATTTAGGAAAGCTTGTTATGATTCCTTCATTGCGAGGAATAGGATTATTTAGAGGAAAGATGATAACTCTATGTGGAAGACTCGGCCAGAAATCTATGAGTTCTCGTGGAACTTCGACAAAGGAAGATTTTGAGATTGTTAAATTTATTGAGAACAACACCCCATTTTCTATATTACTAGGAAAACCTTGGATTGAAAAGGATCAAGCCAAAAGAAAAGAAGAGGAAGTCTTCGAGAAAAAGAAGCAAGAATTAAAAGATTTCATGACTAGGAGGATAGCACAATTTATTTAAGAATAGGAGAACAGATCAAAGCTATTTAGAACCAAAAACTTGGATGTCGAAGTTGAAAGAACACAAGAAGACTCACAGAAGACTAAAGAACCTACCCCAGATAGAAAAAAAGTATTTCTCTTGAACCCTATGAAAGAATCTCAACATCGCAAAGTTACTATGCCAAAAGGAGATAAGAATTAGAAGGGAAAGAGGAATATTGAGACGAAGATAACCGGGAAGAAGGCTAGAAAACTCAGTAAGAAGAGAGAAAAGGTCGAAAAGTTATAGAAGGTTCTAGAGGGAACTTCGCAGAAGGAAAATTTGCAAAAATGGAACTTCGTTGGGATATCAAATAGTGCCACATGGCACTTCACCATGGTAAAGTAATATAGATGTTGGAAATAGTATAACTATTAGACCGACACCCCGAATAGTCAAGCAAGAAAAGACTGCTAAGAGGGTGCAGGTCAAGCAAGAAAAAGAATAGTTGATCACAGAACAACTTGGAGTCAAAGAAGAAGTCGACAAAGCACTTCTCTCTATGACGGGTTTAGAGCCAAAAGTAGAATACCAAGTAGAGCATCAAGTAGCGCAGCTCGCGAAAGATATCCAGTAGCTACAACAAAGAATAGCAGATTTAGAGATACGAACAGTGCCCAACACTCCACAAGATATGCGAGATCAAAGAGAAGAAACTGCTCGAAGCGTAGTTGAAAGAATCAAGGCCCTCACCATGGAATGTAAAAAACTAAGTGATCGTAGTGCCAAGAATTATGAGTGACTCACTGAGGATCTTGAATTGAAGTCACTAGAGTCACAGCTCCAGGAGGTGAAGCAACAAGTAGAAACAATACAGGTGCAATTGAAGACCCTGTCAACCATTGAGAGGATGAAGTGATCCCAAGAACACCGCACTACTCAACAGTAGGTCCACACTATTCAGAGAAAAGTCATAGAAGTGACTCAGAGGGTCTAACCTATACAGGATGAGGCTTGCCAAATGTTCGCAGAGATTGAAGGCCGAGGAGAAGAACTAGAGCAAGTCGTCACTGCAGCTGAACAACACTTAGATGGACCTATCAACGAAGCAGTTATCCAAGAGTTCGCTAAGCAAGAGGCCATGGCAAAACAACAGGTCGAAGTAGCTCAAGCCAAGATCGAGGATTTTGAAGAAGAGCTACCCAGAACAGAGTGACTTAGGACAAGTCACAGGTGAGTGTTGGGGGCCTGTTGGCCCTTGACCAAGTTTTGAGGATTCTTGGTCATGTTTGACCTATTTTTGGGACTTCGAAAGGCTATCTGAGGCGGAGCGCAATTTGAAGAAAAGAGCATGGGATCTCATCGCATTTTTAGGGATTTTGGGGTTTTGGTATTATGTAACGGGTATGGGGATGTTGGCCCATGGGTTTACTCATGCTTAGGCCATTTTTGTAATATATAAATAGAAGACTAGACCATGTAAGGAGTCAGTCATATATAAGTTGTGCTAAGTGCAAGTAATGGTTGTAAGTGCTTTGTGCATGCTGTGTGAGACTTGCAAGGCTAAGTACAAGTGACTGTAAGGGACTGTATGTAGGCTTTATGCTATAACCTATCTCGGGAAAGGAGGATCTAGCGAAGTATGTGCAGATCTCCTATCCTCTGCAGATTTGATTTTGAGGCTTTGTTAATGTAAGAAGATTGAAAGAAGCTAATAAAGAAGATGAAGAGTTGGTGGACGTATCCCCAGGGTGGGGGTGAACCACGTATATCATGTGTTGTGATTGCTTTGTGCTTTATGGTTGTTTCCTTATCTATGTGATTGAATGCTTAGTGTTGAATAATGTGAATGAATGCTAGATGTGATCTATGTTGGTATGCTTAGTTCTTGAATCTATTGGATCTGTTTGAATATTGCATTTATCTATTATTAGGGTTTAGCTGCGTTGTAAACTAAGGTTGAATATTGATGACCTATAACTGCTAAGTGCTCTATTAAGGTGTTACAGTCACAAATCTGTGTCCTAGCTAATGTTGCAAACATCTGAGTCCTGCAACCACCCCTACCTCTACCTCGGGTGAGACTTCATCTTCTTTGCAGGTGTTTCCGAAAGGGGTGGTAGTTAGGGTTTCGTTGGTGCGTTGTTGTAGTGTTGAAACCTGGGTTTTCCCCTATGCCAACAACCCTTAAGGCAATGGGTTGGTTGAGTCATCAAACAAGAGATTAACCAGAATTATAAAAAAGTTGTTGCAAGATAACAAAAAAGCTTGGCACAAGAAGCTCATCCATGCACTATGGGCTGACAAAATCACCCCAAAAATATCTATTTCCACTTCACCTTTTCAGATTGTTTATGGCACAAAGGCTATTTTTCCTACTACATTGGGGTTGTTAGTGATGAGCTTGTTATAGGAACAGGATGCATAAACTGATTCCACTCGAAGAAGAAAGAATGAACTAATTAGTGTCCAACAAACCAGAGAAAAGACCTTCAACAATTCTCAGCCACACCAAGACAAGATCAAAAACGATTTTGACAGGCATACCAAGGAGGATGACTTCAAAGTGGGAGACTTGGTATTAAGATGGGATGCCAAGAATGAAGACAAGGGAAAGCACGGGAAATTTGACCACCTATGGCTGAGACCTTTCAAAATCATGGTGTACCATGGGAATAATTCCTATCTAATATAGGAAAGTAATGGAGACATCATTAGAGGAGGGCCTGTAAATGGAAGGTTCCTCAAACATTATATCGTTTAAGACAATCGTCACCTTTTCCATTCATTGTACATAATCATTTTCATTTTTTGCATGAAGAAATTGAAATAAAAGTAGCATAACTAAAGCCCAAGGTGAAGGCCCTGAGTTATGCTGAGTAGATTTTGAATTTTATGAATAAAGGTTGCTAGATTCAGATTGTAGGAATAAATCATAGCCCAATGGATAGGCACTCAGTCTATTGTTCTTTGCTACCTTGCGTGTAGGATAACATACCCAGTTGGAGCCCATGTTATCACTATAACAATTTTTATATGAAATCTAGTTTCAAGGCTTAGTGAGATGCTAAACTAATGTAGAGGCGTGATAAAGTGGAGGATAGGTCCATATCTAGCAGAAGAATGATAATTCTAGCGGGAGTGCAGGGTTGATGGGACTCGATAGGTCACAGATCAAGTGCGCTACAGATCAACGGCTAGGGATCATTTCGGGTGGAGAACTAGCGCGGAGGTTAATTCTTGAAAGAGGTCCGAAAAGAAAACCATGGTTTCAGCTCAGGACCACATGGCACCACTGGGTGCATTTCGGGGCGATAAGAAGTCTACCCCAAACCACTTTGCCTCGTCCTCGAAATCAGGAAAGTGTATATAAAGGGAGCCAAAAACGTCATCTTGGATTATATTGTTGTTGAAGCTGCCAAGTTTAGGGTGTACTTAAATTTCATCAATGACAAAGATAGCATGGCCATCACAGCCAAAAGCAGGTGCACTATTGTGAATGAGACATTGGTGAAGAAACCCTCAGAGTGGGCCTAGAATGCTATAAATCTGCTGAATTCCATCCCCACCGCTAAACTTTAGACCATTGGGGTCAAAGACATGACTACATTGATCATTTGGGCTAGGAGGGTCATTGCCAAGCATAAGCTGCTTAAATCAGTCCAAACCAAGGCCATACAGATGGTGTAGAGTATATAGGAATTCAAAGATCTGTTTGAAGAGTTGTTTCATCAAAGGCCTCCCACCATTTTGGGATGGCAAAGGAAAATTGTATGATCAGGAGGAATACAACTCTCACCTCGCCCAACGCAGAATGGATCACTCCAAGTTTGAAAGCCTGGAGGAAAACTTGAAAGGAACAAACCTAGTCGAGTATTTGACCACAGATTTTGAGATCTTGAATCAGTCCAAGACAATGAATATTTGGTTGCCAACCATGACTTATGCCTCTTTCATTGACCTGGAAATCCTAATCAAGGAAATGATGGACTATGAGATCCCTTCTGACTTGCAGTGGAAGGGGATAGTCCGACTAGGCAGGACAAAATGCAGTTTCCCAGGAACCAACAAATAGCCCCCAAGTGTCACCAAATTGGCAATTCCGACAGAGGATCAAAACAAGACAGATGGAGAAGACCGAAGCTGAAGAGTCAGAGGAACCAATCGTTAGTTCATGAAGCGTTTTGTTTGGTCAATCATTATAATCGGTTCCCATACCGAAACTATCAAATGTAATTATTTTAGTCAATTTTAGAAGCTGAAATGTTTCTGTTCAGCTATTGTAATCGGTTTCTAATTGAAAGGAACTTGAATTGTATAAATGATAGTATTTATGAATGTATTAATGTTGGAAGAAGTGCAAGGGCAACTTTTAGTTGTTCTAAACTCAATTGTAATTTTCTAGAGCTGAATTGAATACATATGCAGAAGCTTTTGAAGTCTTTCTGAAAATATTATAATGGTGGTGATATGAGTTTTGTCTCCTCCCATTGTATGTATTTATTGTGTTCTTTAATTCCCTTTGCATTTTCTTCTATTTAAATTGGATAGTTAAAATCTTAGAATTCATTTATTGATGCTCTTGGCTTAAGCAATTTAAACTGTGTAATTTTCTTCCTAACTAATTCAGAATTCATTTTAGTAATGCTCTGATGCAGTTACTTGTTTTCTCTTTCTTCTTACACTCTGCATAAATACAATTTATAACTCAGATTCATTGCCTCATTTAGCCTTTATGCTCTGGAGAGTTCTATCGGCCAGTCATTGTTTTCATTCACTTTCAGAATTTCAACTCCATAGCCCTAAGTGTCCCTCCCCTTCCTTGCCAACAAATTTATAAACCCCAACCAAAACAAACTAAATCTAGCCATCGATTGTGAAAGAAACATCAAGTGACATGAGAGATCCCTCTCTAAGCTAAGTAAGCTAGTACCCATCTCTAAAGTTGGTTGAACCAGTTACCTCTGTCATTTGTTTATCAGCTGAACAAATTTACAAAGTGCTAACAGGTACTATGGCATACAAATTGGAGTTGCCTGCATCTTCGTTAGTACACCTAGTTTTCCAAGTTTCATGCTTAAAGAAGGTTATAGGTGACAAGATCCCAGTTCAAACTATATTTCTAGAACTTGACAAGGAAGGAAAAATCATCTTGGATCCTGAAGCTATCACTGACACAAGAATTCACCAGCTGAGGAACAGATCCATTTCAGAGTATCTCATTAAGTGGAGGAAAATACCTGTTGAAGATTCCACTTGGGAAGATGAGACTTTTATACAGAAGCATCCATAATTACTCAAGCATTGCAAACAACACTTGTCTGAAGGGGAGGGGCATGTTAAGCCCTAAATAGTGGCGCATTACCCCTTAATTAAGGAATATTATATTAGTAATGTTATTTTATTTGTGTTGTCTTGGGTCCATTAGTTGTAATTGTACCTCCTAGTCTCCTATATATACCAAGGAGACCTTTTCATTTGGAATCATCTTTTATTTGTAAATTTATGTGGTGTATAAGGAGGTTTCCCCCTCGAAGAGGATTATTATATGAAATTCTATATTTTTCAAGGCATTGAGTACTTATTCTGAGGTTTTTCTATGTTATCTTGATATTTGGTTCCTAACAGAGTTTGATACAGAGACAAAATATTTCCAACCATTCATTGTTGCATCTCCATCTGAGTTTCATACGAAGGTCAAATAATTCCAATCGCACGGTGCAATATTGATGTGCTTTCTCACCTTTCCTGGTTCCCATGGTTACTCTTGTAGTCGCTTATACGAAGGTGATGGCTTTCTCTTTCGATTCAAAGCGAGTGATGACAGTTGGTTAGGTGAGGAATACAAATTCCTCACTGCATACATACGGGAACATGGAGACAGACAAAACCTAAAGCTACAATGGGTCCTCCTCAATTCTAGGTAGTGTCTTCTTCAATAGCTCTTTGAACTAGTGGAACTAGTGGATCATTTTGGAACTCCCTACTCCACTTCCATCAAATACCATGCTTGCACCCATACCTTATGTATGTTGTAGTTTTAATATTTTAATACTCAATCCAAAATTTTCTTGAAATAAGAAAACAATTATAAGAAATTTGGTTTATAAGCAATCATTTCTCATCAAGTGTTCATAAATAATGATATTTAAAATAAGCATAGGATATGCAGTGTTTATTTCAAATCTAATAACTGACCATTCAAAACCATAAATAAAATATATGTTCAAATATACAACGTATCACCATAACTAAAACCCTTCTAAAAAAAGCACTTGCCCACAACCAAACTTGTGCGGCAAGGACTACGCTGCTATGCAACACTTGTTTACATTAAATGCAGGTTTAATTATTGAATATCGTAGTTATCTTGATTTCAGACTAGTTGGTATATCATTGGTTTCTTTGGTGGTTACTTCATTGGTTAATTAAGGGAACCCATTTCCCACACTTATTGTAATAATTACAATGGAATCTTGGAAACCATGTGCACATTTTGAGACAAATCATTGGAGATGAAAAATGCAAATACGTTATTAAGGAGATTTTACATTTTACTCTTATTAGGTGCTAGGGAAGCCCACCTAAGTTGGTTCACGAGCATATCTCCATGACAATTTTACATTTTACTCTTATTAGGTGCTAGGTAATCCCACCTAAGCTCGTTCATAAGAATATCTCCATGACAATATTAAAGTAGTGATAAAATGCTATCTAAAGTTGGATTCATTACTATACAAAAATTTGGCCATAGTGATCAACAGTGCTCTGTGTGGTACATGTCTAGATTCAAGTTCTCATAGAGCCAAGAAGTATGTCAACCCAATGGGATTTGAGTTGAGAGTTGTGTCGTGTAGGAATCCCAAAGAGCCCCTGGTGGAACCCATTTTGTTCATTGTTCGTCTAAAGGAGATGCAAGGTCACACTGATCTAAAATTTTTTGTTTCATGGGGGAGATAAAGAAGTAATTAATCTTACATGGTTTGTCTTAGGTGGACCCGATAAAGTATGCCTCATGAGATCTAGTACTTCTCATAGGATTAGAGTAGACAAATCTAGCTCAAGTACCTAAAGAAAGTAGTGAAGGAACCCCTATCTCTTTATGGAAGTAATGGAAGCTTCCCTTGGTCTCATAGGATAATGGGAACCAAAAGATAAGCTATTCCTTTTGTTAGGTTCCTATAAATTTTTATAGGGTCACTTGATTTTAGCTGGGGATTTTATATTTGAGATGTTGTAAATAATATTTTATCCTACAAATTATTTTCAAGAAGGTGCCTGGCGTGTTGGTCTCCTAGATGATGTTGCCTCTCCTGCCATTCATTTTGCCCAATCCTTTATCATCCTGTTGCACCAGTCATTCCATTACACTGTTCACTTCATCATTCCCCCCTACTAATTTCATTCCTGAATAAAACAAATGTTAAATAACAGAGGATAAAAAAATATTAATTAGTTTAATAAGTATTTAAATTAATAATGTAAGAATTAGTTAGTAGGTTAGTAGATTAGTA
>ML779011.1:1039895-1062607 GCA_009831015.1 Picea engelmannii | reverse complement strand
TTATAATTTTTTTTTACAAAACTAAAATCATAAAAAATAAAGGTATTATAACTCACCCTTCCCATTTCCATATTCCAGACACCCCTCTCCCCATCCGTACTTTAATTGAGGGGGTCCAGAAATTAGTTTACCAAAATCACCCCCATGAATTTGGACCCCCCCACTCCAAAACCGCTTACCACCCTATCCCCCTCCAGAAACCACTTTTCCCTCTCCAAAAACCGTTTTTCGCACAATTTGACCAGTTATTTTTCGAGGTGATTTCCAGGCAAACCAAGGAAAATTCTGAAAAATCGAAAGAGATTTTTTCTCAGCATGAGCCAAAGAACAATAACCTCTCCCATATCTTTCACAAATACTACAGATTGGGATAATAGAGACCATCTTTGGGGCCTATTTTCATGATTTATTTGCTGCCTATTTTACTCATCTTTTTCAAATACAGATCCCGGGTCAACAGAGACGAATCTCAAAAAACCAAGAGAGGTTTTTGCTCAGAATAAAATGATATACAATAAACTCTTCCATATTTTACACAACCATCGTGGGTTTGGAGAAACAAACTCATAATTGCAGCCATATTTTGTAGCAGTTGGTCTATTTTTGGGGAATACAGTTCCAAATTTTAATGTAACGGGCTGCTCTTTCTGGGGAATCAGTTAGATCCGAAACCCTGAGCCTAGGGAATGAGTTTTCTTATATATATTGGTAATTTTGATGTAAAAAGGTTTGGAACCTGTGGAAGAAAAAGTGCTCATTATTGTAATCAGCTCACAGAGCCACAGTTTATCAAATACAGTAATACAGTTACAACAGTTGCAGGATTATTGTGTCACTCATGTTGGTGAAGTGATTTTTACTGTAATATGTTTTCTCTGTTTTCATATGTGTTTCTTTTCTCTATTGTTTTAAAGTAAATCAAGTTCAGGATTTGTTGTAAAACACCATGTTCTAGCTTAAAGAAATATCAATGTTTTCTACTTGAAGGTTAATTCCAGGATTCTTAATTGCGATGTTATAACCTGATCCACTGATTAATTCTTCCCAATCATTCATCAAACCTTCAAGGATCCAAAAAGGTGCCTACCTTTCCCTATAGGGATGTTTGTAGAACTTGTCCTTGACTGAACTTTAGCTTTTGACTCCATTGCCCAATGGATTTTCTTCCTGTTTCGACCAACTCCAATCAAAAAACCCAACCCTGAACTAGATAGCTAGCCTAATATCTTCTTTAAAACAAAGCTAAAACTTATAGAGAGAGCCCTCTCTGTGTCTAAGGGGGATATATCCTGTACTCCAAAGAGGTTTGTGGTTACCTCTGTCAATTTCTTCCTCAGCCTGAGAAATTATGGAGTGCTAATATAGTGGTGACCATACTGGGGAACGTTCCTAAAAAATGTGCATCAAAGTTTAGATTTGACTTTTGATGGTGAACATAAGCCAAACATAGGAAGGTTGTACCATTCACCTGACGAATCCATACATCAGATAAGCAGTTTGAAGATGACTCCAATGGGCTAATGAAGAACTCAGTTGCTGCTACAGTTGTTTCAAGGTATGCATGTTAGAAATTTTTGCAGATTTATGGTTTTCCAAATCATTTACCCAAGGATGGATATTGTTTGAGAAATGGTCCAAAATTTAATGGTGAGGATTTGAGTTTGACTTTGAAGCATATATCAAATTTTCGTGATTTCACTAAGCTTCTTAGAGTCAAACATGAAGATGTTTTTCTTAGATTGTTTTATGATTTATTCCAAGGGAAATTTAAAAGTTGGGTTGATGGTTTACCCTCCAAATCCATTAGATCTTTTTCAATTTTTTGGATTATTTTCTTGGAAACATGGGTGGAAAAGATAGAATTTGCAGTAGCCCCTATTTCTATTCAAGGTTTTAAAGAATGGAATGATATGTACACTGATGAGGAAATTGATGAAGACTTTTCTTCATGTTTGTATTCTTATTTAAAATCATGTAAAAGTAGTTCAGATGATAAGAACCAATTTTTGGATGAATTTGCCAAGGACATTGAAAAAGAACTTGAGGTTTTAAAAGATCAGGAAATACCCCTAACTTTTTCATTTCAGGGTCTTTCTTTTGAAGTCTCTTTTCATCAGAGCCAGAAAGACACATTCCTATCTTTTCCCTTTTATTGAGAATGAGGAATGTTTTGATGTGGATCAAGATTTGGACAACTCACATATGGAACAGTATGTGCAAGAAGAAAACACCTATGAATAGAGAAAACATGACAATCAAGTTACAGAACATATTCAGAATTATCAAGCAGGGCATGTCATCTATGATTTTAAAGATCCTATAGCCATGTATATGGAAGAGTTTTTATGTTTAAACACTCAACTATGGTTTCACTGTGAAAACCAAATACATTATGAGTTGCTTTCACCATCACACTGTCTTCTTTTTATTGTGATCAAGCATAGTCAAGGAGTAAAATCATTGAATTGGTTACTTGATTGGCTATATTGGATATTTCATATTACTTGATCTTGCAACATGATTTCCATCAGTGTAGGGTAGGTAGATGTGCAAATAATCTTGTTGGGCAAGCAACTTTTTCATTACATTTCAGTTTCTCTTTCAGAGTTTCATTTTTAGTTTGGAGCAATTACAGTTTTGATTTTCATTTTGAAAGTAGATTGAGTTTAGTTAGAGAAGGTCACAGGTTGCATCTCACAGGTTTGAAATAGGTACAAAAGTAGGACACATAACAAGTTGTAGTCTTCAATTTTGGGAACGACCCAATGGATAAAGCACTAATCTGCATATTCAGAGATCTGTGATTCTTGACACCTCTTCGGAGCTGCCATCCCCAAGTGGAGCCTATGTTAGGGTCCTATAAATTTTTATAGGGTCACTTGATTTTAGATGGGGATTTTATATTTGAGATGATGTAAATAATATTTTATCCTTCAAATTATTTTCAAGAAGGAGCATGGCGTATTGGTCTCCAAGATGATGTTGCCTCTCCCGTCATCAATTTTGCCCAATACTTTATCATCCTACTGCACCAGTCATTCCATTACACCGTTCACTTCATCATTCCCCCCTACTAATTTCATTCTTGAATAAAACAAATGTTAAATAACAAAGGATAATAAAATATTAATTAGTTTAATAAGTATTTAAATTAATAATGTAAGAATTAATTAGTAAGTTAGTAATTAAGAAACTAATTAAGAAACCTTTAATAATAAAAACAATTAAAAATTTAAATAAATAAAAATAAAATAACAAAATACATAAATAACAAAAAAAACATAATTAATAAAACAAAAAACAATAATTTTAAAAACAAAATATTATAATTTTTTTTTACAAAACTAAAATCATAAAAAATAAATCTAATATAACTCACCCTTCCCATTTCCATATTCCAGAACCCCCCTCCCCATAATTACTTTAATTGAGGAGGGGGGCGGGAGGAGGGGAAGTAGTTTACCAAAACCATCCCCAAGAATTTGGACCCCCCCTCCAAAACCGCTTACCACCCTACTCCCCCCTCCGAAAACCACTTTCCCCCCTCTAAAAACCTTTTTTCGCACAGTTTGACCAGTTATTTTCCGAGGAGATTTCTGGGAAAACCAGGGAGAATTTTGAAAAACCAAAAGAGGTTTTTTCTCATCATGGGCCAAAGAACAATAAACTCTCCCATAGGCTTCATAGCTACTACGAATTTGGATAATCGAGACCATCTTTTGGGCTTATTTTCAGGATTTATTGGCTGCCTATTTTACCCATAATTTTCAAATACAAATCTCGGGTCAACATAGATGAATCTCAAAAACACGAGAGAGGTTTTTGCTCAGAACAAGCTGATATATAATAACCTCTTCCATACTTTACATAGCTGTCATGGTTTTTGAGAAACAAACTCATATTTTTGGGGAATACAGTTCCAAATTTTAATGTAAGGGGCTACTCTTTTTGGGGATTCAATTAGATCCGAAACCCCAAGCTTGGGGAATGAGTTTTCTTATATATTGGTAATTTTGATGTAAAAAGGGTGGGAACCTATGGAAGAAAAAGTTTTCATTATTGTAATCAGCTCACAGAGGCACAATTTATCAAATACAGTTATACAGTTACAACAGTTGCAGGATTCTTGTGTCACTCATGTTGGTGAAGTGCTTCTTACTATAATATGTTTCCTCTATTTTCATATGTGTTTCTTTTCTCTATTGTTCTAAAGTAAATCAAGTTTAGGATTTGTTTTAAAACACCCTATTCTGGCTTGAAGCAATATCAATGTTTTCTACTTGAATGTTAATTCCAGGATTCTTAATTGCATTGTTATAACCTGATCCACTCATTAATTATTCCCAATCATTCATCAAACCTTAAAGGATCCAACAAAGGTGCCTACCTTTCCTTGTAGGTCTGTATGTAGAACATTTCCTTGACTGAACTTCAGCTTGTGACTCCATTTCCCAATGGATTTTCTTCCTATTTCGACCAACTCCAATAAAAAAATCCAACCCTGAACTAGATAGCTAGCCTAATATCTTCTTTAAAAAAAAGCTAAAACTTATAGAGAGAGCCCTCTCAGGGTCTAGGGGGGCTAGATCCTAGACTCCAAAGTGGTTTGTGGATACCTCTGTCAATTTCTTCCTTAACCTGAGAAATTACGGAGTGATAACACCTTTGACTCGGTGTCTTGTAGGTGAAAAATGTAACAAATCCTCTTAGACCTAAAAATGTGGTGGTTAGTCTCAAACCAGAGCCAATGTGAATAAAATTTACATTATCCTTAAGGAATTCTAAGGTTGCATCTCTAGTGTTCCTGACTATACTCAGGTTTCAAAATAAGGCCATCTCTTAACTGCTTGAAGTGCTCAAAATAAAAATAATAATAAAAAAACATTTTAGGAATAAGGTCCTTGGGAGCGGGTCAAATCTCACTAATGCGATTGGATTTCAAGGGTTTCATTCTGTAAGGTGGCCAAGGTTCGAAACTCACAGTAGTTTGGAGGAGACACCCAAAAAAATCCATCCATGTTAAGGTTTGGTGTGGCCCAGGACGAGTGCAATCCCCAAGTGATTTTGATAGCTTAGATGCCCCTGGATAACGGTTTCTTAGACCACATGCTAGTCCCGCAAGTAACAAACACAGTAGCAAACAAAAAAAAGGTCCTCGGGAAGGTAAATATGGATGACTTGTGTGTATTTTCTATAAATGTCCTCTCTCATTACTATGTTGAACTCCTATTTTGAGCATAGGAGGTGGCTATGTGCATCAATATAATAATTGAAATGGGGGAGGAAATCAATACAAATGTTGACAGATTGGAGGAGCAAATAATTTTAGAGAACCAACATTGTCATTGTTTAGGGGGAGGTTTGTGGAAGTAGATTCAATTTCCTTTTAGCAGCAAAGTGTTAGGAATGGGTAATTATCTCTCCTAGAAGCTAAGTCCCCAAAATATCCTAACCTATGGAGCAAGGAGACCAATGTGAAAATAGTCTCAGGGCACAAAGGATGTGCACCAAATTCAACATCGATAATTTCATAAGGATCAATCCTTTTACAACAGATCATACATTGTAACAAGAGGATATAGACTCTCTCAGCCTAGCCCATTCAAATCTCAACAAACTAGGTCCATGGACCTCAAATCCATAAAGGATGGTGGGTTTGATGAGGGGTGCAACTTGGATGAGTAATCTTAAAAGTGAAACTAAAAGAACTATCTCTCAAGCAATGCGAGAGAACCATATCCCTTGCAAAGTTGATGTTGCAAGGCATGCCACAAGCTTAATCATGGATTATAATAAATGCACTCTAAGGGTTGCATCCAAATTTGCATTGGATTGTCACCTAACCCAATTCATTTTTAATATGCCAATTGGGTGGGATGGACCACACTAAGAATGGAACCCCCGTGAACAACTTAGCACTCAAACAACCTCACAAGTGAGCCAAAGGCCTTGTTGGTAGTGAACATGTTTTTTGATGGTTTGTTTGCATTAATATTGAATTGAAATATTTATTCACCAATGTTGAAGTGTTACCTAAGGTAGGATTCATCAAACAAAAGTTAGGTTACAATGCTTATGTTTTTTTAGGGGTTCTTTTTCATTATATTGAGATGCAATTTTTGTGCCTATTTTGGAATCTGTCATAGGACTCAACTATTATGAATACATTCATTCCATGTATGTAGACTTTTAAAATGTTGGAAGCATCGATCCTTTATTCTTTTTTCTTCAGGCATTGTCTAAATGTTCTACATTTTGGCCCTTTTCGCCGGAATCCGATGACATAAATCTGGACGAAATCACAATTTTTTGTTGTTTGAATTACATGTCTAAAAGCATAAATGGATTCAAAATGATGAAAAACCCTAGGGCACTTCGATTATATAGTATTGTCCAGTCTTGGTTTTACCAAAACCACCCCCATGAATTCGGACCCCCCCCCCCTCCAAAACCGCTTACCACCCTACTCCCCCCTCCGGAAACCACTTTTCCCCCTCTAAAAACCGTTTTTCGCACAGTTTGACCAGTTATTTCCCGAGGAGATTTATGGGAAAACCAGAGAGAATTTTGAAAAACCAAAAGAGGTTTTTTCTCAGCACGGGCCAAAGAACAATAAACTCTCCCATAGTTTTCACAGCTGCTACGAATTTGGATAATCGAGACCATCTTTGGGGCCTATTTTCAGGATTTATTTGCTACCTGTTTTACTCATAATTTTCAAATACAAATCCTGGGTCAACATAGACAAATCTCAAAAACACGAGAGAGGTGTTTTCTTAGAACAAGCTGATATACAATAACCTCTTCCATATTTTACACAGTTGTCGTGGTTTTTGAGAAACAAACTCATAATTTCAGCCCTATTTTGCAACAGTTGGTATATTTGGGGGGAATACAGTTCCAAATTTTAATGTAAGGGGCTTCTCTTTTTAGGGAATCAAATAGATCTGAAACCCTGAGCCTGGGGAATGAGTTTTATTATATATTGGTAATTTTGATGTAAAAAGGGTGGGAACCCGTGGAAGAAAAAGTGCTCATTATTGTAATCATCTCACAAAGCCACGGTTTATCAAATACAGTTATAAAGTTACAACATTTGCAGGATTCTTGTGTCACTCATGTTGGTGAAGTGCTTCTTTCTTAAATTTGTTTTCTCTATTTTCACATGTGTTTCTTTTCTCTATTGTTTTAAAGTAAATCAAGTTCAGGATTTGTTTTAAAACACCATGTTCTGGATTAAAGAAATATCAATGTTTTCTACTTGAATGTTAATTCCAAGATTCTTAATTGCACTGTTATAACCTGATCCGCTCATTAATTATTCCCAATCATTCATCAAACCTTAAAGGATCCAACAAAGGTGCCTACCTTTCCCTATAGGTCTATTTGTAGAACATTTCCTTGACTGAACTTCAGCTTGTGACTCCATTTCCCAATGGCTTTTCTTCATGTTTCGACCAACTCCAATAGAAAAACCCAACCCTGAACTAGATAGTTAGCCTAATATCTTCTTTAAAAAAAATCTAAAACTTATAGAGAGAGCCCTCTGTGGGTCTAGGGGGGCTAGATCCTGGACTCCAAAGTAGTTTGTGGTTACCTCTGTCAATTTCCTCCTCAACCTGAGAAATTACAGAGTGATAACACCTTTGACTCGGTCTCTCATAGGCAAAAAATCTAACAAATCCTCTTAGACCTAAAAATGTGGTGGTTAGTCTCAAACCAGAGCCAATGTGAATAAAATTTAAATTATCCTTAAGGAATTCTAAGGTTGCATCTCTAGTGTTCTTGACTATACTCAAGTTTCAAAATAAGGCCATCTCTTAATTGCTTGAAGTGCTCAAAATAAAAATAATAATAATAAAACCTTTTAGGAATAAGGTCCTTGGGAGGGGGTCAAATCTCACTAATGCGATTGGATTTCAAGGGTTTCATTCTGTAAGGTGGCCAAGGTTCGAAACTCACGGTAGTTTAAAGGAGACACCCAAAAAAATCCATCCATGTTAAGGTTTGGTGTGTCCCGGGCCGAGTGCGATCCCCAAGTGATTTTGATAGCTTAGATGCCCCTGCATAATGGTTTCTTAGACCACATGCTAGTCCCACAAGTAACAAACACACTAGCAAACAGAAAAAAGGTCCTCGGGAAGGGAAATATGGATGACTTTTGTGTATTGTCTATAAATTTCCTCTCTCATTACTATGTTGAACTTCTATTTGGAGCATAGGAGGTGTCTATGTGCATCAAGATAATAATTGAAATGGGGGAGGAAATCAATACAAATGCTGACAGATTGGAGGAGCAAATAAGTTTAGAGAACCAACATTGGTATTGTTTAGGGGGAGGTTTGTGGAAGTAGATTCAATTTCCTTTTAGTAGCAATGTGTTAGGAATGGGTAATTATCTCTCCTAGAAGCTAAGTCCCCAAAATATCCTAACCTATGGAGCAAGGAGACCAATGTGAAAACATTCTCAGGGCACAAAGGATGTGCACCAAATTCAACATCGATAATGTCATAAGGATCAATGCATTTACAACAGATCATACATTGTAATAGGGGGATCTAGACTCTCTCAGTCCTAGCCCATTCAACTCTTAAAAAACTAGGTCCCTGGACCTCAAATCCATAAAGGATGGTGGGTTTGATGATTATTTCCAAGGGGTGCAACTTGGATGAGTAATATTAAAAGTGAAACTAAAAGAACTATCTCTCAAGCAATGCAAGAGAACCATATCCCTTGCAAAGTTGATGTTGCAAGGCATGACTCAAGCTTAATCATGGATTATAATAAATGCACTCTAAGGGTTGCATCCAAATTTGCATTGGATTGTCACCTAATCCAATTCATTTTTAATATACCAATTGGGTGGGATGGACCACACTAAGAATGGAACCCTCGTGAACAACTTAACACTCAAACAACCTCACAAGTGAGCCAAAGGCCTTGTTGGTAGTGAACATGTTTTTTGACGGTTTGTTTGCATTAATATTGAATTGCAATATTTATTCACCAATGTTGAAGTGTTACCTAAGGTAGGATTTATCAAACAAAAGTTAGGTTACAATGCTTATGGTTTTTTAGGGGTTCTTTTTCATTATATTGAGATGCAATTTTTGTGCCTATTTTGGAATGTATCATAGGACTCAACTATTATGAATACATTCATTCCATGTATTTAGACTTTTAAAATGTTGGAAGCATAGATCCTTTATTCATTTTTCTTAAGGTGTTGTCTAAATGTTCTACATTTTGGCCCTTTTCGCCGAAATCCGGTGACATAAATCTGGACGAAATCACAATTTTTTGTTGTTTGAATTGCATGTCTAAATGCATAAATGGATTCAAAATGATGAAAAAACCCTAGGGCACTTCGATTATACAATCTTGGCCACTCACATATACAGATCTAACAAGTTCTCATCAGATTATAGGAAAAAGTAAATGGAAAATATCCCCTGAAAAAGGGCCAAAACATAGAACATTTAAAATACCGATTTTCTTAATTTTTAATGGTTATATTATTTTCACTTACTTGATATGATTCAAAATCATGATGATATTACATTAAGTATGATAAGAATACTTCGGGAAGAAAGTGGAGAGAGTACTTTAAAATATAGGGGAAGAAAGAACACATTATGATATTTTACAATCGTCACATTTTTGTATTGTGAAATAACACTAACCATGATTTCTTGTGGAATACCTTCTTGGGGACATTCTACGAGTGAATTGATACCAGCAATCAAGTTTTTGGAGAAATTCTCAACACTTTTTTTTTTCATTAGAATCATTATATATTGAAGAATTTCCCACGCGTTTTGTAGTGGAAGACTACCAACTTTATTTCATTTGATGAAATTCCAGTTGGTTTCCCTTGTGTTTTAGTATTGTCTGTCTTTTTAGAAGGATTGCTATATATTGAGGAATTTACCCCATGCTTTCTTCATATTTATATTGCATTCTCACTAGTCACTAGTTAGCCCGTGCTTTGAGGTCAAATAATTTTAGGTAAACTAGGGAGACCTATACATATAGAAATTAGAAATTACTAAAGGTGAGTTATCCATAGGGTCAACACCTATTGTCTCGTCATCCATGAAAAACTATGCTCTTCCCATAACGACAAGCCACTTTATAAGGCTATGTCTCTATCTTGCTAGGAATAAAGCAAAGATATGAATAACATCCAAACCTATTCCATGTGAATCCATAACACAATAACTTTAGATCTGTTGCCACTACATGTCCCAATATTTGTTTCTCAAGTTTGTAGTCAACTTTATGATATATATTAGAAATTGGAAATGGTTCTACAACATCTTCCATAATCACTCAATCTTGTTATCCACCTTATGAGGTTTGTTAGCAACTAGAAATGGTTATATAACATCTTCCACAACCATAGTTAAAACCAAATAAAATTGAGAGAATCTACCACTACCCTAAGATTAAAAAAAATATATTAGAAACTTAGAAATGTGATTAAAGATATCTCAAAGCCTTTCATCTTCAAACTAATCAATAAAATAGATAATGAAAATATAGAATATAGGCAAACGGATAAATGATGAATTAATGAAAAGATAGTTAAAAATGTCCAAAATGAAGGCACATAAGTAGGCCTATTGAAATCATGTAGATGTTAGGTGGTAGCCATGATGGTCATCCCCTCTTTAGATACTCATTGGTGCAATATATTTGATATCAATGACATTAAATTGGTTATTATTTTGCTATTATTCTCCTAGATGGTGAAATGTCGAGGCAATACAAAGAAACATATTAGAGTTTAGAGGGGGGTGAGTTGGTAAGAGCCCTTGTATCTTGTCTTGGGAATGCCTTTGCTATTTAGTCTCATATAATGAATTAAGTGGACCCAATTGCTAGGTTGGATGTTTCCTAAATAAGGATTAAGAATTGTGACTTGAGCTAGCTCCATTTGAATCATATTATCTTGAACCCAATTAACAAAGGATATAAGTGATATGATTACTAGATCTACATTTGGTAAAATAGCATTCTTGAATGAGGTGGAGTCTAAACTTAATTGGGAACTATATGTAGAACTTGTAAATTTAAAACCCATGCTATAGGTACAAGTATATGGTATGGGGTTACCACTACCAATACAATTGTGACACTTTTTGAAGCAAGGGGAAGTGTTGTGTTATGGTTGGCCCTCAAATAGGGATTGCACTGCAATGGTGAGCCTTCTATGGGAGTCGCAACAAACCCTAAGACTCCAAGTAGAATGGAAAAGTGTTTTAATATAAGTGCCTCCCATGATGAGCCTTGCCAATGTTAAAATTCTTTTTTTTGTGTGTAGATAGTAGGAAACTAAATATTCACCACCCTACGAATGACCATAAGCAATTTTCAAGTGAAATCTATAAATTTATGAAAATAACAAAATATCACACTTCTACAAACTTAATTAAAGACAACAACTTCAAAATCTAACTATAAAGCTCTCTGCAATCTAATTTGTTGTGTTATTCTCCAAATTTATATATATATATGCTTATGATCTTGTTAAAAAAAAGATTAGCTTTGAGGCACATTCCATAGATTATTTTCGAGGCATAAAGATCAAAGTATCATTTAAAAATGAAACGATGAGTGATTGATCACGATTAAAGTCCCATTTACAAAAATAAAATATTTTGGTGGGAATGATTTTTCCACTCTGGATGTAATAATAAACAAGATCAATAGTTGTAAAGAACAATCTCAATTTCAATATTATATTTATGTTTTGCTTAAATAGTTGTAAAGCATGTTATCCTCAAAATCATTACCAAAAACATTGCCAATATACTGAAGCCCTTGCTCCCCTTTATGATCTGAAATGATCTTTTAAAGACAATGGTTGAGTTTTTAAAGCATGTGTTCTTTAACCATTTAGGAAATTGAAGAAAGTGGAAGAATTAATGATGAAACATGGCTGTCATAATAACATATACAGATATGGAAATAATCATAAATAAACAACAAACCATAAACAACAAAGTTGATAATGGAGTTCGGCAATCTTGCCTACGTCTCCGGGCCTTTGTCTCAATGGGTGAGGCTTTCTTATTTATGTTAAAAGCTTCAAAATTACATCATAAAAGTTCCAATTGGATTACAAACTAATATGGTTGTGTTCTACCAGATCTCAAGAACCCAAAAAAATTTACGACACTGAAAACGGATGAAGGAAGCTCCCAGAAATGGCCTGCAAAGTTACTCTCCTCAATGGCTTCCCTACATAAAAATGGCTTTGGCTTTTCAATTATTCATCATTTTCCTGTTCTCAACCCCCTATATGGATTCAATAACCTCTGGTTTATATAGGCTTGAAGCGGGTAACAAACTCCCAACTTCTCCCCAATATCTGGCCTCAAAAAGGGCTCCAGATCCCCCAGTATTGGCCAAAATCTCTCAAAATTGCTGAAAAAATCAATAAAAATCTTTATTATATGATATAAAACCCACTTTTGGCATATAATAGGGCACAACCCCCTTCACATGGGCCCCTGGTCATATGGGTGCCCTCCATGTGGCCTCGAGCTGGCTGGCACGTTGGCCCCTCTGTTCGATCATATCTCCTGGTCATTTGGCTTGCCCATGTGGCCACGAACTCAGGCTCCACGCACATTTAATAGTTATAGCCCCTGGTTGCAAGACTATGGTTATGCGCCCTAGTCGGCGAGCTAGCCTGACCGACCAGGTGCTAACCCCAAATGTCTGCGCCCAAACAACAAACACCGTCAGGTCATATGTATATGCCAACGCGACCGAGACTAGCTAGACCGCGCCAGTGTAAGAGTATGGGCATATGGTGTAATGATTGTATGTGTTGAGATAATTGGGGGCTAGAGCTAGACCCCATCCCTTTATTCCACCAAATATACACTATGGAAAGTTCAAATATATGTTTTAAACATTATATAACAAGTACTACCATGGGCAGGCTGGTAGCCCAACCCTGCCAATTCGCTCGCCACCCGGACCGGAGGTCATGGGTTAGACTCCCCGGGAGTCCATACATTTTTCCCAACAATCCAACCAATGGAGGGGTGCCATGTGGCAGCCCAAGACTAGGCCACGTGGCACCATAACACTTTCCACAAATTGCCACATGTCTGCCTAGTTAGCATCCACTATACCTGCCGTGTCATTGTATGACTATACGACCTATATAGTCAGCTTCCACGTCAGCACTGTACGGACTGCACATTCATCAATTTTTTCTTGTTTGAAAAAATGAACAGACCATGATATCTTTCGCATACGATGTTCGTTTAAGCCCATTCAAGTTGCGTTGAGTTCGTATCGATGAGGCCTACGCACACTCCGTTTTGAAGCTATTCCGAGCACTTTGATTTTTAGGCCTTCCTGAACCCATTTTGGTTCTGGGATCTATTCTGGATCACACCTCCCCACTAAAGACCTTTTGGTCCTCCAAAAGGATACTAACTAGTCATCAAGTGCGAGATATGACACCTGACTTGTTCTCTGTCTTTAAACTCTATCATGTGCACCTGTCTCATCAAGATCAACTGTAAAACAACCATGATAAGTGACAGCATATTGTTAGCCACTTGTACTTTGTCACATATAACTCAAGCCACTATCATCCATGTTGACAACATTACTAATGATAACATCAGAAATATGATTGCAAATGAGCTAATATGTTTGTAATACTTGCACGACATTAGCTTATATTGAAGCAAAGTGTGATTGATCTTCCATTTTACAATCATCTCTTGTTCTTGCTTAAGATCAATTTCTTGATTTGGAACAATTATAGGTGTGTTGCTTGCATGATTTGCCTTTCTTAATTGTTCCATTGTTTGAAGAGATTGATTTTCTTTTAAGTGATGAGCATGTACAACATATTCTTTGCCTTCTTTGATTAATTGATATTGATTATGTTCCCTGTGGAAGATTTCTTTGCGACCATACAAATAAGGACTGCCTAAGACCATTCCACATTCATTGAGTGGCACCACATCACATGTTACCTCATCAACAAACTTAGATGAAATTGCAAACTTTAATGTGCATTGCTTTGTTATGTGCAATTTATGATTGTTGGTTATCCATTTAAGTGAGTAAGGCTTATGATGCATCTGAGTGTTTAATCCCAATTGTTTAACCAATTCCTCTGAAATCAAGTTAGATTGAGATCCACTATGTATCAATGTGTAGAACTTAGTATGCCTCTTTATGGCCGTTATGTGAAACAATTTACTTCTAGAATCAAATCCATCACCAATTTTACCTGCCAAACCAACCGTTGAAATTTTAGATTCATCTCCCAAATCTGATCCCAAGTTTGTTGGTCGTGTTGTTGTTGCAACTGTTTTCCTCCCTTTGCTTTCTTTGAACCACTTCAGTCTCTTCTCGGGATGCAATTGCCAACAATGGTCCTCATCATTCTCTTCTTTCTTGCAATGCTTGCAAGAGAGATTCTCTTCATTTCTTGCCACTAAATTTGTCTTCTTTCCATTCCACTTTGTTTTGTTTTCTTTTCTAGAAGACGATTCCCATGATACACCAACTCTTGTTTTCCTTGCCTTAATGTATGTTGCTTGAACAGAAAACTCATCAAGATTAGTATGTCCAAACATAAATAAAATGTTATGAATATGTGTAGGTAAACCTCCTATACACTTCATAAGAGTTTCTTGGGTATGTAAAGAAATATCTAACATCAATGCCATTTTACAAAATCCATCTGTGTATTCTTGCATTGTTTGTCCTTTTCTTAGTTTAAGACCTTGTCATTCAATTAAAGCCTTCTCTTTATAACCCAAAGGATAAAATTTCTTTCTAAGTGTAGAAATAAAAACTTTCCATGATGGAAATACATTACCCACTAGTTGCGTGCCATTTTGCAACTTTCTCTACCACCAGATGAGTGTTGTGCCTACAATTCGAAGCAATGCCAAATTGATTTGAGTTGCCTCATCCTTCATTTGTTGCACACTGCAATAAACCTCCATCTGTCCAACCCAATTATCAATCCTCTCTGCATTGACTTCACCATCATACATGGGTAATTCAAATTTCACATCAAGCTTAAGTAAAGGCATTTCATTTTTATGTTTATGGGAATGTTTTCTTGCGGTGGATTTGGAACTTGAACTTGAAGAAGAAGAAGAAGTTGATGGATAAGAAGGAGGAGAAGGAGGAGTTTGAGAAGGATCCTCTCCTTCTTCACTTTTTACCTTTGGAGATTCACCTAGAATCAGTCTCTTTCATTCCAAGTAATCCTCATATAGAACCTTCATCATCTCCAACATGGTGAATAAAGTATTTTGAAACTCTTTCTCATCATGAGAACGTCCCTCTTCCGATGTCATCTTCTCACTTTGAGAAGTTTTCTTTCTCAATCCAATCTCAAGATTCTCTTCAACAAGCTTGCCTTCACCATGATTCAGCTTTTCGCTGGTAATCATGCAAACTCAAAAGCCAACCTTCAACTAGCTCTGATACCACTTGATCCGAAATGATCTTTTAAAGACAATGGTTGAGTTTTTAAAGCATGTGTTCTTAAAACATTTAGGAAATTGAAGAAAGAGGAAGAATTAATGATGAAACATGGAAGCCATAATAACATATACAGATCTGGAAATAAGCATAAATAAACAACAAAGTTGATAACAGAGTTCGACAATCTCGCCTACGTCTCCGGGCCTTTGTCTCAGTGGGTGAGGCTTTCTTATTTATGTTCAAAGCTTCAAAAGTAAATCATAAAATTTCCAATTGTATTACAAAATGATCTGGTTGTGTTCTACCATATCTCAAGAAGCCAACAAAACTAACGACACTGAAAACGGATGAACGAAGCTCCCAGAAATGGCCCGCAAAGTTGCTCTCCTCAATGGCTTCCCTGCATAAAAATGGCTTTGGATTTTCAATTCTTCATAATTTTCCTGTTCTAAACCCCCTCTTTGGCTTCAAGAACCTCTGGTGTATATAGGATTGAAGTGGTTAATAAAATCCAAATTCTCCCTAAGATCTAGTCTAAAAAAGGGCTCAAGATCCCCCAATATTGGCCAAAATCTCTGAAAACTACTGAAAAAATCAATAAAAATCTTTATTATATGATATAAAACCCACTTTTGGAATATAATAGGGTGCAACCCCCTTCATGCGGGCCCTTGTTCATATGGGCACCCTCCATGTGGCCCCAGGCTGGCTGGTGCGTTGGCCCCTTTGTCCAATCTTGGCTCCTGGTCATTTGGCTTGGCCCATGTGGCCACAACCTCAGGCTCCATGCACATGTAACAGTTATAGCCCTTAGTTACAATCCTATGGTTATGCACCCTGGTCAGTGGGCTATCCTGACTGATTGGGTGCTAACCCCAAACTTTCGCGCCCAAACAACAAACAACGCCGGATCATATGTATATGCCAACGCGACCGGGGCTAGATGGACCACGCCAAAGTGTAAGAAGTGTGGGAATATGGTGTAACAGTTGTATGTGTTGAGAGCATCGGGGGATGGGGCTAGACCCTGGCCCTTTATTCCACCGAATATACACTATGGCAAGTTTAAATATATGTTTTAAACATTATATAACAAATACTACCATGGGCAGGCTGGTAGCCCAGCCCTGCCAAGTCGCTCGCCACCTAGACCGTAGGTCACAGGTTTGACTCCATGGGAATCCATACATTTTTTCCAACAATCGAACCAATGGAGGGGTGCCACGTGGCAGCTAAGGACTGGGCCACGTGGCATCATAACACTTGCCCACAAATTCCCATGTGTCAAAACCTGATTCAACCACCTGCCAGCCTACGTGTCTTCCTAGTCAGCATCCACTGTACCTGTCATGTAACTGTACAACCATACGACCTGTACAGTCAGCTGCCACGTCAGCACTGTACGGACTGTATGGACTGCACATTCATCAATTTTTGCCTGTTTGACAAAATGAATTGACTGTGATATCTTTTGTATACGGTGTCTGTTTAAGTCCATTCAAGTTGTGTTGGGTTCGTATCGACGAGGCATACACACACATCCACTTTGAATCCATTCTGATCACTTTTATTTTTAGGCCTTCCTGGACCCATTTTGGTTTCGGGATCCATTATGGATCACTATCTCATATCACCAGAGAAAAATGGCTATGTGGAAGGGCAAAAAATCATGGATGGCATCATTCTATCACATGAAGTCATTCATTCTCTCAAAACTACCAATACTCCAGGAATGTTACTAAAGCTCGACCTGTCAAAAGAATTCAACAAGCTAAACTGACATTACATCTTTTTCACCCTTTGGGCCTTCGTCTTCTCTCCTCTATGGATAAAATGGGTCCTTTCCATTACCCCTTCTATCTTATTTTGTATTTTGGTTATTGGCCTCCCCTCCCAACCATTCTCACCCTCTCGAGGCATTAGTCAGGGCAATCCCCCCTCTCCTTTCCTCTTTATCCTGATGGCGGAAGGACTTGGAAGAGATATCAAAGCTACAGTTGCAAACAACAAAATCCAGGGCCTTCGTTTGCACAATGATGACCATCCCTTCTTGCACCAATAGTTTCTTGACGACATGCTTCTCATGGACCAGCCTTCAATACAAGAGGCGAAATAAATTCAATATATCCTCAAGGATTTTGGGCAAGCCTCGAGAATGGAACTCAACATTACCAAATATCAAGTCTTTTTCTTTCATACCACTCCTGCAGTCCAGATGCATATCACTTGACCCATGGGATTCCAGAAAAGCGACCTCCCCTTCAAGTACCTTGGGGTCCCCTTAACCTCCAACAGTCTCAAGCTGGCTTCATGGGAGGAACTTCTTTCCAAACTTCATAAAAAACTAAATAAATGGTCCTCTAGAGTGCTCAACGCTCCGAGACATCTTGTGCTCCTCAAATTGTTTTTGCATTCCATGCCTCTCTATCTTTTCTTGGCGCTTTCTACCCCCAAATCTATCCTCAAATCCATATGGAACCTCCAACACTCCTTTCTATGGGGAGGCACAAAGAAAAACAATAAGTGGGCACTCGTAGCTTGGGAAACTATCTACCTTCCGAAGCTTAGAGGTGGCCTGGGCCTAAGAGATCTAGAGATCCTAATTTCAGTGTTGGGAGCCAAGACTTGGTGGAGATGGTTGGTGGAAAACAACACCCAATGGGCTCACCTCTGGCACAAAAAATACTTCCCCCACATGGATTCTCAGGACTTCATTCGAATTTCCCACCTCATCAGAGGCTCCAACATCTGGAATACAACATGGAAAAGAAAATCCCTCATTATCACTCATTGTTTCTAGAAAGTTCGAGACGGCCAAACTATGCTTTTCTGGGAACATGCATGGTAGAAACTCCCCCCGATGGATGAAAACATGGAATCAACGACACTCAAAAACAATATGCTAAGAAAAAATAAAAGGCAGTTGTCTCACTACTAGCTCCCACAAGAACACTAGCAACCTCTACCTCCACAATTCGACTAGGACAAGTTCTGGAACACTCTCAACCAGAGGAAAATCCATGTTAACACAGGCAAAGATATTCTCAGATGGGGGCACAAACCATCAGGCAACTTCACCCTCAAAGAAGCTTATCAACTAGCTAGCAAGGCTCGAGATCACCCAATACAAGAACCCTGGATCAAAATCTGGACTTTCAAGTTCTGGCCTAAAGAAACCTTCTTTCTATGGCTTCTCTCTCATAGGAAGATACTTACTTGGGAAAACCTCCTCAAAAAATGATTTCATGGTCTAGGCCTCTGCTCACTCTGTAAGAAGGCAAAGGAAACCATACACCACCTCTTCAACTCTTGTCCTTACTCTGCCACAATTTGGGAACAAAGCGCCTTACTCTTCCACACCCCCGATTGCACAAGTGAGTCTATAACATCCACCATCAATCATTATCGATCCACCACTTTCAGCAACCCCATCATCAGTCTGCCTGATAGCTTCTTCTCAAGCTCACCCTCTGGAATATATGGAAGGAACACAATAACTATATCTTCAAATATCGTTCCTTTCCAGAAAATAAAATTTGGACCAACATGAATATCAACATCAGGGAATCAATCCTAACCACTCACTGGGATCCTCAAGATTGGCCCGATTCTCCTTAATATCTATGCATCATTCAAGCCCCTAACATTCAGATGGTTTGGTGCCCCCACCCCCCTATCTCTTATGCAACTTCATCCCCCCTCTGTTGGTCCCCCCCACCCAAAGGCTTCCTCAAGCTCAACTTTGATGGTGATTCCAAGGGTAACCCAGGGCCTACAAGCATAGGCGGTGTCTTCCACAACAGTGATCGAGATCTCACCTGAATCTACACTCGTTCCATTGGCATTGAAAGAAACAATGCAGTCGAAGTCCAATCTCTGAAATTTGGGCTCAGCATAGCCATCAGGGAGAGATACAACCTTATTGTGATTGAAGGGGACTCACAATTGATTATAAATTCGCTCTGCAAGATTCAACTTGGCAGCCAACTCAACAAAATTTCAACCAGTTGGATATTACAAGCAACTCTGGAATGCATTAAACATCTTATCCCCAGAATAGATGTTATCATTCCTATTCATTTGAAATGCTCCGCCAATAAAATAGTTGATCGTATGGCCAATGAAGGTATAAGCATAGGGGACTACCCTCTAGATTTAGAGTGGAATCTTGTCCCCAATTCCTCCCTCAAAGATGATTGTACTGCTCTTTCCCGAGCAGACCTTGCTCCCCTGGATCGGGTGGTCGGAAAGTGACTAGCCTCGGGCCCCCCGAGGCTAGCTGACACGCATCACCTCAATCGACCACCATGATCATGTGTCCCCCCACCTGTACCTATATCATGGCATAAGCTTGATACGACCACCTCTCAAGAGTTCATATTCTCCTACCTATGAACCGTCCACTGATCCAGGTGGATATTGGTGGCCACCCACCTATTCCACTTGGACCCCCACCATTGCTTCTTTCAGTTTTTCAGTTTCCGCACAGTTTACTATTTTTAGCAGTTTTTCGGGTCCTGAACTTCCGGAGTCGTTTTGAGGCCTTAAACGACGTTTTTTGGGAAAACAGGGAGCAACATGGATCGATCATAGATCATGTTTCTCACCCAAAAGTTGTATTCCTCGGATAGATATTTCTAACAAGGTATGGAACGCGTCAAACAGAGATCGTATGCCAAAGTTACGTCCCCGGGAAGTTGATGTACCAACTTACCCAAACGGGGCCCATAGTCTTGGTGTTTCATCTCCTAGGGTTAGGTCTTTGGATGTTTAGGGTTTTCCATTGTTTCTCAATAATAATCGGCCTTCGAGCCTCATTGTAACATAGTTCAGAGGCTAGTAGCCGCCACATCTCTTCTCGGAGATAAGCTACCAGCGCCCTAGCTAGTTTATTTCCATTCTATCTATAAGCATATTTTAGTCATTTGTTATTAATGAAATGAAGTCTTATTTCCGCTGCATCTCTGTGTTTATGTGTATTTATATATTTCATTGTGTTCCTACATAAATCCGGATCAATGGTATCAGAGCGGTCTGCTCATTCTCGATCCTTCTTTTCATGTCCCCAACAAGATCGGGGTATAAGGATTTGGGGCTTGATCTGGTTGAACCTTTGCAAGATCAGCCTCGCAAACCTCGATGACCGCCCATGGGGGAAGAAAATAAAGATGAGGGAGAAGGAGATCCTATCAAAATGTTGCTCGAGGAGGCCCTTGAGAAACAAAGGAACGCGATGATGGACAACTTTGCCCAGATTCTTCAACGGATTCCCACTGGCGGCGCATCGACATCCAACAGCCACTCTGGAGGCACCACTCCTTTTAAGGTACAAGTAAACTTTGACATTCCCATATTGGACGACCAAATAGATGCATATGTCATAGATAGATGGTTGAATCTGTTAGAAGGATATTTCTCAGTTCATGACTTTTTCGACCGAGAAAATATTATTTTCACACTCCTCAAAGCCGCCCCCCATGTCAAGGACTGGTGGGAAACCTACTCGGAGCAAGAGGACAAGGGAGAACCCTCTCTATTCTTGGTCGCACCCACTTGGAATTCTTTTTGAGATGTCATCAAGGAACAATATTATCCCGTGGGGAGCTATGAGGACAAATACATACAATGGACTATGCTGCGGTAGCAAAGGGACCAAGATGTGCATGAGATGACGAATCTGTTTCATACCCTACGAACAAAGTTGGGTATCAAAGATTCAGAGAAACATTTGGTGTTAAAGTACCAAAGTTGTCTGCACAGATACATTCAGGAGGAAATGGAGTTCCTCAACATCTCCTCACTTGGTGTGGCATACCGATATGCTTCCAAGATTGAGCAGAAGTTCAAACAGAAGAAGTGAGACTTTGGGTCTGCAAATCAGAAGCAAGGGAAAGGTACTCCCAAACCATAGAACAAAGGACCAAGCCAAGGCGGGGCATCCCACGACAACCCACCAAAGCCACAAGCAAAGAACAACACCACGAAGCCAAAAAAGTACATGGGGAAGTGGTGTGAGTTCCATAAGAGCTCCACTCACAACACAAGTGAGTCTCGAGCCAAGGAGTCACTGGTAGCCGAGCTGAAGGCTTCTGAATCAAATGCATTCTCTGAATCTGAATCAGAACCTGACAAGGGGAATGACAGGGGAAAGCAGATTATCGATGTGGAGCCCAATTCCACCGTTGCCACCACGAAGATCCAAAAGGAGGAACCATAAGATCCAGAGGAGGTGGAGTGTCTCTTCCATTCCAAGATGTGCGTAAAGGGTTCCCCATTGCAGTTCATTGTCGACAGTGGGAGACAAAAGAACCTCATCTTGGTAGAGGTCGTGAAGCGGCTAGACTTGCCGACCACAACACACCCACAACCATACACCATCGGGTGGTTGCACCAAGGACGGGACCTTTGCATCAGTCAACAATGTCACCTTCCCTACAACATCAAGCCCTTCACGGATGAGGTATTATGTGACATTGCTCCTCTTAATGTTTCTGATGTATTATTAGGCCAACCGTACTTGTGGAAGTGACATGTTGTGTATGATTTCAAGCCTCATGCTGTTATTATCACTTTGGGCAATAAGCTGTACAGGATACCGGAGATAGCACCGCCTACCGCCATCTCTTTGGTTACTGCAAAACAATGCAGTAAGCTCATTTCCAAAACCAGGAAATTTATTTTCCTGATGATCCGCCCTCAGGGAAATAGGAAGACTGTGGCAATGACCTCCAGATAGGGCCCCGCTGCATGAAAACAATAGATGGATAAGGTCATGGAGGAGTACGAGGACATCTTCACCTCCCCCGCAGGGGTGCCTCTACACTGCCAGGTCAAGCACCCCATCAATCTGACCCCAGGTGCGTCGCTACCCAATGGACCCATCTACAGGCACTCTGTCCTGGAAAATGACGAAATCAAGAGGCAAATTCAGGTGCTATTGTAGAAAGGTCACATCTGGCCAAGTTCATCACCCTGTGGGAGCCCGATCGTATTGGTGCAGAAGAAGGATGGGACTTGGAGACTCTGCATTGACTAATGAGAACTGAACAAGATCACTGTCTAGAATAGGTACCCGATCCCATGGATTGATGACCTTCTGGACCAACTCAAGGGGGGAAAATATTTCAGCAAGATCAACTTGAAGTCTGGGTATCACCAGGTACCAATTGAACCCTCTGATGTGTGGAAGACTGCATTCAAATCCAAGGAGGGCCTTTTCGAATGG